>CATQJA010002606.1:175000-510704 GCA_958295435.1 Mesorhabditis spiculigera | reverse complement strand
TTTGGATTTGGAGGTGTTCCTTTTCACTGGGTTTTTTGGAAGAGCCTTCAAAAATGAGAGCACTGGTGGATTTGGAGGAGGTGGTTATCTAGCGGTCCAGCTATTTCTATTTAAAAATCCGAAAATTCAAATATTTGAGCCAGATCAAAACGATCAACAGGTAGCTCCACCTAGCTTCTCCGCTCGCCCCAGATCAAATCCAAAAGCCAATAACCCTTTGGCGGTGCGGAAGTGGGTCAATCCTCCTCGCCCCTCTCCGGCTTCTCCTCAGTGGCCACACCTTTTTAATGTGAGGCCCACCTTCCCTCCTTTCTCTTCCATCCAATATCCGGCACCCATCCGTAGCCCTCCCCACCTGCCAACCATCTACCCTTCCAACTTGTCACAAACCCACCCATCCGGAGTTTGGAAGAAGAAGGAGAAGCCGTTGGGTGAAATTCAGCCAAATGCTCCCCGGCTCCCAATTACCTGTTTACCGGCAGTGGAGGGGGGGTCCAACACTGGGGATTCCGCTTGAATTAGTCCCTATTTTTGATGCGGGGCTCACGTCTTCCTCCTTTTACCCCCTCCCAATGTGTCTTTGGTATCAGCTAGCTCAGGCGGAACGGCGAATTTCAAGGGGTGGCTCGAGGGGCTTTCCGGTGAGAGCTATTAAAACCGGTGTCTGGGCCTGGCTGGGCGGTAGAATACTTTTAAATCCGGTGTGGCTACTAAATTTTATTTTATATCTATAATCCTTGATCTTGATCCGCACTTCTTAACCTGTAAAAAAAAGTCCGGCTTGCCGGCTTTAAAGCGTTCCTGCTTGTCAGGCCAGGATTTTTGATACGTTTTGAATCTTTCCTTGAATTGACGAGCTATGCATCGTACTGCTTTGACTTAATTGGCCCTTCAAAGAGCTTAGAGAATGCTTAAATCGACCCTTCGTCCGGACTAGGTCTCGACAAATTTTCGGATGCAAAACACGCTAGTTCTCGAAAAATCGATAGCGGAATTCGAAGATAGCCAGAACTGGCTAGACCCAGTCTAAAAAACGTCGGCTTCGGCCCTCCCTTGTCCCTTTAATTTGTCAGATTTTTTGCCCGCCACATCTTCAGCCACCCTCCAATTCGTCACTTGGCAGCTACAGGAGGCAGCAATTTTTCCTCCACCTTGCCATGAGCAGCCCACCCACCCTCAATTCATTGTTGGAAAAATTTCTGGGCCAGCTCTGTGCCCTCCCCCGGGAGATTCTTCCAATTAGCCGCTCATCAATTCGAAGTCAAGCGGTGGAGGGGCGGAAGAGATCGGTAGGAAGTGGTGGTTGCCGGGCCCCCCACTCCACCAGACCCCAATTTCCGGTCGCCAAGATTCCCCCGAGAGGGGGGGGGGGATGGCCCGACTCCACTCCCCTCCAATTGACACCTGCCCATTATAATTTTTTGGACAAATATTTTCTGGTGGTAATTGGCTGAGGGCCAATATTGGGTTTTGGTGCAGTTTCGCGGGCTTGCCTTATTCCTTGGCTTTCAGACGGCTACGGTAATTCAGGCAGCTTATTTAAAGAATTTTGTTACCTGGTGGATAGCTACGGTCGGGTTTCGTGTCATTCTCATGAGAGAAAAAAGGAGAAAAATAGAAATATCAAGCGAGAGAGGGAAAGGGGCGGGGCGAAAGCTAAGAGAGAGAGAGAGAGAGAGAGAGAGAGAGAGAGAGAGAGAGAGAGCGAAAGAGAGAGTGAGCTAGAGAGTGAGAAAGAGCGAGAGCAAGAGCGAGTGAGAGAAATAGAAAGAGGGAGGGCAAGAAGGCGAGAGAGCGAGAGAGAGAGAGAGAGAGAACGAGACACGTGGCGGGATCGCATGCGCTTAACGGGGCACTTTTTTAAAGGGGCGGAGAAGGCACGGCTGCAGCTCCCTAGAGCATCCTTATACCACGAACTTTACTTGTTGCTCAACCCGTCGTTCAGCCTCAATCCCAACGAGATGGGCCTCAATCCCTCGTCCTCCTTTCCCTGCCTTACTGGGGGTGGAGTGTCTGATTGTATTACCGGGATGTGGCCTCCCTCCGCCAAGCCGTCCTAGGTGCCATCAAAGAGCCGTCGTCGGGGGGTTGGTGTGGCCCTCCTGGCTGCTGGCCCGATCCCTATGATAGCTCCACGAGGGAAATTGGGTTTCAAGGGGGGCACCGCCAACTCCTTCTTGGGGCTGCTGCTCAACCAACCCACCCAACCACCACACCCACTAACATCTCCTCCCTGGGGTTTTTCGGCTGGGTCTCGTTGGGTGCCGGCGAGGTACGGTAGTTGGGCCAGGTTGCGTTAGAACTAAAAACTCGTTAGGTATCTTAAATCTTTTGTTTTACTCATTGTTACTGGTCCGTTTTACTCTTTACTACCTAGAATCTTCAAGGAACCAGAATTGGAAGCCCTTTAAAACGACTAGCTCTTGACATTTATACACTTCCCCTGACATGGATGTCGACACCTAGCCATCTCGAGGGGTCCATTTTAAGACTGCTCAGTCCCTTTCCAACTCAGGGAGAAGGTGGTGGTACTTAGGCGTAGGTAGGCTTAGGCTTCAACTTAGGTCTAATTTAGGCTTAGGCTTGGGCTGAAGCTCAGCTCTGCTTAAGATCAGCTCTGCTTAGGCTTTCTGAAAAAGTCTGACAAAGCTATGGCCCTTGGAGCTAATCACGGCGTAGATATTTTGGTTATCGAGCGTTAGTCGTGCCAGGGTCGTTTTCCGCATTTGGCAGCTTCTATGGAACCTTAAAGGAACCGACAAGCCATATCTCGATCTGTACCGTCCCCGGTTGCCAAAGTCCGAGTAACAACTCCGGTTCACCCTCCCTAATTCCCGCAACTTGACGGCATCCCATCTTCTACCCCCGTCTACCCCACCCAGTAGCAGAGCTAATCGGTGTCGCCGGGGTTGCGGAAGCCCGGGAATTGGTGAGTCTCGAAGAGCCGCACAGCCCTGCCCCCGGGGATCAGCCCAGGAGTGTGTCCCTAATGAGGCCGCTTACCCCCACATCGTTGGGTGCGCGTGTGGGGATAGTTGGGCGCGTTGTCGGTCTTGGGGGTGTGGTACTGCTTCTCCTCCTCCTCTACCTCCTCTTCTTATTCTGGCTCTGATTCGGGGAGGACCGCATCTCCTATTCCAGGGGAGGATCCGCGGAGCCAAGGGCCACCCCTATTACCCCAACAACTGCATTTAGCCGCCGTGGCCAAAGGTCCGGGCCTCTTCTCCTTTTTGGGGTTTTTGGCAAAGGGCATTGGGATGCGGAGGTATACGGTAGGTGGCTAGGTGACGGTGGGACCTTAGGTGTTTGTTTTAGATTTTTTTGTTTGATCCATTTAATTGACGTTGTTCCACCCGAAACCTCCAGCCACCCCAATTTTTCCCGACCCAATCACCGCCGTTCCCAGTTGCCTACCACCTTTTTCACCTGTCGGGTTCTCGATTCCCAGCAGTAGTCTAACCTAGACTGGGTCGACTTCACTTTTGGGATTATTTTTTCAATAAGACCAACGTCGACTCTTAAAAACGTACAAATTCTGCTATTTGACTTAACCTCAATTTCTCATTTTTGCATTATGCACAACCGGAACCGGCCAAACGCCTATTTCGTGCATTCAGGTTTCATCCTAAAATCAGAAAAAAATTAAGATGATTTCCAAAATTACGGTAATACGGTAATTCCAACGAAATTCGTGTCCATTAATGAGTTATTTTTGGATTTTTTGTTGTGTTAATCGAGGCTCTAAGGATATTTGAACAGTACCTTTCAACTGATACGACCACTTACAGTGTTAGCCTTGGAATGCTTAGAAACAATTCCGTTACCGGACGTCTAAAAGCAACGCAGTCCCATCGAAAGTGATACCTATGAATGCTTTAATAATTTTCGCCAAAATGCGTAGTTTGTAGGACAAGATTTTTATCCTAAATCCGGTTGAAAACAAACTTTTGAACGAGCTTCTAGTTGATCCCTTGACAAACTATCAAAAACCGCACCCGTCCCCGGGTCGTTTCCGGAAGCTTTTCATCCCCTTCCCCGAAACCAAAATTTTCAAAGGCCCTTTTTGGAGGGCCTGGCAGTGCGGCCAACCGGATAAATCACTCCAATTAGAGCGCCGCCCTTTCTATGTCTCGAGCCCGGCAGTGTTTGGTGGTAAATCTGAAATTCCTTCGGGTGGGCCCCCAGGGGGGAGGACATTTGGCCTGGGTTTGGCCTCAAAGGCGGCGCCCTCAAAAGCCGCAAGCTGATTTCATGGGGGTGGGAGCTGGCGGCCGAAAAATTGCCATGTTTAATCTGGTGTTCTCGGGGCGGGAGGGCGATTTGGTGGTACTAGGATTTTGGGTTGAGGTCGAGAATAATGTACAAAATCATAGCCCGAAAAGGGTCAGCAGCAAACGCGCAATAATATCATTTTTTTCACTGAAATGTAGAAAATTATCATTTACGCAGCCTAGTTTCGCGATTTTTACACATTTTAAAAGGACTGGACGGCGCCACTATGCCACCTTGAGCTAGACAAAACCTCCGAGATTTATCTTGTCCCACCCAAATCAGATCTCTGAAACTTATCATGTTAATTGCATGCATCATTTGTCAGGGTCAATTTTACGCTTTTCGGCGCCTTTAGATTTTTGTGTTTTTTCGACCGCATTTTTTGAACTATTCCAAAAAAATTCTTCCCCCGGCGGGGAGTCTGTAGAAAATCTTGTCCCCCTCCTCGCCTCAAGTGGGTGCTCCTCATTATCCCTAGGAGGCCCAACTAGATCTCACCCAGCTCAGATGGCTTCTATCAAAATTGGTATTTTATTGAGGCCACTCCAGCTGAGGCGTCCGCCGAATTTTGGGGCCGGTCCGGATTTGGGTGTGGGGCGGATTTTTGAAGTTATGGGTTCGCGGTGTTACGGTAGATTTGGTCTTACTGGGAAATTTCAGTTCACAATGGGAATCGTGCATCACGTGTTGGCTTGCACGCACGCTACGTTAAGCTACGCTTCTCTTGTCACATTTTGTGATGGCGCTTTAAAGGGATGTGAAAGACAAAATCACTTCGAAGTTGTCACCGGCAAAGTGCTGCCTTTTTTCAAAATTTTAGCTTTTGAGTCTCTTAAGCCGAACATCAATGCTGATTTATGGTGTCATTTTGTCGATCTATATGCGCTTTCTTTTGGGCTTTTGTGGCTTCGCTTTGTCGCTTAAAGTTTCTTATCTCAATAAGAACTGGACTACAGGCGAAAATCGAAAACTCGTATGATGAAGTTCAAGACCTTGTCTAGCCGTAAAAAACCGGGAAAGGATGATAAAGCACGCTTTAAGGCCAAGGCGATCAACTTCAAGGAGGCACAGAGCAAAACTTTGGCCGAGAGGTCATGATGGGGGAAGGTTAGGGGGAAGGGAAGTACGGCAGGACCCTCAAAAAAGAGGAGCAGAAGCCCATTCACTCTTGACGAAATCACCAACTGCCGTTTGGTGTGTGACGAGGCAACAGCGAGGTCGACGGGCCACATTGATCTTTTGAGACCGGGTGCCGCCGAAAAATGAATGGTTGTGGAAATGGGGGTAGCAAAGGTGGTGAAGGACAGGTATCTGGCAAGAAAATTGCTTCAGGTTTAAAATAATCCATGTAAAAGGGATGGTAAGCAGGAGAATCTACCCATGCTGACGAATAGGTCTTGATAGCGACGTGTCCGGCCTAATAACGCGGGTCAACGTAACTCGATTAAGATCTATCAAAAACATCCAAGGACTTTTGGCGTGAGTGTCGACACCTAGTCGACAAAAAGAGTCGATTCGTAAGCACTTTCCAATCCCTTTAAAAGGACCGGAAACATGGGAAAAACCAGCAGCTTTAATTTTGCTGAAACGGCCCTAAAAAGGATTGCTATTTCCAACCACACTTACAAATTCATATCCCCCTACCAAAATATTGCCCGACCAAAAGTGATTCCGCCCGAAAAGCACATGCCTCAAACCTATTTTGGAACCTCCGCCTCCAGGCTCCCAAAACATAAACCCACCTGCCTCCCCGCTTCCCCTAACTAGAAATTCAGACGCGCTCGGAACCCTTTAAAAGCCTCGCGCTTTTTTTGGTGAAGTCCTAGGAGGGCAAAAAAAAATTGTGAAAAGCTTGTTATTCTCAAAGCTTCAAAGTTTCTACTTTTTTGGGATTTCTAATGCATCCGCCTACAAGTCAGGGCTTCCCGATCTCGACTTTTCGAATCATTAATGGGCTAGGCAATATGGGATGTGATTGTTTGTGGATAGTTGATGGATTAGCGAAAAGTATGGGAAGCCTGGGAACAGGAATATTCTCGCATTATGATAACAAAAACTGGTGCTCGAAGGACATGCGCTGTGCTCCGATTCAAAAAGCAAAAATGCACAAAAGAAAGGTGTGTACAAGTGATGTGAGGGTTGTCAGGTGATGGGATATGGGGAAGTAGAAGCCTACTAAAATCAGAAAAAAATAGGAAGGTATTAAAAGCGCGTCATGTATGAAAAATCATCATTAAGGAATCGTAAATTGAAGAAAAAACGAAACGCGTTCGGTCTAGTTCAGGAATTCTTCAGATTTTTTGAGATTTCGCAGGAAATGAGAAAGCGCGATAAACTATTTTCGATAACGATTTCTAAATTTATGCATTAATGATAAAATATTTCGCGTTGAAAGGCAACTAAACTACCATGAATAAAAATTTTTTAACTATAAAACTCTTCAAAGGACATTTCAAGCCGGTTTCAAAGATTCTTCAAGTCACAATCTTGAACTTTCTCAACCCAGCCGGGAATGCAAATAGAAAAATGGAGGAAAAACGAGTGCAAAAAAGATACGCAAAAAATTGAACCAAAAATTTCGAGCATCCCCGATGCGGGAACCCGATCTGTGCACTGGAATCGATTTGTGAAACGCGAAAGCGGAACGTTATCGGGGGAAAGTGGCTGGCAGGCTGGGCGGTGGACACATAGACACACAGACGCATACAGAAACACATACATACACACCAGCGGCTTGCCCGCGTTTGCAAAGCATTCCGACGGCACCTGAAAAGCGAAAAACCAAAAAATTGGGGTTTGATGGTTTGTAAAAACAGGGATAGTTGAGTGCGTTTGGGTGGTCATTAGCTGGGGGATTGATGGTGTTTTGGACCGGGAAGCGTTTTGGAGCGTAGTTTTTAATAGAAAAATGGGGGCAAGAAACGGCGGAGTGCAGTGCAAAATAGCGGAATGGCAGGCTTAAAAACTTTTTCTACGTTCAAAAGGATATTTATTCCTGTCCGTTCAAAAGGATTTTTAGCTTGGTTTCTGCGCGTGGAAAAAATCGAATTAACGAAGGATTCGAAAACTTGAAAAACTGTATTTTTTTTAGCGGTTTGGTCTGTTTTTTATTTATTTACACATTACCGATCCCGTTAGCAAATTATTTCCATATCCAGGACAAATTTCCATTTAACTAAGAACTCCAAAGTGAAAAAGTGTTCCTTTATCAGCATAAGCTCACCCTAGCCGCGCTAAAACTCAACCCACACAAACTACGTAAAGCCATACCCGGAACACCCAGATCCCCAACCTGGCTTACCACCCCCCTAATCCCTTCAAAACCCCCAAAAATAAGCCCTTGGTCTCAACGCAGGAAGCCAAATGGCCGCAGCCAAATGTGAAAATTGCGTGTTGGTCCCGACGCGGCCGCCGTGAAGCCAAAAATTAATTTCCGGAAAGTTCGGCAGATGGTTTGGCCGCCGGGCTTTTCCGGGGTTAAGCGAGAAATTGCCCATTGCGCGGGGTATGAAACTAGAGAAAAGGTCGGCTAGAATCAGGGGTAAGGGTTTTAAAAGTATAAACAGGCAGGAATAATTAGGCTAAGGAACGGCTAGCAATTCCCTGAAGGGTCCTAATGGATGTTTATGCAAATGTTAGGGTAATCGGGGCCTATGTTGCTATGGGGGAAATTGGTCCCGCAGGGGGTCAAAGCGTTGTGCACGGGTGTCCATCGGAACACTTCCGCAACGAGCATTGGAACGACCAGGGAAAGGTGTATTAAATTAGGTTTCTCGAGCTTATAAATTTCGTAAGACCCGGAACTCAGTATCCTATGTAAAAAAACGAGGCGGCCTATACCTATTATCCTTCAATTTCTCCAAAAAAACAAGCCCTGGCAGAACCTACAAACTTCCTGCCCTCAAAATTACGCGTTCATGGCGTTTGCTGCCTTACAAGTACTGCCGACGTAGCCCGTAATTAGGCGTCAGCCGGAACCCAGCCCGCCGATTACCAAATTTCCTGCCTATCCCTGACATCTCTCCCGATGAGCGTTTGAACCCAGTCATTAGCTGCAAAATTCGCTTCCAAATGGCGTATGGGCAAATCAAAATGAATATGGCAAACACCAGGTGGTGGTTCCTATTGGGTGCTTTTTAGGCTCTATCTAAGGGGAATAAAGGGATTACGATCCCGCGGGAGTACACTGGACGAGCTGCACAATCGCTTAAAAATAAGGTAAATTCGTAGGATTGGATGGTTTAAAAACAATTATGTTTTGAGAATTACGATTCAAACCTTTTTCTGTGTCGATAGTGTTTTTAACTTTTCCGGGGCATGCTAGCAGAAATTATTTAGGAAATTACCGATTTTCAGAATTTTAGATGGATTCATTATTTAAAACGAATTGCAGATCGAGCAGCCAGTTTCCAGATCCTGACTATTAGCTTAGCTCGATCAATTTTTATAATATGTAAATTTCCAAGGCAAGCTAGCAGCGATTCCTGAGGAAACTGTTCATAAAAAAATTTGAAACGTAAAAAGTCCGTTTACAAGGCGTGGTTATCGAGTAGAATGGAGCAAGCCGCCGGGTAGTTGTGGTGTGGGTCCGGGTGGAAGGAAGGAAGGAAGGGGAAGTGGATGTATGGGGGAGGAAGCGAGAGAATTCGGAGAAATGGAGACACGGACAGGCAGAGAAAGAGAGAAATATTAGGTCGACAGCCGACGACACCCGGCTGTCTCTTTCAGTGGTTGGGCTGCCCGGGTTGTGTGTATGGGGATCTCGAGTCTCGGACAGAGGGAAGGGAAGTGCAAAACTCGACCGGGGAAAATCATCCGGGAACTTGGACAAGTGCCAAGGGGTCGAAATTGAGCTGGAAATATTTGATTTTGGCTTATGAAACACAGAAATAATTTTTTAGCTTCACCAGCTTGCTATTTTAAAGCTTACACGTATAGGGATTTTTGCTATTTACGAAAACCACCTTCATCGGCGGCGATGCAAGACATTTCTCCCGAAAAACGTCTTTGGCCTATCAAGAAAATGGTAAACTTCTTGATTTGGCTTTTTGGCATCGCATGTTAATAAAAAAACAAATTATTTAAAGATCCTCAATCTGAAGCCCGCCCCAAAATCGTCCCTGTTTGAATCCGATTCCCTACCAAGCAGCATAATGCCCTCCAAAATTCGCTTCAAAAATAAACCGTTGCACTTTTTAGCGAGTAGCTAGTCGGTCAACCACTTAATGGGCCAGAATACAAAAAAAACACATTCTTCTAGCCTAAAACAACCAAAAATTACGTCCGGATGTAACATTGTGAAATTTACCGCAGCCGTGAAAATCCATTTACGGCGTTTTCAAGGTCGAGCTAGCTGTTTTACGATTCCGCTGTGTTCTCACCTCGAGTATTTGTCGGTTTAGGTGAAGAAGCGTAAAATCGTCTCTATTGGAATCCACACTATAGTAAATCTTGAGGCTTGATCTTACAAGCGTTTTTTAGCGGCACAAATTTATGGGATACAATTACTTCCCGAAATTAATGTACAAGAAAAGAGGACATTCGAAAAATTTAATGTTCCCAGAGGATTTGTCTGGCGGAAACTGTAAAAAGCGGTTCTGCAAAATTGCGGATTCTAATGGGATTATCGCACGCAAAAAGTCTGGATCTGCAATTCCGCAAATTATTATATGCCAAAAAAGGTTCTGGAATCTTCTGGAAACGTACCGTAAACGTGTGGGTTCAGAAAATCAGGGAGACTACACTGGCCGGGGCTGCGGGCGGAATAATAAACTCGCTCACTTTTTCAAGATTCCGGGGATTAGGCAGTAGAGGGGAGGAGGGATACGGTAGGCGGGAAACTTGAAAATTTGCCCCGCAATTTTTTAGAGCGAGTTTGAATATTTTTAGAAAACTTCGGGAGAAAATAGCTCACAGAATGCCAGCTCGGGAAAATATGGAAAATTCACCCTGTATTTTTAGAAAGTATAATCACTCGGTAAAGATGTGATCGATAGCGATCATGGGAAAAACAGTAGTTTCACAGATTTTCCTAGAATGCCCTTTTGCGATTCTAGTTACCGAACGCACGTAGAATCTCGAATCTCCACTTGAGAACGTTTTGCATTCGGGTAGGTCTCGACGGGTCTGCATGTATAAGTGGGGTCACGGCGGAACACGGAGATACTCAAATGAGAACAGCGTTAAATTTTTCAGCTATAGAAGAAGAGAGTTAGACAAAAAAAAACAGGAAACGGGAGGCGAAAAGGGAGCGCATCTAAAATCGACGAAAAAACAAAACGGCAGAGAGAGAGATAGAAGTACAGGGATCAATCCGTATTAGTGTGCCTATGATTCTTTTAGCGCACGCGCTTGTCAAAATAACAGTGAATACCATAGACGGGCACGGGGAATAGATTTCTGACGTGTGTGTTGGTAGTTATGTCGTTTGGCCTTTTCCCTTTGCGTTTTGAATGAGGAAAATCCAAAAGTTTTAAAAAATCTTTCCTGAAAGTACACGCCCAAAGTCCAAAACATAGTGAAAACCTGAAATTCTACCCTTGGCCCTGATATTTTTATCTTGATAAGTCGGTTGAGTGGAATGGCGGAAGTGTAGAAAATTTCTAAAGTCCGTAAGCTCAGCAAAAAATTACGAACGCTACATTCTGGATGCAAGTCCTCTTACGGGACCATCTTCTCGCCAATCTCCGAACGGTGCGCGTTTTTTCAAAGCAGGTCCTCGACCACCCAGTCCTTTACGGTCCGGCGTTCCTTTGATGGAGATGATCATTGGTCTGCTAGCAGGTATGCAGCACTGTTAATACAGCAAAAACTGAGTGGCGGAACTTGGCAAGGATACTGCACCAAGTAGAGCAAGTTCAGAATACGAATAAATATGGCCGCATTACCCTCTATCTAATGCAATACATCTACATTTTGCTGAAAAAATGATGGAGAGGTTTCTAATCGACTCTGTGATGTAGAAGGCGAAAATCTACTCACTGAAAAATCAAATCGAGAAATCGAGACCAATCTTCCAAAAAAAAAACGGGAAATCGCTCGAATCGACTCAGAAACCAGGGAAGAATGAAGCCGCTGGAGTCAAGTTTGCCTGAAAATTCGAATCCCTGATTTCACACCTATATATACCCAAAACTTCTTTGCCCGCACTGGACTTTGGTACCGCTTAAGCTGTCAAATTGAGGGCATTGGCTCATCCTCGGCTAAGCCCGCGGCTCGTGCGCCGATTTCCCAATCGACAACAACAACAACAATAACAGTACCCTTTCAATCCGTTGTTGATGATTTGGGGTACAATCTCGTCTTTCGCCCCTTGGAGTATTAGGCTTTTTATGTTGAGCTCGACCAAATTTTGGTCGCTTACATATTTATCATGCAAAGCTGGTCACGAGGTCTTCACGACTTTGACTAATAAACAAATTTTGTGAAAGGGCCAACAGGACTCTTAGGGTGGAGGGTGTTTGTTGGTTTGGAGAGACGAGAGGAGGATCGGTCTGCGTCTCACAACAAGTTATATTTGTATTCCACGAACTTTTATGGCTTCAGGCTATTCCTCACAGTGCCATACAAAACTTGTACGACTTGTTGCCAAGCTGAATTGCCAACTTTCTAGCATTGCTAAGCTTAGCTCTATATTTTTCGTTTGAAATGACTTGGCAAACTTTACTAACTCCCTTCTTCTACCTATCTACCGTAACCCTGGGATGCCACTCAACCATAGGCAAGTCCCCGATTGGCCCACATTTTTTGGATTTGCAGATTATGGGCCCTAATCCACCCCCATTTAGCGTTCGAACCGGAAATCCACCCCGATATTGTCACGGCGACGCCTACGGAAAGTCAGCAACCACTTCGAAACGTCGTCATAACCCCCGCGCCGCAGATGATGAGGGCCAGGGCCTTCATGGCGGCGAAGTCACGCTGGGTACGGTAGTTCGGAAACGGAAGAGGGACCGGAAAAATCTGTCTTCATCGCAGGTTAAGCTTAACACCCAATGTTGATTCGACAGGGACGGGGAAGACCATTTATAAAGCAAGGGCCAGGGACGGCTAGTCCCTTTGACTATGCATTTACTGTAGATTCGCGACACGCAACGAACGTACCTGATATTTCATGGCGAAATAGATTATTCCATATTTGGGCGTTGCCTGCTGCTTGTGGCAAAAAAAAACATAAATCAAAAAATCAAAGCCCTGCCTTGCCGATCCCCGATTAACCTTGATTTCAGACCCTCGACCTAAGTTGTTCGCCACCGGCCGAATGGACATACTGTGATGGAAGGTGTGGCTCCGGGGATCAAGCAGTAGATGCGGAAAATGCGATCGATAACGCTAGGGCGGATATTGAGGAGGCAGTAAGTCGAAATCACACGTTGCGCAAAACTATCACGTCTAGGTAAACTCTGCCTATAATGGGCTCGGCCTTTGGCCTGCACGCAAAATCGATATTACTTATGATCCAAAATCGATCAATATCGATCGAGGCGGGATCAATAGAGGGCCGATACTGTACGTTCCGAAATTGCTGAACGGGACGCTTACGCGAGCTAATTATGAAGTACAGGTATGACCACGAAATCATAAATCTTGGTTTCTATTTATAAAACAACTCCATTCAATATAGCGCATTTTGTGTTACGACAATACGCTTAAGGACGTTCTAAGCCTCATTACGGTGACCTCAAACTTCCAACAAGTCTCTAGCCCGCTCCAAAAAAACCACACTGACGTCAATTTATCCACTTGCTACATCAGACGAGCAGGGGCTCTGTTTACTCGTAATCTCACCTCTAGAGTTATCGATCTTTGGCTTGCTTTTAATCAAAACTATCGCACATTCCAGATAACCGTCGAGATCTCCCCAATTTTGTCCGGATTTCACAAGAAGCAAGTGTCCAGCCTCGTTCTCCGCCAATTGACGCTCAAGAAAAACGCGAAGTTTAGGGAATTGATTGCGTTTTATTAATAAATTGCTGGAACTGTAGCATATTAAGCAATTATAAAAGCTTGGGGTCAGACAGTCCAGACTTTCTGGCCGATCGAGGGCCCTTGGAGGCGTTCACCCCTAAATATTTGCGCACAATTTCGAGGATTTTTGTGGGGTTGTGACAAGAACGATCGGGGTCCCCGGTTCATTTTTGAAGTGTTTCAAAATGGGCAGATTCTATGCATTAATTTGGTTAGAACATTTCTGTATTTTTATGTGTTTTTTTGTGTTGTTCAGAACGTACTAAAAGTTCATGAAACCCATAGCGAACAATTTTTTTTTTGCTAAAATATTGCAGATAGGAACCAATATAAGCGCCCGATAAATCAATATTTAGATTTTGGGGGGAAAAGTAGAAGATGATACCTATCCTTCCAACCGGTCAAAAACGCGCAAACCCGTTCTGTCTGATGCTCTTGTGACCGACAGTCCATCCCCCCAAAATCCCATGTCATCCCTCCCCTTTTTATCTCTAGCTTCTCGTCGTCGGGTTTTGTCGGATCGGCCCTCCTTGAAGCCTTTGGATTGTTGACAGAGCCCAGGTCCCTCGTGTCCATTATGACTCGAAAGAGATGCGAGCCCCGCCGAGGTTGCGGTCACATTTTTTTTGCAATGGGAAAATGTTTTGCGCGAAGATCTCTGCTCCTTAATTTTGGAATTTGCTGTTCCCTCATTGCGGAATTGATTATTTGTTTTTTTCGCGGTCATAGCCGCATTCCTGATGAAACGTATTTTGCTAGCATTTCGCAAAACACCCAAGATTTCAGGAATACTTCATTCAAAGCCAGAACTGGCTCCAGAAAACGTCAAAAAGGATCAAAAACTGACTTGTTCGACTCATCAGCTACAATTCCCGAATTTACACATTTCGAAATTGCTACTATCGATTTCAATTTCGCAATTTGTATATGGGCAGTCGCTTCTCGAGAGAGGACGGCGCCGTCCAGGTTTGAGCCATCAATTTTCAATCATCAGCAAGCGTTTCCGTCTTAGGTGATCCTCCTTGGGCTTGAAAATGCGGGAAAATCATCGATATTGGGTCGCCTGACATATGATAGATTTCTGGAGCAGATTCCGACCAGTGGCTTTAATCACGGAAAGGTATGCCGAGTTAACAGATTTTTCTACATTTGTAAAACAACAAATGTAAAAATGTACCTGTTAGTCCTGTAAATTTCAGTTCCGCCTACAACGAGGGCCAGGGCGAGGGCACAAATTTTCAGTCTGGGATGCTAGCGGAAATGAAGCGGCTAGGTAAGTAGACATTCCCATTCCTTCGTTCGTTAAATTTCTCATTAGGGTTTCTTCATTTCTAGAAGCGCCTGGAATACCTACTTCAGATCTGCTGATGTCATCTTATTCGTCGTTGATTCAGCCGATACTCATAAATTTCACAAAGCGAAAGAATTGCTGCATTCTACTGTCAGGTTGCTCTAGTTTTCCATTTTCAGTTTTGAAATTTTTAGCGCTGCAGATTTTCCAAAAAACGCGATAGTTATGGTGCTAGCGAATAAACAGGATTTGATTGAAGCCAAGCAGCCAGAAGACTTATTTATGGTATGAAAAAATTACTTTTAAAAGCCAGATCTTTAGACGCTGCGTTTAAAAAGGCTAAAACGTGTCTGTATTCGTGGATGTTCAGCGAAAAATGGTGATGGGTTAGATGATATATTTACGCATTTATATTTGCTGTTGGATCATGGAAGGTAGGTCTTTTTCTAAAAATTTATAAATTTGATTTAGAAAACTACGACGATCCAGAACCCTCCAAGCTTTATGAAAAAAAACACTAAAAACTACAACTTGTACGGGCTGTATTCTCGGAATCTCGACTATCTCGGAAAAACAAACTGAATGCACGGGTCAATATGTATTTTATTCGGCTGTAATTATATAAATAAATGGTTGGTTATACAGATTTTATTTGGATCTGACATTTGACTCGATCTTGCGCGTGTGTTCTTGCAGCATTTCTTTTTCGAGGTCAGCAGTGCGCATGTTCTAAAACAAGTTTTTTTGTGTTAATGGAAACCGGCAATACCTTGTCAAATTGAACATAGTACAAATTGTTTTCTTCGGCCACCGTAGCCCCATCTATCTGAGGCATTACCGAGCCATCCCGCAGATCATGGTGGGTGCCAATGAGGTAGCCTGGAATAACGGAACGTTATATCTATTATCGCGTTCTAGTAAGCATGACAAAGTCCGAAAATGACAAAAAAGGAAAAATATCAATTTTTGCCGCATGAATAAGTTTTTATAAGTCTCTAGATTTTGGTCTTGCGCGGACAGGAGTTAGGGCTGCAAGCTAGACCGCTGTTTTCGACCTCTTCTGACTTCTCACAGGTTCATGGCTTTAACACGTCCATGTGGACGCGTGCGGTTCCGCTGCGTGTTGCTAGAGAACGTTAGAAACCACTAGAGGCCGTCAGTGAAGAATTAACGCGACACGCAACGCGTCCACACGCGCGGATCCTTGTCGTCGTTGAATCCATCGAGAAATTCGCAGGTAATAAGGTTTCATATACCTCAATCCTTCACTATGCTTTTTCCCAAAGAACCTAATCCCCCTTAAAATTTCAAAAGTCCGAGTCCCAAAACTGAGCACCCATCTCACCCCCTTAGTAGCCCGATTCGGACGACGGGTGAAAGGGCGAAAAACGAGTGTCCGTTCGTGTGTATGCGAGTGTGTGGGAGCGAAATGGGGGGAATCCTTCGTTTTTTCTAACCAACCCTCCCCCCTCGGGACGATCCAAGGCTGTTTTCGGCGCGGTGTTTTCTCTCTTTCTCTGCGCTCTCTCTTGCTCGCCTTGCAATGTGGTGGCTACATTGGGCCGGCTTGCCCCCTCCCTCATATACCTCTCACCTTCGAACTGAGCCGAGGACTGTTCCTTCCGATATAGGGCCCCGGATTTTTGTTATGGTTTTAATTATTATGGGATTTTTTTGTGTGGTAATTGGCTACCTGGGGCTCTTTTTCTTAATGTCTTAGAACTTGCTACGTTTAATATTCTAAAAACTCGGATTTTTGCACTTAATTTTGCTTTCCCATTCCCCTTAAAAGCTCTTAATGGTATGGGAGATTTGATGAAAATACGCCATGAAACTCTTTACAGTGACCCGGCTGGTCGTCGTCTTGCGGCGCCCTCTTACACTATTCTGAGTCATAACGACAAAATTTGCCCCCAGGGCTGTACTAGCTAGATCGGGGTGATTTTCCGGAAGTGCTTTATCCTGGCTTTGGCCAAAACTTTTGAAAAAATCGAGTTGTGCAAGAATACCGGCACACAAAATGCCGACATTTGTCCTGCTGACGGTCCGTAATGCGGACACTGATTAATCCCGCCTATTCCAAACATTTTCGGCCTTATAGCTAGGTTTGGGCTTAACTAATTTCGTTAGGACGTGCTGTCGGCATTTTTGTCTACCGATATTACCTACTGTCGGTATTTTTAGTGTCTTTATTACGAGAGCCTGTGCAAAAAAAAACGAGAAAACTAATAATTCAAACCCCAGCTTTCGTGTTCGCTTTTAACTTACAAGGAGACGTTTTTGAGTGTCGTCGGGACTTTGGCACGGGACCAAGCGTATCTTGTGCAGAATTTTACGCCGATTCCGAATATGTTAACCGTTTTTGCGGAATAGCCATTTCTCGAAAGTTATGAACGATTTAAACCTCAAAACAGCCCAAAATCGGCTACTTTCGATAGTCATAAAAGGCTTCGGAATGGGTTTTAGACAAAACCAGATAGTAAATCTTGTCCAGAAAAAAATTCTCCATAAAATGTGCCATCTTTTCCAAAATTATTGAAAGGTTGGGAAAATTTGATAAATTGGGAGATCCATAATTTTACAAAAATTTTCAAAATTTCAGAATTTTTGAGTTAAATTGCTTATTTTATATAGAGGTTTTTTCTGAACAAGATGCACTATCAAGTTTTGTCTAAAACCTATTCCGAAGCCTTTTATGACTATCGAAAGTAGCCGATTTTGGGCTGTTTTGAGGTTTAAATCGTTCATAACTTTCGAGAAATGGGCTCTTCCGCAAAAACGGTTAACATATTCGGAATCAGCGTAAAATTCTGCACAAGATAGGCTTGGTCCCATGCCAAAGTCCCGACGACACTCAAAAACGTCTCCTTGTTAGCTCTATTTTCCCGGTCACCGTAATCCAATACCGAAAATCCAGCACCTTGACAAGCAATCGGCCCATTCCCCCTATTTTAACTCTCGCTTTCCCCTTTCCCACCCCCTTTCACTTTGGATATCCGGGGCTCAAAATTTTCGCGAGGCGTCAATCCGGAATCGCGCGTTTTCACCCCCGCGATGGACGGGCGAGAGAGAGAGAGGGAGAGAGAGAGAGAGAGAGAGAGAGAGTGAGAGAGAGAGAGGGCGAGAGAGGGGCAGATGCAGGGAACTAGCAAGCGATGAGCACGCGCGAAAATGGGGTGAAACGGTCGTGTCCATTGGGGGGCAAGCCGGTGCGATGGTGAGGAGGAGCATGTTCTCGTCCACCCCCGATCCATCCCCCCCCCCCCCCAACTTTCGATTTTTCGCCCCGGAGCTCTGCCCCCACAAACGGATCGTCGAGGAGGATGTGCCAAATTTCTCGATTTCCCCCCGGCCGTCCGGTCCAACCAAACACACCAATCTGGCTACGGCGATAACCGGGTTTTTCTTTTTCGCCTTTTCAGATGGTGCTGATTTTCGAACGTGCTTTTTCCTTTTTATGCTCATGGAAAAATTTGACTGTGTGGATTTTGTTAATTATGCTGTATTTCGCCCCTTTAGTCCTCGAAACGCTATGGTAGCAATTTTAATAAAAAAAGAATTAATCTTTGGTCAATTTAAAAATCAACAAAGGCCTTTGCATTGAAAGTTTTATGATAAATCCTTTTTTTTGGCGATCTTCAAATCTGGCAAGCAAAAAAGTACGCTACAAAAACTAAGTGCAATTTGTTTAATTAGCCGACTCAAATTAATTTTGGATAACCGAACGAAACGTACCCAAACGCTTCTAGTTTTTTTTGTAAGAATCGGGACCTTTTCTTTCCACTAAACTCAGTATAAAATACATTAATACATTAATTCTACTACTAATTTACTCCATTTGACTCACCGACTTCTTTCCCCCGAATCGGCGCTGTTTTCTTAATGCATTCCATGACTAAGCGTAAACCATCCTGTCGGCTTGCGTCGAATACATAGCAAAAGGTCACGTTTTCGGTGCTCAATTTGGCTGAAAACACACAGTATGGCCAGCCGTTTTTCGCGCCTATCAAAATCCGCACGCTCTTACAAACCTGTCACGTATTCCATCACATCCAAACCAGGTGTATCGATGAGTAACATTGTTGCAAAGGTATCGTTACCCAGCTCTACCGGTTTGAGATGAATTGGCGCTGTTAGGGTCTAGAAGGAATTACGTAAGGTATTTTAAGTGCCTTAAACGCCTCGAAAAATTATAGCTGGGTCCATCGTAGCCTCACCATTTGATACTCTCGTTTAAAGGGCTGTCCAAGTAACGTCGCAATTACCGACGATTTTCCTTGAGCGAGGGGGCCTTAAAAGGCGAGTTTTGTGGGCTGCAGGATACCTTACCAAGGAATATATATGGTTGTAGAGTTGTATGAGATTTCATGCTTAAAACGGTCTCTAGCTTATCGTAATACAAATCAAAAACTTCTGATGTTTTACGCCCGATTTTGCGTTTGTTTGTTGCCCCGGAGACCGGCCGGTTGTTTCGCGACATATCACAAGAAAAAGGGTATAATTGGTTTTAGGGGAGCGTACTTTTGAAGCCCTATGCCTATAATTCCGTCGTATTACTCCCCTCGTCCTCGATTTAGAACTTTTACACTTGGTTTTATCATAGTTATCGTATTATGTGTTTAATTTCCTTACCGTATTCCTAAAAATCACTATTTTTTACGAATTCCTAGATCTTTTCTCGTCGCTTGAAGCCCTGCCAAATGCTCCACCCTACCTAAAATTGATAAAAGCGAGAAATGGCCGAAAGGGGGAGCGTGACCTTTCGCTGATAACATGGTGCCTTGCCCCCGGCTGCTTTTCCGCGTGTTCCCGTTTCCTAAATGCACTCTCCGGAACTCCGGTTTCAGGAACTCTGATTGATTTTCCACAAGCATTGGTTTTTATTCCAATTTTTGCACTTCCACCTGAGAAATGGTCGAAAATCATGTGCCCTTCTTTGTTTGGCGCGAACCGGGGCAGCGGCAGGTCGTAAAATTCTTGCCAGTCGGCCCGGAATGGACCGGAAGAGCCGGGGTGCATTATTGAATGTCTTAGAGAAATTTGGCGCTGATTTTCATGGAAATTTGTTCCACCATTTTTATTTATTAGTGACCTGGTTTTCTTACCTTTTATCCACTTATTCAAACGTTGAAAATCGTGGTTTTCTGTCATTTTCGATGTCGAATTTTTTGCATTTAAAATGCCCTGTTTTCAGTCTACGATTTGCTGATTTTTTTGCGACTGCGCACGAGCCTTGCTGTAAAATGTGAGTTTTAAATTCTATGCACTTATCTTACTTTCCTTAACAACTTTTCTAAGAACCTGTCGGACGCTTTCATCGCGTACTCAGATCCTAAAAAATTTTTCTGAATATTGAATACAATTAATTCCTCAATTCCTTCAAGATGTTTGAAAGTCCTGACTTAATTTTTGTGCCGTAACAAGTCGTCATCCCCTCGCATTGTCAAATTCCCCACAAACTTGTCTCCATCCCCACAAAACAGTTGGCCCTGGAAATTGACACCACACCATCGCCCGAGGGGACCACCCAAAAACCGTTTGGGCGATTTTTGAGAAGGACTTTGGGGCTCCGAAACTCGAGCTGCTGGTATAGACGACTTTTGGGAGGACCAAAACCACCTGGGGCAGGAGAAGAAGACCGTGTCGGGTCGGATTTCGGCCGCAACCACACAGCCAAACCGACCCAAACTCGTGGCATCAGGTGGGGCGGGGGAAAGTTAGTCGGGCATTGTTTCGGTGAAGTTTTGCCTGGGCTTGGCTGTTTTCCACCGGCATTTTCCGGTTTTTGAACTTCTTAAGGTTTTGTGAATTAGCTTCTTACGGTTGACCCTATCCTTCTTAGACGCCTTTTGCTATGTAAACTAGTTGATTTAGTAGAGCTCAAATACCTGCGTGGCTCTTACCTTCAAAATTGCTGGACGACCACGCTCTCGGACCCAATTTTGCGGGTTTTTCGCACGTCCTTAGCGAAATATATATATATTTTTTTGGGACGCTATCGTTCATCCTTTTTCGGTGAAATGCTTTCCAAATGTGGAGCTATGGCGCAGAAGCTATGTCGCTTTGCGCAACTCCAAGGCATCAAACATGACTCCTTGTAAGTTAAAATGCGACCGCTTGAATTTGGTCGCTGATTTGCCAAGCCTTTAAATTATAGCAATTTCATTGAGGCGCATACCTGCCATTAATGTGGCAATCTCTGGGGGCCGATAGTCAGTGTTTGGTGATGTTTTTGGGCGGGTTGATCGTCATGTCACTCACAGCCATGTCGTCTGCCAGTCACCATCATCACTGGGGTCTGGCTGGGGCGGCTTTTTGGATTTGGAGGTGTTCCTTTCACTGGGTTTTTTGGAAGAGCCTTCAAAAATGAGAGCTGGTGGATTTGGAGGAGAGTGGTTATCTAGCGTTCAGCTATTTCTATTTAAAAATCCGAAAATTCAAATATTTGAGCCAGATCAAAACGATCAACAGGTAGCTCCACCTCAGCTTCTCCGCTCGCCCCAGATCAAATCCAAAAGCCAATAACCCTTTGGCGGTGCGGAAGTGGGTCAATCTCCTCGCCCCTCTCCGGCTTCTCCTCAGTGGCCACACCTTTTTAATGTGAGGCCCACCTTCCCTCCTTTCTTCTTCCATCCAATATCCGGCACCCATCCGTAGCCCCCCCCACCTGCCAACCATCCACCCCTTCCAACTTGTCACAAACCCACCCATCCGGAGTTTGGAAGAAGAAGGAGAAGCCGTGTGGGGTGAAATTCAGCCAAATGCTCCCCGGCTCCCAATTACCCGTTTACCGGCAGTGGAGGGGGGGTCCAACACTGGGGATTCCGCTTGAATTAGTCCCTATTTTTGATGCGGGGCTCACGTCTTCTCCTTTTAACCCCCCCTTCCAATGTGTCTTTTGGTATCAGCCAGCTCAGGCGGAACGGCGAATTTCAAGGGGTGGCTCGAGGGGCTTTCCGGTGAAAATACTAAACCGGTGTCTGGGCCTGGCTGGGCGGTAGAATACTTTTAAATCCGGTGTGGCTACTAAATTTTATTTTATATCTATAATCCTTGATCTTGATCCGCACTTCTTAACCTGTAAAAAAAAGTCCGGCTTGCCGGCTTTAAAGCGTTCCTGCTTGTCAGGCCACGATTTTTGATACGTTTTGAATCTTTCCTTGAATTGACGAGCTATGCATCGTACTGCTTTGACTTAAATGGCCCTTCAAAAGAGCTTAGAGAATGCCAAAATCGACCCTTCGTCGGACTAGGTCTCGACAAATTTTCGCGATTCAAAACACGCTAGTTGTCCAAAAATCGATAGCGGAAATCGAAGATAGCCAGAACTTGCTAGACCCAGTCTAAAAAACGTCGGCTTCGGCCCTCCCTTGTCCCTTTAATTTGTCAGATTTTTGCCACGCCACATCTTCAGCCACCCTCCAATTCGTCACTTGGCAGCTACAGGAGGCAGCAATTTTTCCCCATCTTTTGCCATGAGCAGCCCACCCACCCTCAATTCATTGTTGGAAAAATTTCTGGGCCAGCTCTGTGCCCTCCCCTGGGAGATTCTTCCAATTAGCCGCTCATCAATTCGAAGTCAAGCGGTGGAGGGGCGGAAGAGATCGGTAGGAAGTGGTGGTTGCCGGGCCCCCCACTCCACCAGACCCCAATTTCGGGCCGCCAAGATTCCCCCGAGAGGGGGGGGGGGATGGCCCGACTCCACTCCCCTCCAATTGACACCTGCCCATTATAATTTTTTGGACAAATATTTTCTGGTGGTAATTGGCTGAGGGCCAATATTGGGTTTTGGTGCAGTTTCGCGGGCTTGCCTTATTCCTTGGCTTTCAGACGGCTACGGTAATTCAGGCAGCTTATTTAAAGAATTTTGTTACCTGGTGGATAGCTACGGTCGGGTTTCGTGTCATTCTCATGAGAGAAAAAAGGAGAAAAATAGAAATATCAAGCGAGAGAGGGAAAGAGGGCGGGGCGAAAGCGAGCTAGAGAGAGAGAGAGAGAGAGAGAGAGAGAGAGAGAGAGAGAGAGAGAAAGGAGTGACTAGAGATAAAGAGCGAGAGCAAGAGCGAGTGAGAAAATAGAAAGGGGGGAAGAAGCAGAGACGAAGAGAGAAAAGAACGAGACACGTGGCGGGACCGCATGCGCTTAACGGGGCACTTTTTTAAAGGGGCGGAGAAGGCACGGCTGCAGCTCCCTAGAGCATCCTTATACCACGAACTTTACTTGTTGCTCAACCCGTCGTTCAGCCTCAATCCCAACGAGATGGGCCTCAATCCCTCGGCCTCCTTTCCCTGCCTTACTGGGGGTGGAGTGTCTGATTGTATTACCGGGATGTGGCCCCCTCCGCCAAGCCGTCCTAGGTGCCATCAAAGAGCCGTCGTCGGGGGTTGGTGTGGCCCTCCTGGCTGCTGGCCCGATCCCTATGATAGCTCCACGAGGGAAATTGGGTTTCAAGGGGGGCACCGCCAACTCCTTCTTGGGGCTGCTGCTCAACCAACCCACCCAACCACCACACCCACTAACATCTCCTCCCTGGGGTTTTTCGGCTGGGTCTCGTTGGGTGCCGGCGAGGTACGGTAGTTGGGCCAGGTTGCGTTAGAACTAAAAAACTCGTTAGGTATCTTAAATCTTTTGTTTTACTCATTGTTACTGGTCCGTTTTACTCTTTACTACCTAGAATCTTTCAAGGAACCAGAATTGACCCTTTAAAACGACTAGCTCTTGACATTTATGCACTTTCCTGACATGGATGTCGACACCTAGCCATCTGAGGGGTCCATTTTAAGACTGCCCAGTCCTTTCCAACTCAGGGAGAAGGTGGTGGTACTTAGGCGTAGGTAGGCTTAGGCTTCAACTTAGGTCTAGTTTAGGCTTAGGCTTGGGCTGAAGCTCAGCTCTGCTTAAGATCAGCTCTGCTTAGGCTTTCTGAAAAAGTCTGACAAAGCTATGGCCCTTGGAGCTAATCACGGCGTAGATATTTTGGTTATCGAGCATTAGTCGTGTCCAGGGTCGTTTTCCGCATTTGGCAGCTTCTATGGAACCTTAAAGGAACCGACAAGCCATATCTCGATCTGTACCGTCCCCCGGTTGCCAAAAAGTCCGAGTAACAACTCCGGTTCACCCTCCCTAATTCCCGCAACTTGACGGCATCCCATCTTCTACCCCCGTCTACCCCACCCAGTAGCAGGGCTAATCGGTGTCGCCGGGGTTGCGGAAGCCCGGGGAATTGGTGAGTCTCGAAGAGCCGCACCGCCCTGCCCCCGGGGATCAGCCCAGGAGCGTGTCCCTAATGAGGCCGCTTACCCCCACATCGTTGGGTGCGGGTGTGGGGATAGTTGGGCGCGTTGTCGGTCTTGGGGGTGTGGTACTGCTTCTCCTCCTCCTCTACCTCCTCTTCTTATTCTGGCTCTGATTCGGGGAGGACCGCATCTCCTATTCCAGGGGAGGATCCGCGGAGCCAAGGGCCACCCCTATTACCCCAACAACTGCATTTAGCCGCCGTGGCCAAAGGTCCGGGCCGCTTCTCCTTTTTGGGGTTTTTGGCAAAGGGCATTGCGATGCGGGGGTATACGGTAGGTGACTGGGTGACGGTGGGTCCTTAGGTGTTTGTTTCAGATGTTTTTTTGTTTGATCCATTTAATTGACGTTGTTCCACCCGAAACCTCCAGCCACCCCAATTTTTCCCGACCCAATCACCGCCGTTCCCAGTTGCCTACCACCTTTTTCACCTGTCCGGTTCTCGATTCCCAGCAGAAGTCTAACCTAGACTGGGTCGACTTCACTTTTGGGATGATTTTTTCAATAAGACCAACGTCGACTCTTAAAAACGTACAAATTCTGCTATTTGACTTGCCCTAAATTTCTCATTTTTGCATTATGCACAACCGGAACCGGCCAAAAGCCTATTTCGTGATTTCATGTTTCATCCCAAAATCCGAAAAAATTAAGATGATCTCCAAAATTACGGTAATACGGTAATTCCAACGAAATTCGTGTCCATTAATTCGTTATTCTTGGATTTTTTGGGTTAATACAGGGCTCTAAGGATATTTGAGCAGTACATTTCAACTGATACGACTAGTTAGCCTTGGAATGCTTAGAAACAATTCCGTTACCGTACGTCTAAAAGCAACGCAGTCCCATCGAAAATGATAACTATGTATGCTTTGATAATTTTCGCCAAAATGCGTAGTAAGATGTTACCTTAGTGTTACCATTGTTATCCTAAATCCGGTGAAAACAAAACTTTTGAGCGAGCTTCTAGTTGATCCCTTGACAAACTATCAAAAACCCCCACCCGTCCCCGGGTCGATTCCGGAAGCTTTTCATCCCCTTCCCCCGAAACCAAAATTTTCAAAGGCCCTTTTTGGAGGGCCTGGCAGTGCGGCCAACCGGATAAATCACTCCAATTAGTGCGCCGCCCTTTCTATGTCTCGAGCCCGGCAGTGTTTGGTGGTAAATCTGAAATTCCTTCGGATGGCCCCCAAGGGGGGGAGGACATTTGGCCTGGGTTTGGCCTCAAAGGCGGCGCCCTCAAAAGCCGCAAATCCCGTGTCAAAGCTGATTTCATGCGGGTGGGATCTGGCGGCCGAAAAATTGCCAAGTTTAATCTGGTGTTCTCGGGACGGGAGGGCGATTTGGTGGTACTAAGATTTTGGGTTGAGGTCGAGAATAATGTGCAAAATCATAGCCCGAAAAGGGTCAGCAGCAATCGCGCAATAATATCATTTTTTTCACTGAAATGTAGAAAATTATCATTTACGCAGCCCAGTTTCGCGATTTTTACACATTTTAAAAGGACTGGACGGCGCCACTATGCCACCTTGATCTAGACAAAACCTCCGAGATTTATCTTGTCCCACCCAAATCAGATCTCTAAAACTTATCATGTCAATTGCATGCCACATTTGTCAGGGTCAATTTTACGCTTTTCGGCGCCTTTAGACGTGATTTTTGTGTTTTTCGTACCAAGGCGACCGCATTTTTTGATCCATTCCAAAAAAATTCGTCCCCCCGGCGGGGAGTCTGTAGAAAATCTTGTCCCCCTCCTTCCTCGCCTCAAGCGGGTGCTCCTCATTATCCCCAGGAGGCCCAAATAGATCTCATCCAGCTCAGATGGCTTCTGCCAAAATTGGTATTTTATTGAGGCCACTCCAGCTGAGGCGTCCGCCGAATTTTGGGGCCGGTCCGGATTTGGGTGTGGGGCGGATTTTTGAAGTTATGGGTTCGCGGTGTTACGGTACTGGGAAATTTAAGTTCACAATGGGAATCGTGCATCACGTGTTGGCTAGCACGCACGCTACGTTAAGCTACGCTTCTTGCGACATTTTCTGATGGCGCTTTAAAGGGATTTGAAAGGCAAAATCACTTCGAAGTTGTTACCGGCAAAGTGTTGCCTTTTTTCAAAATTTTAGCTTTTGAGTCTCTTAAGCCGAACATCAATGCTGATTTATGGTGCCGTTTTGTCGATCTATATGCGCTTTCTTTTGGGCTTTTGTGGCTTCGCTTTGTCGCTTAAAGTTGCTATAAATCTCTACGATTCAAAATTAAAATGAATCCGATAAAACTTTTTAAAAATTGCCGCCTTTCTTTCGCCACCCATTAATTCCACTGGCATCTTGAAAAGAGCTGTATACAGCCCCGGGTATGGATATCGATGCAAATTGCTTCCGCCCGCTTGAGGACTGCCGGTATCCATAGACCCATTTGGTAGGAAGCCATCCCCCAAACATCCGTTCAATGTGTAAATGAAATGGGGGCCCTTGAAGCGTCGGTTATGAGGGGCTGCCGACGCCTCCAACAGCAAAATGTGGTGTCAATTGGGGCGCTTTAGTGGCACGGATCCCGGCTTCGGCTATACACCTAAAAACAAAGCCTGTTTTGGGCTTTGGAGCTCGGGCTCCATTGATCCAAATTTTCTTGCTTATCCTTATCGCTTTTTGCTGATTCCGCTTCGGCTTATATAACCCTTAGAAAGTGTCGGTAATGTGAGTTTCATGGAATTACAAAAAACATATCGTAATCTTTATAAACGTTCTATTTACTACGACAGACTGGTTATAAATGCCTATACCAGACTGAGAAAAGGATTCGTGAAACCGGAATCTCCTGGATTTTCCAACTTTTGTCCGGCCAACCGGTCTCTTTTAAAATACGGTAAATTTAAACAAACAGGTAATTCCATAAACCCCACATACAAACATTTTCCACAGCTTTTCCGCACATTCCCCCTTGACCCTCATTGCTTCAGGGTGGTGGTGGCTCAGTTGGCGTCGGCAGTTGAATGCCGACGACATGCGGCTTCCCGAACTGCAAGTTCCGATCGAGATACCGCGGCCAAGAGGATAATCGTCATTTCTACCGCATCCCCAAGCGTCCGCTTATCCTGCGACAGCGCTGGTTGTTGGCCATCGGGAGGACGGAGGAGACCGTCGTCAGCCAGGTTCCGAGCATGACCCACGCGTGTGTATCTGATGTTTTGTTGTGATTGTGCTCGTGTGATTAACAAAGTAGTATTTACTGTATAAAAATCTGGCCTTAAGATTGTAATCATTCGGTCAATGGGCTGGTTGAGTACAATATATGTAAATTGCAGTATTTCTCAGTAACTACGGGTTTTTAGAACGATGCTTTTGAAACTTAGAAACCCTGTTGAAAGCTTTATTTTAAGCGCCTACTGAAACTTTAGCACATATACACTAAAAGCCTCAAAAATTGTCTCGAAGTTTATGTCACTCATCACCCTGCTAGACCCATGTCCAAAACGCCATCTAACTAATTTCCTAACTTCCCAATTTCAGCTCCGCATCTGCTCGGCCCATTTTGAAGGTGGTGAAAAACGTGAAGGTGATATACCAGTACCAGATCCTACGGTAAGTGCTAAAATTCCCCATGCAATTCTCTAAATTTAGGTTGACAAGCAGTTGACAATCACGCTCCCGCCAAAAGAGGCAAAATCCTCCGGGGAACGAAGACGTCGAAACAGTCCGTCAATTCCGAGAAGTTTGGTGCCGAGAAAGAGGGTGCTGCCGGATTTCTTTCACCATCACCACCATCACCATCATCATCAACATTTGCCGGTATCGATACAGCAACCAGGTGGGTTAAAGTTTTTTATGCCTTTTTGTGGTCCTTCCGTCACCTCTTGCTAAATTCCCTAAGGACCTCTGCTAGCTTGCCTCCCGGCACCCAAGATGGTCCAAATAGTACTCGGCTTGTCAACCCGGTCAACTACGAGAAAGCAAAACCTCTTTCCTGACCTGGTCATGTCATTCCGGGGCGAAACCTGTGACCCAGCTGCCTGCCCTTTTGATGTTTTATAGCCGGAAGACGATTACGCTGAGTCATGGCATCGGGTCTTTTGGTTGGTTGTCGGGTTTTGGGTTAGGGGCGTATTTTCCCTTATTCTTGCTTTAGTATCTGGTCGGAATCCATGTTTTCTGTGATTTTAAGACGTATGTTATTCATTTCGAAGCGCCTCAGGGCCGGAAAATTTATTTTTACTACATGGAGGTTTTACTACGTACAGATTATGGGGTTGCCCTCACTAAACGTTTTTTGAAGTCAAGCCCTCATTTTTATAAAATTATCAAACGGAAGGCAATTGTCCTAAGATTTGCAGACGCAGACGAATCTGGAAGCTTTGCCTTCGTCGCCAGAAAATCCGCAGATTCTCCCCGGATTCCCTCCGAAAACGATAAGGATTGTCGCGCTCTAGAAGCCACGCGTCGAGTATAAGCCTTTAGAAATGGGGATGAAGGGATGATGGAAGTCGTCTAGAATCTCGGACACACAGATGCTAGCGATGGCTCATAAATTAATCATTCGGAGGGGATTTTTTTGTAGTTACAGTGTAAAAAATAATTAGAATCAGAAAATCCCCATTTTTTCTTTCTGGTAAACTAGTATGAAAATTGCTAATTTTGCTGGCATACGAGAAAGCGTATATTTTAGCATAATTGATAACAGTTTTGACATTTTGTCCGTAATTTAGCAAAAAGCCTTTTTAAAGATCCTTATTTTCTTATTTTGAGAAAGCCGCTCACACAATTAGCAATTTTCGTAGAAGGTAACAGCGGGAACCCGGGTCCCAGAACGACCGGCAACTCTTTACGAATTATTCAGACATTCTGCTCTTTAAATTTCGGCTCATTTTATTTGAAATTCTCATTTCGATACCCTCAACCCCCTGCCCACCCCAAAACCGATAATTTGGTATGAATGCGAATGGCAATAGAAGGCCAGGGAGGTTGGTGTGTCCGTCAGCCGTCCAAATTACGAATGTCGAGGATGGGCCCCTGTGGGTCTCACAAGCTAAGGAGACACCCTTCCTCACTTCTTCTCCTTTTGCTGCTTCTCCTCCCATTCGTGTCCATCTTATGCTCTCTCTCCCCTCGGTCGGTCGCTCTATTTGGGTGGCCGGCATCCGCTGAATGGCTAATCAGTTTGGAATGGGGGCCCGGAAGGCGGAGGGGGAGCATCTTTCCTCAACCCCTCATCCCCCCTCTGCCCCTTACATACCTAATTCGGTCCATATTTTAGTGGGATGGACACCTGTTGGAAAAGCGTATGGGGGCGTTTCGTGGGATTTGGATTTTTTGGCCTGAATTTAACGTAATATTTTGGTTTTTCGGCCCTAAATTGGATTCCTTAAGCGCCAATAAAGATATTGGATCAGAATTTTGAAATTTTTCATTTTGGCTTTTTTAGAATATCGCAAGATTAAGCCAATCGGCGAAATGGCTTAGCGTATCTAGCCGTAGCGTACCGTATCGAAACATAGCCTAACGTAACGTACGTACCGAAACCCAGCGCAGCGCGGGTATCGAACGTAGCGTAGCGTAGCGAAACGAAGCGTAGCGTGACGTAGCATAGCGTATCAACACCTGGCGCTCCGCAACGTAACGTCTCGCAACATCGAGTAGCGTAGCGTGGGGTATCACAATGTACCGTAGCGTACCCCAGCGTATCGTAGCTTAACATAACTTATGAACAAGAGATGCCGTTTCTTACGGAACCTTAGCCGATCTAGCTTATCGTAGTCTACCATAAGTTCACGTATCTTCTCGCAATGCATCTTAACGGTGCACACCCCGTAAGATTTGTGATCAAAAACTCCAAAGTCACCACTACGGGATAATCTGCCCGAAAACCCTGGCACTCCGATATCCGTGTGATCTCGAGAACATCCCCAGCTCATCCCGCCAATATCCCAAAAAGCCGTTCCGGTTGCTTTCCATTTGTGTAATTGTTTGTCACCTAATTCCCGAGACAAGGGGCGGTGGGTCAGGGACTTTCTAAAAAAATCTTAACTAGCGCGCCGCTGAAGCTAATTATATTTTTGCTGAGACGTCGGAATACTCCTTTGTTCCGCTACAACCTTTGGAATAAGAAACTTGTTTTTTGGGACTGAGTCAAATGTCACGACCCAAAATATACGAACGCTCGCAAGCGCGTCTTTGCGGCTATTTTTAAGTGACTCTCGCCCTATCCCTTCTCAGTCCCTTTAACCCTCCCTGGCTTCTCCGACTACACGAAGGAGTTTGACCCATAAAATTGGCAGGGCCTCCCGTTGTCGTCGCCCCCCGCCCCTCCGACCTCCCTCCCTCCCGTCGGTCCGGATGGTGTGCCCTCCGGGCATCCGCCGGAACCTATTCTGCTTGTGGTTGCGAGAGAATGAGAGTGAGAGAGAGAAAGAAATAGAGAGATAGAGAGAGAGAGAGAGAGAGAGAGAGAGAAGCGGTAGCAGGAGGAAGAGGCCGACCCCTTGCTCCCGGGGAGGAAACGGGCAGGCAAATCCTATTTCAGCAGTGCCCCCCATTCGGCACGACCCGGCGAGGCCCGCCGGCCATCCACAAGAACAGTTTATACCGATGGGGGAGAGCTAATTTTTATATGAGCTTGATTTTATATACTGGATTTTTTTAGTAGATTTTCAGGCTTGGTTTCTGAGCCTGGCACTCTAAATTAAGACAGAAAATAACATTGAAAGATAGATAAATCACTTAAATGTGTGTTCTTGTGCTTGCCGTCTTTTCCGCACCGTGGCGAGAGACGCCATTTCGGGTACTAAATGTCGTACGGGGCAACGATTCATCGGAAGCGGTCACCTCATGCTCCTTTTTCCGCCCCGCTCCGTGTCCCTAATTGGGCGTCTTTGATTTTTTGCCGACACGCCTCCTATTTAATGCAAAATACATCTAATAGCGACAAACCTATTTAATTCACGATAAAAGAATTTCAGAAATCAATTTTGTAGCGGTAGTTTTGAATAAAATATAGTTATCCTATCGTTGTCAAAATTTACATAAAAACTGGCCCAAAAACCTCACTTTCTGAGAATCCATTCCCCCAGACAAACTCATTCTTTTCCAAGAACGCCCCTAACACCGTCGGAAAATTCATTTGCCAGATCTGCCGCTACTCCCCTCCCTTCCAGAATTTCTCCCCTGGAAATGGTTGTGCCCATCCGGTGTCTGTCTCTGTTTGTCCATTCCACAAAATCCCCTATCCCCCCCCCCATTTCGGCGGATTCCCTCCAAAATATGCCCTGGGGGCCCATTGCCGGCTTTTCGGGATTCGTCCGGCAATGTCCCCGGGCAGTCAAAAATTGGAAATACTACCCCCCGAGTTGTAATCTATTTTTGGCTTGGAATCTTCACCCGTCTGGCGGCTGATTCCCTAGACTCCCCGCAGTTACCATTGCTGTTATACCACATGGGTGTCCTCAGGGCCCTCCGTCCCATCGGTCCCGTGGTGCAGTGGTTAGCACATAGGACTTTGAATCCTGGAACGCGAGTTCGAATCTCGCCGGGACCTGACCGTTTTGCTTTTTGGGGGTTTTGCAGATTTTTTGGGTAATTGAAGGTGTAATTATTTTTGCGGTTAATTACCATACTATAGAAATAACTTGAATATAGAAATTATTTATGGTTTTAATGAAGCGACTTAGTGATTGATTGAAAAATATTGGGTTTTGGCTATCTATTGGTCCCCTTTCCGATCCAGCTTAATTTGCATATGTGGTGTTAATTTTTATGCAAATTACTCGAAAATTTCTCTGGAATTCCTCTCTTTTTCTGCCAAATATATCTCATCAAATCCCCTGCACCTTGCAACCTGATAATTCCCTCGAGGGGACTCGGTAAGAGCCGGGCCGGCCCCTGCCCTCTCTTCAGCCCCCTCCCGACATCCTTTCCCGGCGGTCCCGTGGTGCAGTGGTTAGCACATAGGACTTTGAATCCTGGAACGCGAGTTCGAATCTCGCCGGGACCTGACCTTTTTTGCTTTTTGCTCTTTTTAAGAGCCAGTGAGATCGTGTCATTTATAATTAACGTTCTTGCTTGTAGCAGGTTATCAAAGAGTAACTACCACCAGGTACCATATCGGAATTGATCACAATTCCCCGGTCGCCCAAATTCCCATTCCACCCGGTAACCATTGCCATTTGAGGGTAGGGCCCTCCGCTCTATGTCCCCCCGATGGGTCCCTAACCCGAAAGACACGGCCGGAAACGAAAAGAGCACCCCTCTCGCTCCCCCCGGCGGTGTCGTGTCGATTCAATTAACTTTTAATAAGCCGAAGGGGTGGCCCTTCCCCTCGGACACAGCCCCTGTGGCCCATTCAAATGGACCCCCTAATGGGCCCTGAATTGGGAATTTCGCTCGGGACGGCGGAGGGAGAGCTGCTGGTGCTATGTCTGTCTCTCCGCGGGGGCTAGGCAGCGACAAAAACCCCATCAAATGGAGAAGGATGTCCAATTCAATCTTTGGCTGGCTGCCGGGGAAGTATGGTGTGGGTAGTTAAAGGGATTGAGAATAGGGAACCAGGATATTTCCAAGTCTTAGAGATTTTCAAAAAAATCTTTTGCTTGTTGCTACGTTTACAGGAACTACAGGGGTTTGATAAGCCGCTAATGTCAGTTTAAAGGGGAATGCGTTGAAATCAACGCCTTCTTGCACTAGATCGCGACAGTTAGGCAATTAGACAAACAACGGTGCTAAATTGACGAAAATTGATGAATCGCACGCTTCGCAGTCCCGGTAACGATTAAGAGGCTCTCGAAGAAGACAATTTTTCTCCAATAAGCCCTGCCACCTTGCCCGGACAGGAACAGGGGGGCACTTCTTGAGGGGGCAACCAGAAGATCGTTATTTGGCGCTTTTTACGCATTTTTTAAGCGTCTCCATGTTGTAGCTTGTAGTCTATAGTCTACTACCGTACTCACTATTAGAAAATATACCTTTCGTCGTGTTCTAAAACCTGGAGCAATGTTTTTACCCCCAATATATTCCAAAAATCCCCTCCTCCTGCCCGGGCGCTTCTGAAATGGGTTGTGTCCCCACAGACGTCAAGGTGTTGAGATGGGCGCGAAGGGCCCAAGGGGGGACCCATCCGAAAGACCCCCTTCTTCAGAAAGAAGAGATGTGGTGGCACACACTGAATCGGGAGAGCTTCTCCTCCCCTTCTTATTCGTTTCCTTCGCAGGGCCCATTGCAGGGCGCTCCAAATTACGAGGAACGGGGGGCACACAGCAGCTCGGTTGAAGCACACGGCCGAGCATTGCCCCCATACTCATCCAGGGGCCCACCTCCTGTGGCCCACCCCCCTTCTGCTGCCCCCCTCCGAATTTCATATGACCACCACCACTACCACACCCATCATACCCCCTGAATGCTTTGCCCCTCCTCTCGGCGAGGAGACCCACCACTCAACGCCTCCTTCTCCTCTTTCTGCGTCGATTCCTACTGCTTCTTTCTATTCCACGACACACCTCTTTACCCCCTCATCCTCAATCTTCTTCTGCTTCTGCTGCTCCTGCCCTCGTTGTCGTCGCCGCGCCCGTGCCCCCGAAAAAGATCCATATTTTAGTAGCTATTCGCGGGGAGTGTATCGGCTCGTTTTCGGGTTTTGGGTTTCGTTTCGACGGGCTTTTTCAAATTTTTTACAGATTTGTCGGACAGCAAGTTATGCCTTTTTTAAGTTTTAAAAACACTTAATTCAAATTCCAAGTGCATTCACTGAATTTTGACTCTATTTACGATAAGTTTTTTCAATGACAACCGCAGGGTTTTTGACCTGATTCTCCTTCTCCACGTCTTTTCTTCCAAAAATATCGACACCAACGATAGAACCAATCAGACGTTCCGTTTACTCACCCCAAAACAATTGTCTGCCTCCCGCCCTCTGCCCCCAGATGACTACTGTTCCCCTATAAATCATTGTTACTGTAGCTACTCGATCAAGGCAAGTCTTAATTTCAGATTCGCCGCACTCCGAATCGCTTGACAGTCCCACGATCTCTACGAATCCGCTGCAAGAGTTGCTAGCCAGTGGGTTTTTGATGGTTTTAGAAGCGAGATAGAGCGAGAGAAAGTGGGAGAAAGGGAGACATAGAGAGATAACGAGCGAGAGACATAGAGAGCGAGAGGGAGACAGAGAGAGAAAGCGAAATATAGCCAGTTCAAATGCAAAATTGTCATTTTCAGTGGCTGGCCGCGTAAACGGGCTGCAGGGGCGTCCCCTGGTGGCCCTGCTTGACGGCCGGGACTGCTCGATCGAGATGCCGATCCTGAAGGATGTGGCAACTGTCGCATTTTGTGATGCGCAATACACCCATGAGATCCATGATAAGGTTAGCTATCAGAAATTCTTCCGGAATTAGTGTTCACCACTGAGAAGCAACCTGCTCGGTTTCAATCCTGGCCCAAATCCGGCCTTGCCTTTTCCTTCCCATCCCCTTTAAACGAACTCACATCCACTCCCCATCCTCATCTTCACCCGCTCCTGCTACTACTACTTTCCCCATCAACGATTCCGGCAGACGAAGGGCTTTGTGGGACTCCCCCGCGGCAGGGGGTTTGGCCCGGGTGCTAGGGGCGCATAATTCGGGGGAGCATCCGGAGCCCAATTAGGTTGGGACCTTCGCCTCACAAACCAGGAGCTGGAGGAGGGGACACTCCTTTTGGGGGAGGGCAACAATCGGTTGAAATATGCAGCGCTTGGAATGTTTGATCGTTGAGATCGCTTGGTAGAGAGGGAGAGCGAGACAGCGACAGCGAGAGTGAGATAGACGCTTGCCCCTAAAGAACCTCCGTAATTTCAGGTCCTCAACGAAGCTGTCGCCGCCCTAATGTGGCATTCCATCCGTCTCTCCAAAGACGACTTGAAAAAGTTCAGCGCCCTGAAGCTGATCGTCCGCATCGGCACCGGTGTTGACAACATTGACCTAAAAGCGGCAACGGAACTTGGTAGGCTTTAATATCGTCGTTTCTCCTTTCGATAAGACTTCCCAAGCCTTCGTCCTTTTTTTGGGAAAAGCAAAAGCTGCTCCTCCTTGAGACCCAGTGGGGTGGGCCGGCCCCACTTGGGAATCCATCATCTCAAATTACCCCTTCTCGTGTGTGGGGGCTAGGATATGGCGGCTGGCGCGGGGCCAAAATAGAAAAACTGAAAACCGCTAATCTGGCAAAATCGAGGAGCTGGATTCAGTGAAATAAATGGAAAAGAAGGAAAAAATTCATCTAAACAATTAAACCAAATTTAGGAATTGCCGTCTGTAATACCCCAGCTGACTGCATTGAAGAAGTGGCGGATTCGACGCTTGCTTTCATCCTCAATCTCTACCGAAAAACCTTTTGGTATGCCAAGGCGGTGGCAGAAGGACGAAAGGTATTGTTTTATTAACATTCTTTATTGCTGAAATTAAGGTTACAACCGCCGAACAAGTCCGAGAAATCGGGGCCGGGGCACGACGAATGCGGGATGAGACATTGGGATTGATTGGTAAGGAAATTACTTCATTTTGATAATTTGTATTTATTTGGTTTTTTATATTAAGGTGGATGTATAAAGTATCCTTTTCCTTCAGGTTGCGGCCGCGTCGGAACTGCCGTTGCGCTACGGGCAAAAGCCTTCGGGCTAAAAGTTGCTTTCTACGACCCGTTGTTGCCGGATGGCATGGAGAAATCGTTGGGGATTGAGAGGTAAGTTGTTTTAAACGGCCCTAGAAGACAAGAATAACCTCAGCGAGATTGCTACTGCATCTTTTTCTTTCTCTCTCTCATATCTTTCACCTTTGCTCATTTTTCTAGGTGTTACTCGTTAGATGATCTGCTCTACAAGGCCGACTGTCTCTCCTTACATTGCCCATTAACAGAAGACACCCGACGAATTGTCAATGAACATACGATAAAGCAGGTAAATTACAACTTGCCGTACGGCATCCTATTACTATTTTTAGATGAAACAAGGTAGTATGATCATCAACACCTCAGCAGCGGGGCTTATCAACGAGATGGACTTGGCCCAAGCCCTCAAATCTGGTCATCTCCGAGCAGCAGCCCTCGATTGTCATGAGCCTGGGCCCTTTGACTCTCATATTTGTAAGTCCTAAAGTTAAAGCTCTTCAAAATTGGACTTTTTAGCAGCGCCAATCCTGGTTGACTGCCCGAACTTGTTGAGCACGCCGCATTCGGCTTGGTATTCGGAGAGTGCATCGAAGGAACTGAGGGCATCGGCGGCAAAAGAGGTACTGTAGAATTATCTTTTCACGTTAAACTGAGATATATCCTACTTGTATGCGAAACAACATACCAAAAAAATAGCGTCCCTTTCAGATCCGACGAGCCCTAACCGGTCGTATGCCACATGACCTTACAAACTGCGTGAATAAGGAAGAGCTACTCGCGGCGGGACCTGGGCCCTCCTCGAGAAGGTCGACGAATAACGCCACAGCTACCGTACACGCCCAGCCGGGGCCTTCCAGTTTTAACCCGACCACCCTTGCTAGCATGAGCAATTTTGGTGAGTATTGTTTTGAGTTTTTGGGAGTTTTGGAACTCAATAAATTAACATCAATGCCACGTTTTTCAGGCTTCAACGGGCTGCCAAATATGAGCCAATTCCCTTATGGCAATCCAATGTTGGCAATGACGGCTGGAGGGATGATGAATCCATTGTTAATGGTTAGTTTTTGCTAGTTCAACTTCAAGGTTTTATCCCGTTGCTCTGACAAAGTAGAAACCTATCTTTTCAGAACGCCGGCAACCCACTCGCGCAATTTGCAAATAGCGCCGGCTCAGCAACTGCGGCATTGAGTAGCTTGGTGGCTGCCTCGAATGGTCAGATGCCAAATAGTCCAGCAAGGGGATCGCCGAGACCCAAGTCATCGAATACGCCGAGTGCTAAGGTACGTCGTAGGATAGTTTTTCGAGATATTGAATGATTCTAGGGCGGATCCCCGGCTGTAAATGGTAATTGCTCGGACGCTGGTTCATCACCCTCTGATGCTCCAACGCCATCTGTATCCAGCAATAATACAGCTCCGGTTGTAGACGATATCAAAAAGGTAAGTCATTTAAAGGCCAAGGCCATTGCGAGAGAGGGAGAGAGAAAGAGAAAGAGAGAGAGAAAGACAGGGCGAGAGAGAGCGTCAGACGTTGTGAGAAATCAGGCTAAGGCAAGAAGGCAAGAAATAGTTCCCGAGAGGAAATGAGAATTTAGAGAGGGAGGGGAGATCGAGAGAGGAAAAGCGAGAGAGAGCGAGAGAGAGAGAGAGAGAGAGAGAGAGAGAGAGAATGAGTGGGAAAGAAAGAGCGAAAGGGAGAGAGAGAGGGAGAGAGTGAGGGAGAGAGGGAGAGAGAGGGAGAGAGAGTGTGAGTGAGAGAGAGAGTGTGAGAGAACACCATCAAAATCTGGCCGTTTTCAGGAAGACGTTGATGGCAGCGCCTCAACACCCGGTGCTATTGAAGTCGACTCGAGTTGATGTGGTCTTTAACTTTTATTTTCTCAAATTTGTGATTTTCTAACCCATCTTATACAAAATGATACCGAGATACAACACCCCAAAAATCTTGCACTTTTTGCCCCCGTCGACATCTCGCCCCCGGTTACCACATTTTTTGTGTGCAATTTTGGTACTACGATTATTGTTGCTATTTCAACGCGATGTATTTCTCCACAACAACGATCTCCGGTAAAATGAAGCTACGATACAAAACTAAAAAATGATGATCCACGGAACAAAACATTTATTAAGCCTCTATACCCTTGCCTAGGTTTCGGAATTTCGATTGGATCTTTGAATTTGTCTCCGGTCCCAGTGTGTTTTGGTATTATAATTATTATTGTTTCTTTTTGTGTGAGCATATATTTATGCCGAGAAACGAATAAATAGCAATCAAAACCAAGATAAGAAAACTCGAAATATGATTTCATTAGCGACCATGGGTAGTACCGGGATGCGAATTTGGTGATGTTTTTTGAAGTTTGTAGCCGTAGATTACCAGGCAAGATGTCTAAATATAGTGGTTGAATTGAAATTGAAAGGGCTCTCTTAAACAGTGCAAATTTCACAACCAAATACCTGGATTCACGGCGTCTGAACTGGGAGAGCATTTCTTGGAACGGCGAAACTTTCACGTCACCATCGACGCTAAAAGTATATAATTCGTTACGACATTTAAAATAAATCGTCGGTAAATCAAAATCCTACGTTTCGTCAATTTTTGTATACTTACGGAACGATAGCGTGCAACTGGGGCCTATGATGCAAATGTGTCTTCGAAACGATAGTGCCAGTCTTGACGAGCTGGTAGCTAGGCCGAGCGGCCCACATCTTGTCGGTGTTCTTTTCCAAATCGGCTAAGGGAACTGTTCAAAATTTTTGAATATTCCTACGGTATCTCTCGAGGGCTAGTCGGCTGACGATGCCGAACGACGTCTGAACATTACGATCGAGGATGTAGGACAGTTCAATGTCATCGTCGTCAAGTCCGAAGGGTCTCATCAGGTCTTGTCCGACCTAAAGAAAGGAAACTAGCTCTGTCTCCTTGTCTCTCTCTCTCCCGCTCTCTCTCTCTATCTCTCTCTCTATCTCTCTCACCTTGAACCATCCAATGAAGAAGATGAACTTTATAACTGAAACGACCGGAAAGACAAGATCGATATCCTAAAATTCTCCTACTCATTCCTTCGAACAATATTTCATACCTTCCCCTCCACAAATTGATCTCCAAACAGGCACAAGAAGAAGTAGGCATACGTCGCCAGGCAGGTGACCTGAAGAGAAATGGTTAAAAACTCTATATAAAATCCAATCACCTGGGTGTAGACCAACGGGACGCAGACCCAATCAAAGCAGTAGAGCTCGCGAAGTGACTCACGGAGAGCGGCGACTTCTAAAAAAAACAAAAAAGGGATATTTATCGATTTCTGACCATGGTAAAAAGTATGGACGTGATGGGCGTTGGGCTTGTTTTCCTGAAATTAACGCTTTGTTGCTGAAGTCGAGCCTGACCTTATCTTCATCTTCCATAATCTGCTCGGCCCAGTGCAACGGTGTCATCCATCGAATATGAGGGCAATCTGCCTGAAATACACAGTTTTCACTATCCGAAAATACAAAATACACCAAATTCCAAGCAATACCGTATTATAAATACAAATATATAACAACGATCACTATATAACTCACATGCTTCTCCTCAATGATGTTGTACTCCTCCTCCGTCAACAACCCCGATTCCACAACCGCGGCTACGGTAGGGAAACGATGGCGCAGTTTAGGAGACACGTCACGCCTAAAAATCGTGATATCTTGAGGCTATATGGACTACGAACTAACATAGAAATGGCTAGGGTTACTCTGAAAAACTGCTAATTGAAGCAGAAAGGAAGTTTCCGTGTTTTACGCAAGGATCATTCACTCACCAAGCCAAAGCCGCAGCCAAATTGACATATCTGGCAATGGTATGCCTCCGCTTTTGACTCTTCTCATCATTCCTCGGGATGACGATGCACAACGGGGCCATTATGTCCTCTGGCCAGCGCAGCGATTTGAACTGGTGCCACCATCTGAAAAGTTCGATCTCTTGGTTTATTTTTCCCCGCTTTCCGATCCCTGCTTAATTTTTTGGGCTCTGTACCGATATAAGGGATTTCTGCCGATATAAGGGATCACGAAACCGGATTTTGGCCAAAATGTCGATATAAGGGATCACGAAACCCGATTTCGGCCAAAACGTCGCTATAAGGGATCAGAAGAAGGATTTTGCGCGATATATTATTCTTGATGTAAAGAGCTATTTATTTGGTCGATTTCGAAGAAATTACAGAGAGTTGATAAAACTAATGTTTTCGGAAGTATTGTTCAATTCGATGCCTTGCCAGTTTGTGATCGTGGTGCCTCCGCCTTTCCTTTTCCCTCATCCCCTGATTTAGTTTTCTGCGCTCCCGCGTTAACCTCTGCCAGGACTTATTGACTGGTATTTAACCGATGGACTAACTCGGTGAGGCAGCTATTTCGATCCTTACCTCTATCTGCTTTAGTACGACCTCTGCCATCAATTCTTCGCGTTCCAATCAGCTTCCTTCCGCCCCCCAGTCTCCAAAATCGAATATACTTCCGTAAAACCTAGTTTTTATCAACTTCTCTGTAATTTCTTTCGAAATCGACCTAAATAAATAGCCCTTTCATCAATGTAATAATATATCCCAAAATCCTTCTTCTGATCCCTTATATCGACATTTTGGCCGAAATCGGGTTTCGTGATCCCTTATAGCGACATTTTGGCCGAAATCGGGTTCCGTGATCCCTTATATCGGCATTTTGCCCGAAATCCGGTTTCGTGATCCCTTATATCGGTACCCCCATTTTCGGGTTTTTCCGATCCCTTATTCGGCGGTGATCCCTTATTCGGGTGATCCTTATATCGGGGTGATCCCTTTTCGGCGGTGATCCCTTTTTCGCGGTGTCCCTTCGGAGTGTCCCTTATTCGACGGTCCGAGGCCTGATCCCTTTTCGCGGTGATCCTTTTCGGCAGAAATCCTTTCGGTCGGCCTTTTTTGCTAGCAATAATGAACAGTTCCTGGTCTCCCCGTTCGTTATTGCATCCCCGGAACGGATCCTGGCGTGCAATAAATCTGTGGGGGCGTTAGAGCCGCGCGGGCCGCCGCCAGGGGTTCAACAAGGTCAGTTGATAAGCATTGATCTTTTTTTGGAGGAGGGTGAGATATGGTGCGGTAATAAGATACGAATTTTACGATCCATCAAACCACGCTTTTTCGGATTTGAATAAACGACTAGAAGCTAAAAAATCCCGTCAAATAAGTGACCAAATGATCGAAATTTTTGACTTGCGCGTGTCTTTGAAAGCTCAAAAACCACTAACAGTTTTCATGAAAAAAATACAAATATGCCCAACCATGGGGGTGCCACAGCTTCAAAAATAGCTTGGCAAAAAAGCAGCCGTTATAAAGCTCGGGTACATACGAAAACTTAAAAACGACCTGTCGACGACGTTATGCACATAGAAACCAAGCAGGAAGGTCAACGGGATGGCGTGGGTGTACTCGTAGAACATGTGGCACAACTCCCCGAAATTATGCCTGAAAACGACATCGTTTCAGGGGGGTTTACAAGCCGGCCCAGCAATTTTAAAACTTACTTGGCATGCGCGGCATGGTCACCAAAGAACCAGTCGATCATCACTTTGTACCAGATCCTAAAAACGATTGAGGATAGGCAGGAAGTAAGATCCGTTTCTAGATGTGTTAAATTGCAGACTAACCTCACGCAAAAATACAGAATTAAATAGACAAGTAGCTCCCGCCAGACGGCCTTCCAGATCGAACCGCGCCATCGGGACAGCACTTGGAAAAAGTTGCCCGAGTAGGAGATCGTCATCTGAAATATAAATATTATAGCGAAGGAGAGAGGCAGCGAGATCGAGAGAGCGAGAGAGACGTGATAGAGAGAGAGCGAGAGAGAGAGACGGGAGTAAGAACGTAAAAGACCGTTGTAATTCGTAGGCCAACCTTTTAAGCTAGGTGCAAGACAATCCTAGAGTGAACCGAATAACGCAGCCGAATAAAAATAAGACTCTATAGCGTGGGAATCCCGTTCCCGTTCTTCTTCTTACGTTTTTTGAACGTTTTACGCCCCAGAAATCTTTGGCCCAACCGAGCAGAAAACAGGAAAATTGCAGGAGAACATATAGACCCGGCTGAAAAATGCCAGTGCCGACAAAACGTAAAGTGGCCGAAGCCATAAAATCAAATTACCGCGAGCGAATTAGGGCCCAAATCGGTCGATGTTGAGATTAAATAGTTACTACCCGAAACCACAATAAAATCTCTGGCCCTCGGGGGAATGGGTTTGAAGTATTGTTATGGAAACGGATCGACACGGATTTCCGTTGCGGTTAGATAAATTTTCGAAGGCAAACGGGGCGCCAGGAAGGTGGCAATTTAAAGTGTAGTCCCGGTATTTTTAGAGGTGTAATTGGTGCTCTTTCCAAATCACAGGGCCAAGGGGATTCCGGGCGGAAAAGACGTCGGGCGGGGGATGGAATAGGTTGGCTGCTTTTCAAGGACAACCAAATGTCCGAAACTTTCCACTTAAATGGAAGGTGTTTGGCCGCGAAAAAATGCCAAGGATGGGATGGCGAAGGTTTGAGGAAAATTGGGAAAATCGAAAGGTTAAAGTATTGAGGATTTCGTACAAAAAGATGGGGTAAATTGAGTAAACTGGTCGAACTTGCCGGTATAATTCGCAATCCTAAATGTGAAAAAAACGCTTTAGCAAAAGCCAAAAATCCGGGACCAGAGGGCAACATAATTTTTTGAGAGAAAGTACAGATGAAACCGAGTATTCCAAATGAATTTTCACAACCTTTCCGCCCAAAAAGGGGCCGGTCGGTTCATTAAAGGATCTTGTTGCAACGAACCTGTCCAAACAACGGTTTGCCCCTCAAAAATATGCATGCACACCCTTGAAAATCCCACCCATTGTGGGCAGGTAGTCAAAATGGAATTCGTGACACACTCCCAGGCACTCGACGGCCACACTTATTGCCTTTTTTGTGGCGGCGGCCGGTCGGCAAGGGCCAGCCGTTCCGTTCCCAACTTTTTGAACCGCGCGACCAGGTGAAACGCTAGATTATTTATTAGGTGGCGGCCGGGTTTGAGATTTCTGGGTTGATATCACTTTTCAAGAGGGTAATTTTCTTTAAAAAAATTTATCGATTAAATTGATAAAATTTAACCGATTAAACTGTTTAAAACTGTTTTGTGTGTTTAATTAAAACTGAATAGATTTAAAAGCAGTCAAATTTTTAATGAAAAAAATAGGAATTTTACGAAGGAATTTGTTCAAACTCTTTTCAAGGAAACTAGATACATATCTCTTGCATTGTGCAATAAAATAAATAAGCTTCAGTAGCTCCTGTTTATGAAAAAACCGCAATTTGTAATATTCCGTAGCCTTTAAAAGCGCCAGACCCCTAAAATTAGTCTCCCCCGCCCTCAGCGCATAGTAAAATATTTAAGCCCCGGGTTGTGCATTTCGAAACGCCACTTTTTGACGTCAAAGGATCCCATTTCCTGATTTCTGAAAAAAAAAGCAGCCTAAGCCTAGCATATCTTACTAGGGAAGTATCTGAACTTGCCATCGAACTTTGAGAAGTCAGATACACCATTCGACGCGCCGTGACAAGAGGATTCCAAATATGTAATAAAATCAACGGGAGCGCATAACGGTAAAAAGTTATGAGGGTCCAAAGTCGGCAAAATGACAAAAACAGCATCCTTGAGACCCTGTATCACTCCGCGGAATGGAATTTAGTCTAAACTAATTAGTGCTCCTTGTTCAACAAAGAAAGCTCTTTCAAATGAGCTATATTACATACGGCTGCCAAAAATTTCCGCAAAAAATATTTTTGGAATGCAGTGTAAGGGTAGGGTATGGCCAGTTAGCCAAAGACTTTTCGAGAATTTGGCGTAAAGCGCAGGTAAGTTAGCTCATTCAAAAGGGAATTTTCTGCTGATCAAGATGTACTGTTCCATTTTTGACAAATTAAATTCTTCGAATTCGCACAGAGCCTTAAAAGGGCGGTTTCCGACGATTTTGCCAACTTTGAGATAGAGAGCGTCCAATCCTGGTCTTGTTGCCCGAGGTTATTTTATCGTCGCCGGTGCCTTTTAGGGGCCACGCGGTCAAGAAAAACTTATTCCCGAGTTTGGAAATGCAAAAAGTAGGAACTGGTCATAAAGCAAAAAATAAAAATCGTGAGGGGATCCGAACCCTGGTCATACAGCCCAGAGACCCATGCGCAAACCACTAGGCCACGAGACCGATGGACAGGGTGCGCTGGGAGGAACTCTTCTCGCGGCGGCAAATTTCAATGTAAAACTTAAAATGCTTATAACTTTTTACCGTTATGCCTCCCGTTGATTTTATTACATATTTGGAATCCTCTTGTCACGGCGCGTCGAATGGTGTATCTGACTTCTCAAAGTTCAATGGCAAGTTCAGATACTTCCCTAGTTAGGCCTAAAACTAATTAAGTTTTAAAAAGGCAAAATCAGGCAGTTTCAAAGCCTTGTAGGTCCGTTTTGTCAATGCCGGTTGGGGAACGGGGATTCGGGGGATAGTGGTGGGTGCGGCGGGGGGGGTGTTTGGTGAAAAAAGGATGGCGCAAGGTCAGGCTCGCTTTAGTTCTCAGAGAGGAGGAGGTCACGCCCCAGTCAGATTTACAGGAGAGATGCCGGGACTGAAAAACGAGTCGATTAATCGAATTAGACTTGCGTGATAACACTATACTTTCGGGTGGGGAATTTATTGGGTTGTCATTTTAAGGAGGAAAGGTGAAGGGTTAAGGATGTTTAGCCTCAAATAGCCTAGATATGTAATATGTTAAAGTGTAGTTTAGTACTGCATGCAATAATTTATTAAGGAGGCTCTGATCTCCTTCTATCCAGCAGTGCAGAAGCCGCAGGTCCTGGGGCACTGATCCCTCATCAGGCTGAGGTAGGCCGAGTTGGTGCAGTATGCCCTGCGATTCGGACAATCCGAGACACCGGTGGACGGGTTGAGCTTGTCGACACAAGTTGTGCTGCGGGCTAAAAATACCGTGAATCGATAAATTAAGCAGTGTATCTACGTGTGGTGGCAGATCCAGAGCAACGTCCACAAGTGCGTGGGCACTGGTCGGTCATGACAGCGTAGTAGGTGGAGTCTTGGCATAGGTAGGCTCTTTTCGGGCAATCAGAGACTCCAGTGGATGGGTTCAGTTTATCCACACAAGTGGCTACGGTGGTTCGCCCTGAAAATGGCTGGTATTAAATGCGGGAGTTTGAACGGTGTATTGTTGAAGTTATGTTACGAAAAATATCTTACTCGTTGTGAGGATGTTGGCTGCAGGACAGCAGACAGTGTTACCGTTAAATGTCGCACAGGTGTCACCAGCCACCGCACAGGCACCATTAATGCACGCTAAAAAATCATAGGATGATAATAATTGTATGTCGAAAATAAGCGCTGAAACCAGCCCATTCCGTGTATAATTGAGTGCTGCTAATGCTACGGTACCCGAGGGTTCTAGAAAATTGCAAATTTCTAGCTTACGCCCATTCCCTGCCGTGGTGCACATTTGCGCTGCAACCGTATGGAATGCAGCTGCAAATAAGAAAAGTAGCAGCATATTGCGCGATCCGACCAATTCTACCGACCAACCCCCGATCCCCTAACTTTTATATGGTACTCCACTCGTCCCGTTGAAAGCTGTGCCAACAGTAGATGACCATGCGTCTGCGGGCCGTTTTCCCGACGTGCCCACGCCAAAAATGCTTTGTTTGACCGGAAAACGGCCGCATGGCCTCAGCTGATCGCCGGAAAAAGTTGCAAATACTGGTGCAAATGGGGGAGTGGCGAGTTCCTGCGAATGACGAAAATGCCTGTTTGTTTCTAGAAGCTCTCGAATAGGCCCAATAAAAATTTTTTATTATTCCAATGACCTGAATTCAAGGCTGTGCACGTCTAACGTAACGTCAAGCTATCAAACATGCAAAACGGCCAAAGATAGAAAGCCACTAATTTTCGTGATTTTCGACTTCTATATTATTTTCCAGAAAACACTAAACGTTCCGCGGCTATTCCTTTTTCTGATCTTCCGGCCATCTTCAGTCCATATCAGAAACATGAAGCACCAACACCAGACATGATGACAGCCCGATTCAATTCATAGGCGACCCCGACTTATCAGAGCGCTATAAAACCGAATAACGGCACCGGAAGGGGCTCCGCATTGGAGGTTGTCTTATTGGTTGCTCAGAGGCTACATATCAAACCCATGCCGGTGTTGTTAGTTGTGCTTTGTTGCTTCCTCGGTGCCGTCGTTGGATTCGACTGCCCGGATGGGTATTTTCCGATTGCGGACGTCTACCTGTGCGTGGGAAGTCAGGAGGAAGCAGGTAATTTCTAACGAAGCTGCCAGCCTCGCAAGCGTGCTTTAGAAATGAATTTTTGATGATTCAATAAGCCATTAAAGTTTAGGCAACGGCTATGATCACAACGACAGGAATTGCAAGTCCATGAATATCGACAACGGATGGTTGACTCAACCTCGCAATGCATTCAAAAATACGGCTTTTGCCCAGATTTCCCTTAAAAGTAAGAACGCTAAGTTTTCTATAGCATGAATTTTTATACCTTAAGAATACGGGAACGTGACGACAATGATTGGGGCCAAGCGCGACGATGTGAACGACAAGAAAGCCAAATACTTCTATTCTGACGGCAGCTCGGTCACCTACACCAATTGGGCCGCATCCGAACGTAATTTTCACGAATCGTCTAAAAATGTTCTATATTTCCAGCGGCCAAAGGCACCGGATGCGTGGCAATCGATACAAATGGCGTGTGGTATGGCGTGTCGTGCGACAGTAAAATTCCCTATCTATGCCAATTCACCGTGCAACCATGATAAATTAATTAGATCTGTGTTTTAAGATGTTGTCCATAAATCCAAAGACCAGATATTATGAAATGTTCTAAGAAAATGTCAGGAGAAATTGTTCTAGGCGGGTATCAGGTCATCAACAACAGCAATCCCGTACCAACTTCCGGTCACGAGGTGAAATCAGAATACTCCGATTAGTAATCATTTTGCCATTATCGGAGTGTCATAAATGCGGGAATTACGGGCTCAGAATCATTCCGATCGGAGTTGTTTCTCTGATTGCTACCATGAAGCTTTCGTTTTTGACATTTTGCTGCCTTGTCGGCATCGCTGCTTCAATTACCTGCCCTGCTGGATATTTTCCAATAGACTCCATCTATCTGTGCGTTGGCAGTCAGGAAAATGCGGGTAATTTTTTGAAGTTGTTGTGGAACTTTTTGGAGTGCTGGATTTGGTATGATAGACTTTCCACAGGTAACGGTTACTATCACAACCAGAACATGTGCCGGGCCGTCAACAGAAAGTCCGGGGATTTGGCCGCACCGTACAATGCTTTCCGGAACGCCGCGTTTGCCAAGATTTCACTCCAAAGTATGCTTTTATTTCATTTAAAGAAGCAGAAATTCATGAACCTGATGAAAGCAAATAGGCTCTGATGTCGAACTCTCATAACGAAATTCAGAATTTATAAATTTTTGTATAGATTCGGGAAAATCAGCTTAGGTGAATTTCCACATCCTGAATTTCGAAATTAGGATTCCGACGTTATGATTTTCGACGCTTTGAAAGAACCCCTTTAGAGTCGGGTGATGCGAAGGCGATGATCGGTGTAAAGCGCGACGACCCAAGCGACGAAAATTCACCCTACCTATATCCTAACGGAATCCCGCTCACCTACTCCAATTGGACCGCATCCGAGCGTAATTTTAGCGCATTGCCTCAAAATTTGCAATCTTCTAGCGGCCAAAGGTACCGACTGTGTGGCGATCGATTCAAGCGGCCTCTGGTATGGCGTGTCGTGCAACAGTAAAATTCCCTATCTATGCCAGTTCACCGTGCAAGCCTGATAAAAGGATTTGATGTTTGGGTTCAGGAGTCGGCTATTAGTGCATTGAGCAACCCATTACGTCATGGGGCCTTAAATTTAGCTCTTTCAGGTGGACTTAAATTCGTCATATAGGCTCAAGTTTAGAGTCCAGAAAAAGCTAGAGCTACCTCTTATAAGTAAGAAAAAATATTAACTGAGAGGGTCAACTCTATGTTTTTGTTTGTGCAATGTGTACTGCTGTCTTTAGGCCACTGAAAATTGAAATAATTTATTGTCCTGTCTGAAACAGTAGATACAAATAAATGACACTTGATGAGGGCTTATTTGCGGCCAAGAATTCCTCCGAGAAGTCCACCACTTCCTCCTTGTCCTCCTCCAAGAAGTCCGCCCAGTAGACCACCATTTCCACCAGTCAAACCACCAGTCAATCCACCGAGAAGTCCCGAATCTCCACCAAGAAGGCCACCCAGAAGTCCGCTATCGTTGTCGAGAACGGATCCGAGAAGTCCACCGACCAATTTGAGACGAAGAATCTCTTGAAGAAGACCATCAACAACTCCTGGGGCTCCAGATGGACCACCAATCAGACCTGAAAATAGAATATTAGAAGGTTTAGAATGTATTTAGATACCATCAAGAAGAGGATTTCCATTGGCACCAAGAAGATGTCCGAGAAGACCTCCATTTCCAGCCAGCCAAGTATCAAGACTGTAATAGGGATACGGTACTTAGGTCATTAAATAGAAAACTGACGTTGGGAGAATATCAAAGACATCACAGAGAAGATCAGAGATCTGGCCAAGAAGTCCTTGATTGACCTTGTCGAGGATGGGTTCGGCTGTTTGAAGGATTTGAAGGCAAAGATTCGTGAAAAGGGCACTCTTTCCAGCCAGAACACCTAGAAGAAGATGGATTGATGGTAGATGATCATACCAGAGACGAGATATTCCACATCAGCATTCAGGACAAGTCCACAAGGTCCATTCGGAACGATGAGAAGGGATGGAATCTCGAGAGTTCCCTTCAGAATATCCAAATGTTCCAGAGTGTAGGCATCAACGGTCTCTCCGTCGATAGTAGTCGTCGTCTTGTTCAAGATGCGCAGCTTTGAGACTAAAGGATGGTGGGTTTAGTATCTTAAAAAGTACGACTCACTCCAATCAACGGCACAAGCCAATGCTTTGATGTCTCCAATCGGATTGGGGCATTGACGACAATCAGAAGTGGCTTGTTCGGCTGATCCGAGACCCAGTTGGGCTACGGTAGCCGAGGCAAGAAGGCACAGAGTTGCGATGCGGACGGCGTGCGCCATCTTTCTATACTGGTATGAATCAGTGTACTGGGGCTAACTTACGAAACTTAGAAGATTAGAAGAGGAGCTTGAAGCTGATGCTGACCATTGGAGATACGTGGCTTTTATAGCCAACGGGAACAATCGGTTCGGATTTTTCCGAAAACAGCCCAGACCTTTCTAACTCTCGGCCGCAATCCCAGCACCATATGCCCGATCAAAATTAGAAACTTGTATCAAAAGCTCGACTTTTGGAAAACAAGTTCCATCCACCCGTTCGAAAATACCCACTGTTCGGCTGACCCCAACGAAAAGCTCAGCGGGACGTCCAAAAATATGTTAGCCCCAGGTCCAGCCAGACATGCTGCTTATGTTTTCGTGGAGATCGGCAGGGTCGAAAATACGCCATTGTTAATGGAACATTGGAGATGAATTTTTACACAAGCGAAGTGTGTATAAAAGGGTTCGGCTTCGAACCATTGGCATCAGCTTCAAGCTCTTCATCTACTTTCTTACGTCGAAATGGCTACCGCCGTCCGCATCGCAACTCTGTGCCTTCTTGCCTCGGCTACCGTAGCCCAACTGGGTCTCGGATCAGCCGAACAAGCCACTTCTGATTGTCGTCAATGCCCCAATCCAATTGGAGACATCAAAGCATTGGCTTGTGCCGTTGATTGGAGTGAGTCGTACTTTTTAAGATACTAAACCCACCATCCTTTAGTCTCGAAGCTGCGCATCTTGAACAAGACGACGACTACTATCGACGGAGAGACCGTTGATGCCTACACTCTGGAACATTTGGATATTCTGAAGGGAACTCTCGAGATTCCATCCCTTCTCATCGTCCCGAATGGACCTTGTGGACTTGTCCTAAATGCTGATGTGGAATATCTCGTCTCTGGTATGATCATCTACCAACAATCCATCTTCTTCTAGGTGTTCTGGCTGGAAAGAGTGCCCTTTTCACGAATCTTTGCCTTCAAATCCTTCAAACAGCCGAACCCATCCTCGACAAGGTCAATCAAGGACTTCTTGGCCAGATCTCTGATCTTCTCTGTGATGTCTTTGATATTCTCCCAACGTCAGTTTTCTATTTAATGACCTAAGTACCGTATCCCTATTACAGTCTTGATACTTGGCTGGCTGGAAATGGAGGTCTTCTCGGACATCTTCTTGGTGCCAATGGAAATCCTCTTCTTGATGGTATCTAAATACATTCTAAACCTTCTAATATTCTATTTTCAGGTCTGATTGGTGGTCCATCTGGTGCCCCTGGTGTTGTTGATGGTCTTCTACTGCAAATTCTGAATGGAAAATTGGTCGGTGGACTTCTCGGATCCGTTCTCGACAACGATAGCGGACTTCTGGGTGGCCTTCTTGGTGGAGATTCGGGACTTCTCGGTGGATTGACTGGTGGTTTGACTGGTGGAAATGGTGGTCTACTGGGCGGACTTCTTGGAGGAGGACAAGGAGGAAGTGGTGGACTCCTTGGAGGAATTCTTGGCCGCAAATAAGCCCTCATTAAGTGTCATTTATTTGTATCTACTGTTGCAGACGGGACAATAAATTATTCTAATTTTCAGTGGCTTAACGATATTAGTACATCACAAACAGCAAGCGCAGGATTTAAATTCCAAATATTTCTTTGATCAAAATAACCGGTCATGTGAGCTTTTCCGTTTCCAGATGTGCTCTCAATCCAAGCGGCGCAACATCTGGAATTCGTTTATAAAAGCTTCCAATTGTTTTCGGAGCCATTTCAAGAAACCTGCAAAATGCTCCTGATATTCCTTTTCCCCTTAATAATCCCAATCTATGCCAATATTGGCAGATCTGGGGATCATTTGGAGGAGAGCCAGGTGTGCGCCTCTTTGAAATGAATTTTTTACCTTCTAGCTGACCTTTTTGCGCTACGTGCTACCGGATTACTTTTCAAAGGTTACGGATTCCCAGCTGGAGGATATTACGGCTTATCAGACCGGTTAGCATATATAAAAACGGTACTAAAAAGATATTTATTAAGATGAAAAGCTAACGTACACCCAGCAAAAAGAGGAAACCTTTCGCTATTTGGCAGAGAATAATATCGGTGGGGAGATTAAGGTATGTTTTACAAAATTTTTTTTAGACAATTCTCCTTAAATGTAACTTTTTAGGAACACTTCAACGAATACTACAAACTAGAGGCCGGAAAAAGAGACCGATTCCGCAAATATACCGAATCGCTTGCTAAAGCCATCGAGCGCTATTTTTCCATTTACAACCAGCGCACTCGCCCAATGAGGGAAATCAAAGAAGAGGTAGACGAGTGAAAAAATGATGAAAATAAAATAAAAAACTTTATTCCAGATCAACACCCTTATCGAGGAACTCGACAAGCCGGTGGCCAATGGGCTGAAAGTTGCCATCAATGAATTGGAATCGTCTCGGATCCTGAATCACCAGAAGAAATCGCGCAACGGCCGCGAGAGCAAGCAGCAAGAGGATGATCTGGCTGTTGATATGAAATAAGCGACAATAAACTCACTGAAATGATCAGAACGTGATAAAGCCGCAATTATTGAAACGTAAGTTTCACGAAAACATCTCAAAACAATTTAGCAAAATCCTAGGTTTCTTATGAGCTATCACATCCAAATTTATGCCTTTTCGACACCTGTCGGTAAAAGTTTATTTTACACCCCCCCCCCACAGCCGAAGGGACTCGAAGTTTTCGGTATTTTCGCTATATTTTTGTCGGGAGTTTTGCAACGCCATTCAATAGTGCCGCGAAAAATATCCTAAGAGCTTGAATTTGAGCCTACAATAACGTTAAATAAAAAAGTTATAGCCAAAACATTCCGGCTGACGGGAGGGGGCAACGTACACCGTAGCCCTCGTACGTATCCCTACGGCGTAAACAGTACCCCAGTGAAAAAATCTAAAAAAAACTACCGGCCGAGCCCGCACAAAACTTCCGGTAATTTTGGACCGGCCTCGCGCTGGTCCATCCAACATTTTTTTGGCCTTATCAACCTCATTTCACGTACTTTTTGCCCGTCGGCAGCCTCGGCCCGGTGCCCCAGTAAGATAAGACTACCGGATAAGCCGGAGAAGATTCCAGATAAAAGGACGGTAGAAAGGGTCTAGTTTCGATCCAAACACATTCTGTAATCATGCAGCTTCTCTGGGTGGTTGGTAAGCTAGATAATCGCTACAGTATGCAGGTTGAAATTTAGCAATGTTGGGCGTGGTGACAGCCGAGTGTCCAGCAAGCTTGCTACAGACAATTTCGACCTGTTATGCGCCGTATCTGCGATTTTTTGGTGTTTGTACGTTTTATGCGGTTTGACTCGTTAAATACTCATTGTAACAAAAAGCTTCACGGAAAAGCAGCAGATTGAATGTTCGGAAAAACAGGTACGAATTTCATCGTTTTCAGCCGCTGGCAAGAACCTACCGGTCCCGTCAAGCTGGCAAGTACCCAGGGAGCAAATGTACCAGAAAGATGGCCGTAACGCAATTTTCCCAGTCTGCAGGTAAGCTTGCAACCTCGACAAAAAACAACAAGGATCGAATCCTACCGAAAATTCGTTTTCAGCAATACGTGGACATTGGCCGACTGCTTGCGCAAGAACCTTCCCGTCCCACGTGAATGCTACGAAGCGCTTGGACTGAGCGCCGCCGACGCTTCCAACTACCAAACGGACGTTATGAGTATGGAATTCCAGTGCACCACTGGAATTGATGGTATAGATTACATGTTTTCTCAAACTCCCTCCTTCAGCGCTTTACAATAATTTCGACTGCTACCGTTCGGCGGCCGAGCACTACCAGGCCCAGTTCGAACAGTGCACCGCCGACTATGGGAAAAATGTGAGGGTTGACGTTTGCAAGTGAGTATTACTTCCGACTGTTTTTTTCAAGAGATAAAATTTATGAAGGTTGCTCAAAATCTACAGAAACCTATAAGTTTCGGCTTAAACTATTTTTCAGGGCGATGAACGGATTGATGGACTGCCGATCAAGCATTTATGGAAAAGCGTGTGGTGATCAGCTGAAAGCTTTGACCTGCGGAATTTCGAGGGTTGCCCTCGTAAGTCGAGCCGATACAACCGTGAAAACCCCCTTTAGAACCTGGTCGACCCAACCTGCGACGCCGACGGAAAGCTCAACAAGTGCCCGGCACCCAACTAAAAGTCTTCACCCACAAAAAAAGAAATCGTGTTCCCAACGAACCCCTATATTCACTGACAATATCCTCTAAAACTTAAAACGCTAGAACCCTAAATACTGCTGGTATAATTTATTTAACATGTGAACGAAAATTTCAAAGGGGAAAATCACGGTGGAAAAAACAATAAACAAAACATGGTAATCGACGGAATAAATTCAGAATTTGAAATCTTTGTACTTCTTGCCGCTGCCCTTGTCGCCCTTCTTGGCTTCTTGGGCTTTGCGCTTGCGCTGCTGGGTTGCGTTGTGCTCGGCGACCATGTCCGAGAAATCCTCCGTCGTTTCGGCGCCATCTTTGCCCCGTTTGCGCAGCTGTTCATCGTACCTAAACAAAGCATATAGAAAGGGACGTTTTTGTTTACTTTTCTTCCAATTTCTTCTGATCCAAATCCAGGGCCTCCGGGTCGAGCGAAACCTCGATTCCACCTTCAGTGACAGCTTGTTTTTTCTAAATATTAGATGTAATATTTGAAGAGGAAGCTACAAACCGAAAGATCGTAGACATGGGTGCTGGCCATCATTGCACCGCCAACTCGGTCGACCTTTCGCTCCGGGATAATATGATAGGCCGCGCCAGGAGTTTCAGCGCCGACAGTACTAAACAAGCAAATCATTAAAATACCAGCGCCCAAAACCCGCTTCGCGGGCCTTGGGCGCTGGAATGCGGTTTTTGCATGATGAATTTGACTTTCCGATCACTCGGGTCCTTCGGACCCCTCCCCTCTGCCGACCACACGGGCGAGTGCAACTGGCATGAATGAGGAAATTTGTATTTTTTCACATTATGCAAATTAGCCTGCCCGGACCCCTAAAAATCAATAAAACCGGCTTTAACTTTGTAAGCTTGTATTTTATCGGGATTCTGAAAACGCCATCGGAAAGAGGAGGGTCGATTCCCCCCGGGTGACGGAGAATTAGGGCGTTTTGGACACGGGAAGGCCCTCAAATCGAGCCTCGAAACTGACCTCCGCACACACACACAGACAAAGATACGCGACCAAATTATATAAGGTAGGATGCGACAAAAACAACGATTTTTTTTCACTTTGTCGAAATAAAATTTCTCACCTCTCATCCACTCGACGTTTTCGGAGCTCGATAGATTCGGGAGTGTCCGCTCCAGCGGTGATGACGCTCGGCGTGATAACGCTAACAGCGGGAGTTGCCTGGCCTTCCATCGGCGTCTTCAATCCAATAGCCGTTGCGGCTAAACAAAGATAAAAGAAATTCTAACCGAAACCAACCTTCCTTAACCCGCTCCTCCTCCTCCTCTTCAGATTCTTCCTCGCTGCCTTCTTCGCTGGACTCATCGGAGCCGATTTCGCCCCAATAGCGCCGCTGAATTAGATTTTCGTCTTCTTGATCTTGCACAGCAGAAACCTAAAAAATGAATAAAAGTAAATAAATAAATCGACGTCAAGTGCGCATGCATTTAAATAAATAAATAACAATGCTACAGTACGATACTTACCATCAGGCCGAAAACATCACCATAGAGCGGCTTTCCGTATTCATCGACCGGCGGCTTTCCCCAACCTCCAGCATGGTATCCGAAGGAACAACCCTGAAAGTAAAAATAAAACCATAATCTTTCGAAATTTTACCTCAGGAATCGGGGCACTCAAACCGGGGCATTTCAGATTCGGGTAGGACGGAGGGGGGCCGTAACGTTGCATAGCGATCAGCCACGGCGGTGGGAATTTGTGCGCATTCTGAAAAGCTCTTGAAAGTCGAATTTTTACGCTCATACCGGGCCGACAGGCATTCCAAGCGCAATTCTCAGCTCGTCAGTCAAATTTCCGGGTTTCAGGTCTCGTAGTTGTGCTTCGTGTTCCTGGAAAGCAAATTGATATCATAGGAAAGACATACCTTGCCCTCGTAATACAACTCTCCCATCTGTGTCATGCTGGGCTTCGTTTGGTACTTGAAAAAGGCGTCGTGTAACTTCTGGTAGTCAATGTCGATCTTGCCGAGCTTGGGACGGGCTCGCTCACGCATCTTCGAGGATAAACTTTGGGAATTTTCCTAAGATTTCTCAGTTTTTCGGTTAAATTTTCGCTTGCCTTTTCCCATAGGGATTCGCGCATCTCCTGGATCCCCGTGCGCTTAATGTATTCTGGCAATTGGAAAGGAGCGCGCTCGAAACCACGCTTTCCGGCAAGGTACCTAAATCACTGAAAATGAAATAAAATTGATAGCTTACTTTCTCTTAGCATTCCAATGGCGAGGCACCGGGACAGTGTTTCTGTAGGCCTTCATAGCTACAAGCAAATGCGGGTCGCGTGAAGTCACATCGGCCCATTCGACAACGTCAGGGCGCAAAGTGTTTTCTTTCAAAGAGGCGATCGAAGGCTGCAGCGCCAGCCTCAGCTTCTTCTTGCTCAACTTCTCCTCCTCGCCCTTCTCCTTCTTTTTGGTGGCTAGTTCTTCCTAAAAACGAAATGTAAAGCTGATAAATGGTTCTTACCTGGAAAATCTTTTCGGTAATGGCAGCCTTCGTCTCGTCGCGCTTTGTTTGGATGGGAAAAGCATCCTTGACGGGCTCCTCCTTCACCGCTGTTTCACCTCCGATCTATACCGAAATTAACAAGAAAAACCTTTCAGCCAACCTTGAAAGTGTTGAAGATTTCGTTGAAGTAGCTGTAGTTCGGGTCAGAAGTGTCGAGCACCGGCGCCTCGCCAACGTATTCAATGTCAACAGCAAGTTCTGGCTCCTTAGCCACTTCGGCTTCACGACGGATGGCTGCGCGTGCTTCGGCTTCCTCAGTATCGGTACCGGAAATCCCGGAATCCTAAAAATTGTCATTTTGACCCGCTCGGAAAATACGGACCTTTGCGACTTCATCCGCTCGCTTACGCGCAGTGTTTTTCTTCTTGTTGCGCCGCCTTTTGCGCTCAATTTCCTGAAAAAAACCTGCTATTCGAAAAAAGTATACAACTACCTGTAGCTCCTTCTTGCTGAAGTTTTTAAGCTCATCATCGGAACCCGAATCCGAATCGGCACCCATGGTTAAGGGAAGGTCGAACTTCTGGAAAAATGTGGTGGATTAGTTTCCAATGTGTAAAACAAAAGAATCGATAATCGCAAGTGTCAAATCAGGGGACAGGTGTAAGCAAAACTATTGAAAACGCCTTCCGATTCTCTATCTGTTACCCCATATAAATTTCAATTTCGGGGCGAACACCAAGGGCAACCATTCCACCCAAGACCCAGCCGCAACAGCCCCGATTTTCGGCGCGTAATGGATCACACACAACAGAAAAATAACATAGCCACAGAAATTTTATGCAGGATCCCAACCCAGAGTGTAAGGCTTGGACAACAAATAAAACAAAAATGTTTATTCCAAACGGCCCGACATAATACTTCACACGCAAAAAAAACGACTAGCAACAAGCTAAAACGGGTAATTGCATTTAAAAAGGGCGACCTCCACCACGGCCACGTCCACGGGGAGTCCAGCCGCCTCGCTGATGTCCACCTAAATAAAAAAATGGAATTACACGGCCAATCATCTAGAAAAATGAAAGGGTCTGACTACCTCTATGGTATTGTGGCCCCTGGCCTTCTTCATGTCGTTGCTGGTACTCATTCCTGGCCTGATCCTCCTGCGATCCATAGCCACCGCGCCCGCCACGGCCACCACCACGTCCGGCGTGTCCACCGCCACCCCTCTGCTGATGATCATCATCGCCGCGTCCTAGAGTCTGATCTGAATCCTGGCTACCAAGCTTACCTCTGCCGCCACCGCGATGGAAGCCACGATCCCCGCCACCACGGCCTCCCCGGTTACCATAACCTAAAAATTGTTCAAGTAAACGTTTTATTCCTACCTCCACGTTGGCCACGGAAAGTCTCACGTGGTGGAGCTGCAAAGTCTTCGATTCGGCCACCGCTGAAAAGGATAAAGTGAAAAAAATGTCAAGAAACATAAAACTCACACACTGGATTGTATCAATCCGAAATTTTAAATTGCTTACCGATCTTTCGGAGCGCCCATTTCAACAGAGGGTCGTACACCGAATTTTGTACGTTGACGGACATTTGAACCGGAAGCCTGCAAAAAGGAATTGATATTGAAACTACTAATATATTTCACCCTCTCGATTCGCAACAAATCAGTAGAGGCAGCGAGCAGGAGGATGATGTCAGGGACAGCAACCTGTAAAAACGCCTTAATTGAATCCCCCGCGGAACCTTGCCTTTGTCATGGCTTCTCTGCGCGCCGCATATAGCTGAAGAATTTCGCGTTCATGCTTCCGCACTTTTTCAGACCTGGAATGTGGGCCATCAAAAAGAATGCAAAATGGCTTACCAAAGGAATGAGTTGACCGTCACGTCAATGCGTTTTAACAGGAGCAGGTTTCGTGCACGTAGGTCGGCGGCGAAGCGGTGACACAGCTAAACAGGCTACAATAAACGTTAAAATAGTTTTACCTGTTCAATAGGACCCCACAATATCGGGTCAATTTTCTCGTGCAGTAGGGGCGTTGGTCTTGAGCTCATATTCTGAAGCACACTATCGCCCTAAAAAAGGGGTCGACGTATGAAATCATGGTTACCAGGCGCATCACATTGTCGATAGCCTCCTTTGCCGGATATTGATGACGCTGAGCACCAAGTACTGCGAGCGCTGAATCCAATGCCAACGCGACATCTGTGTCGACTACCTGCAGATTTCATAAAATACGCAGATTCCCCAAAAATAAATACCTTTACTGGCTCCTTGCCCCGCTCGATCTCCAACAACCTGGCAGTTTTTAGTTCACTAAGCAAAAAGTCGACGAGGGCCTGCCGATTGGCAATTGATGAAAATCGGTCTTCCAGTGGTCCGGAAAGGAGCTGCATCTGGCCACAATCTAAAAGCTCAAGCGTTGAACAACTTTCCACGATTCCAGCTTACCAAGCTCAACAAGAAGAGCGCTCAGCTCGTAGAGGAAAGGGCGCGTCTCATCGAGCGAATCGATGGCGGATGGAGCTTCAGTGAGGTCGTAGAGTACCTAAAGGACCTTCTCGCTAATGACAAATAAAATTAACCTTGATTTCACTCCTAATGGCATGGATCAGTCGGAAGAACTCGAGACCGGTCAGTCCCTCTTCGACAGCTTTTGAGTAGTCGTCATATTGTAGTGTATCCGCCAGGCTAAGTGCTGATATAACACAGCCAGATACAATAAATTTACCTTTGGAGTTTATGCTGACTGAAGCTTGTTATGCGATCGACTTCCATAATCGATCTAATAAGCAAAAATTAAGAGGAATAGGATCCACGCCATCTTTTGCCAAATTAGTAAACTTTTTCAGAAACCCAAATACGATGTCAACGCTGAAATTCTCTGATGGTCACGTGTGGTAGCATTTATTCACGGAAAAAAGTGAGAAAAGAAGTGGGATGGGCAAAAAGGGACAACAACGAGGTGATAGATAAACGGTAGAGATCGAGATTCCGACATTTAATAACCAATAAAACCGGTCATGAGGCCCATCGGGGGCATTGGTGGGATGGGCGGCATGCCGTCGTCCATTCCGCGGGTTTCCATTCGGAAGGCCACCTGCACGAAGAACTGCTTCGTCTCCTTGTTCCACAGCGTCCAGAACTTGTTCTCGGCCTTGTCAACCTCCCTGAAAAAAAGGAATTTAGATGGCAAAATACTTCAGCTTACTTGGAAGGGATCTTGAAAGAAATGGTCTCGTAAGGCTCGGCGGCGAAAAGCAGGTATTGGTACTTTTTTTCTGGAGGGTGAATCTTCTGTTCGTATGCTGACATGAACCTAAAAATACAGAATTTGATCGAAAAACAAAGAGAAAACCTGTGCCGTGGAACAACTCCGTCTCCAGCCTCGGGGTAGTCGATTTGGAAGAGCAAGGCTAGCTGGCCAGTGTGGGGGTCACGCTCACGAGTAACCTACAAAATACTGGAATCCTCGTCAAAATAAATACCTTGTAACCGGGCCGACCAATCTTTACGAAACGCTTGATGTCGACCTTCGGTTGTTGAAGGGCAGGGAGGAACGGTTGGTCCTAAACAACATTTCCTCCCAGTTGAAAGGTTTCATACCGCCGCATCTTTAGCCGCACGTCGAGCCAAATTAGCTTGATGCTTCTTGCCCTGCGTGTGCGCCAGATAAGAACCTAAAAATTGTTAATTTAACAACGGTAAAATAGGCTGTACCTTCATTGTTGTGTAACGTGAGACACAGCTTGCACTCGTATGTTCCGACATGATTGCGCATAAAGTAGGGGTCCTTCTGCAGATCGATCGTCTCGAGGGCAAGTTGCCTAGAAGGAGCTTTCTCGGGGTAATTTCTAGTTTACCGAAGTCTTTCACGTCGTTCCACACCGGCATCGGCCGCCGAGGCCATGCCACCACCGCCCGTACGACCACCAGCACGATTTTGGAAATCCATCCCTAAAGAGTTATATAAAATGGATACAGGACTGAGTTAAAAATTGATTTTCTCGATATGAAAAGGCAAATAAAAGCCTGATTAAAATCGCCCATCAAGTACAAAGTCAACATTTTATTTGAGCGGAACAACAATCAAATCAACAAAGTAGAACAACAAACAAAAAAGAAACATTTTTCTATTTCTATAACAACGCATTCTTCGCCCACTGGACCACGGCGACGTTGTGGAGGGTCAGCGTGTCGTATTCTGTCCAGATCTGGAAAAAAAGCGTGAATTCTAGTGAAGCGAACTACCTCTTCTTGAAGATCCCCCAATTCGGCCAGCGCCTCTGTCAGCTCGTCATCTGCGTCAGATTTCCATAAGGAATTGCTAAAAAAGTAAACTGCAAAAAAATGAATTTCTGTACCCGTGGATCTTGGTGAAAGCCGCCGTGTAGGCCTGGGTCAAGTCAAAGTTTTGCCGCGTCTTTTCCACCTAAGGACTATTCTCTGAGCGATCGAAAAAAATTACCGCCAATAGCATACGCACAAACTTGCCAAGAACATCCTCGGAAAGTGTTCGGATCTGAATATCAGGTTTTTAGCAACCTTTTGCCCAATCACCTGAAAATCAGTCGCTGACACGCTCATCTGCTTCAAATCGGCAAAACAAGCAATGAAATCGGCCTCGGACTTTGCTCTGCAAGAAGTCGATCAGAACAATAATTTTTGACAAACCTCCGCAACTTTGTCGAAAAGGTACTCTCCATTTCGAGCATGCTTCTTTTGGCCTCCAGGATTTTCCGCTCCTCGTTTTCGATGTTTTCTAAAGGGGGTTTTCACCGCTGAAGCTCAATTTACCAGTATCCATCTTTTCGAATTCAAAGCCATCGAGAGTCGGAGCAGTGGAGAGGAAGAACGGGGCTTGTTTTGGTTTCTAAATAAAACGAATAGAAATAGCTTTAAAAAATACCTTCGGTGGTTCGACAGGCCTATTCCGTTCCTTGATGATTGCAATGTTGGGGAGATTGGCCCAGCGCGACGGGGCGAGGCCGGAGTAGGTGACAAGCGATGCGTCAAGCTAGGTGGTCGATTGATTGGGCCGCATAAAATTTATAAACCTGCTCCAATTTTGCGGTCAATTCCTCCATTGGCGCATCCTCGACATCGGGAATGTATCTACAAAAAAAATAAGCATGATTTGGAGGAATATCGGCTACTCACCTCGTCTGCTCCCAGCTCGGCTTGTAATCTAAGGGCAACGACCTCAACGGGATCGTCCCGATGAACAGCGTCTTGTTCGCCCACACGTAGATGGCGCGCTCGGCGGCGTGGCACGTGGCCAGGTAGTGGCCCGTCTCGTTGAACGACAGCCCGATGCAGGGAGATCCAGCCAGCATCACGTCGATGAGGGAAGAGGTTGACAATTCCCAAATCTAGAAAAAATTGTTATTTCATAAAAATGTTGAAATAATTACCCGAATGTATCCCTCGGCATCGGACGTCAACAGCCAGCGACCATTTGACGAAAATTCCAGCGCCAAGAGCTAAAAAAATCCACCATACTTTTGAGGTTTGATCTAACCCCGTTTCCAATCGTCTTGAACACACGCACAGCTTTTCGCGTCAAAATGTCGAAAACCGAGACGAAGGATGCTGAAAAAGGGATGGCGTATTTCGGAAAAAAGGAGCCGTACAGCCATCCAGATTTTCCAAAGCGACCGCCAACAGACTGTTCGCCTTACAGGAGACCATCTTCACGATGCTGCCTGTCGCTTTCAAGGTGGCCTTCATCTTGCCTAAACATTAAATGTCTTTTTTCAGATTTTTCTGTCAGCTTTTTACTAATTATGCCGTTGATAAATTACCCGTGCGAAGATCCCAAAATCTCAGCCGCCCATCTCGACCACCGCTGATCAGTTCATGGCCCAGGGCATCAACGGTGAGGCCGCAAACGGCAGTGTCATGTGCGACACCATTTTCTTTGGATTCCTAAAATAAAGCGTGATTTCGTTAGTGGAAATTCGAACCTCCGTCAGTTCAGCTACAAATGTACGCTTGAGACGGGCAGATTGGACGTTGTATTGATCGATATGCCCAGAGGAATACCTAAAGAAAACTGGCTTTAGAAATTCGATGCCACATACCCAATGAATGCAAAATTTCCGCATGGCGAGATGGCGATCGAGGTGGCGGTCGTCCCCTGCCAGGTGTCCGTTTTCGTAAATCGCTTGTGGGCCAACTAAACAAAAAGTAATTCGGTACAATTCGGATAAGCGGGGGGATTTTAGGAGGGGGGAAACCGAACTTTTTTCCGCCCAAGCCTATATTTTTTATATAAATAGTGGAAGTGGTTCTAAATTGTTTATAGCTACCAGATGGTTCCAGTCGCTTCGCGACTGTAACCATCTGGCCTTCGGGTTACCCTCCATGTAATACACCTACCTATCTACCTGCTTCCACTAACTACTTCGATACCTTCCTGACGGCTTTAGACCCTCTCCTAGCCGAAATCCCCTTCAAAAATTACCTAAATACCTTCCCGATGGCTTAAGCTACCCCCCATGGCTGAAATCCCCTTCAAAAACTACCTAAATATCTTCCCGATGGCTTAAGATACCCCCCATGGCTGAAATCCCCTTCAAAAACTACCTAAATACCTTCCCGATGGCTACAGATACCCCCCATGGCTGAAATCCCCTTCAAAAACTACCTAAATACCTTCCCGATGGCTACAGATACCCCCCATGGCTGAAATCCCCTTCAAAAACTACCTAAATACCTTCCCGATGGCTTAAGATACCCCCCATGGCTGAAATCCCCTTCAAAAACAAAAATAACGACCGACCGGATGGAATGATAGAAAAAAAAGAAATGAAATCCCCCGTGAAAATTTTCATCCACGAAACGCGCGCCACCTGGCTCACTATGTCCAAAATCACCCAACCACCGTCCCCCACCCCTTTTACTAAGGAAAAAACTTTCAAAGTTCATTTTAATAATTTAAACTAAAACTTTTTCGTAGTTTTTTTATCAGTTTGGGGGTTTCTGACGGCGCTCTATCCGAATCCGAAGAGAGCTAAGCTCTAGCTCTTTTCCCCTTCGAGTTGAATTCGGCTTCGGACGGACGCGTCAAGAAAATTATTATAGTTGATTCCTAAACATAAAAACTTTACAAAACTTAATTAAAAAATTTAATTTTAGGTCGAAAAATCGTTTTTTTTCGGCCCAAAAATGACCAAATTTTCGACTTTTTCAAGCGTTTTTCTAACTTTTTAAAAAGTTTTTCCGATTCAAATAGGCTTAAATTTTGCTAAAAACAATGTGAAAACGCTTTATATTTGATTACTATCCCCACCAGGGCCGACAAAAAAAAAGTTGGTTTCCCCCCGCTTATCCGAATTGTACCAGTAATTCATTCACATTATATAAAAATTACTCTATGCGTTCCTTGTGTACTTTTAGATGTCGTCCACGTTGTCACGACTAACGTATCGCGATGTCTACAGAGAACATTGTCCCATTGTGCCGAACGGGTTGTACCCATCTAAAAATCATTTTCTAGACCGAATGAACAACTACCGCAATCTCGACAATCGGTTCCAACTTGATGCTGTCCAAATCGATGTGCATTTTCTTAGCTTTGGCTCTAAAAAATAAAACAGCGGCTTTTGCAATCTTCACTTCGCCATCGTCCCGGCGCTTCCCAGTTTGTGGCGCATCGCCTGGTTCTCGACTGAATATTTTCGTAGCGACCCGTCGAGCCCAGCGGACATCACCTCGTGTTGGCCACTAAAAATACGATAACATAAAAATCCATCAAAAATTACGTGAATAAAATTGTCTGTATGGCCTCAGAATGGCCCTCGTGGATGACAAGCTGCCGCGGCATGCCATCGGCCTAAAAAGGAAACAATTGCAAAAACCAAAAGTTCTACCTGATCAAGAATCCATGCACGCATCGAATTATCTTCCGAGGTAGAAATCATCACAGGCTCGCCCGGCATGAAGTAGAGAGAGGTGACGGCTGCTGTGTGAATTCCAGAAATTCGGCCGAGCTGAAATATGATGCTAGGATTTTCGTAAAACGTGATTTTTATTTTAGAGCAACCTAAAAATGACTTACCAGTTCTCTTTTCTCCAGATCCCAGACAGCGATCATACCCGTTTCATCTGCTGTGGTCATCAACGGAGCCTCGTCGTTTCTGTTAAGACATTTATCGTTATTTTTTAGAAATATACCTAAATCCGATCGCCGTAATCGCATTGTCGTGCCGGAAACTGCAGACGGTTTCGTCTGTCTTGACATTGTGCAAAATAATGCGTCCATTCTGGAGACCGATGGCGATTACATCGACGGCAGGCGTTGGCTAAAAAGAAGAGATTCTTAGGTTCGTTCCACGGCCACGCACCTCCAATCTCACGATCGGGGCATCGAATTTGCTAGCAAATTCATGGATCATCTTGCCCGTCCTCGTGTTGTACAGCCGCAGCTTGCCTTGAGAACTTCCGAATAGCACCTAAAAACTCACATAAGTTCTGATGTTTCATGCAATACCTTATTGACGTATGTGGGAGGATGGACGAGGGCACTGATGTCAAAATGGGGCGAGCCTTCGATATGCAGTGCCTAAAGCAATTATGTATTGTCTGATTCCTCCGTTGCGTAAAGCGCAGACAGAAAAAAAAACACACTATCGTCCCATCTTCAACGTCAATAACCCGCAAACCATTGTCCACGTCGACAACAACAAATTGGCTGCCAAATATGATGCAGTGTTTCGTGGACTTCACCGTGTCAATCCAGCGTGTAATATCCCGGCATAATGGCAGCACTCCGATGCGAGAACCGGCAACGCCATAAATGCAACTGAAAAAAAGATAATCAATAGATTTTGAGATACTTTTTATCGCACATCACATGCGTGACCTTCTCCGGAAATGAGTCTGACGTTGCGGCTAGTCGAAGTTTCTCGGCTCGATAGTGAAGCACCTAATCCAGGAAAATACGGAGGCAAGTAGATAACATACCACATTATCAACGGCGCAAACTAGCGAGGTGAAGCGGCGAAAACCGGGTTGTTGTCTGTAAGCCGGCCGGACATCGTTGCAGACGAGGCCGACGGATCGATATGGCGCGAATAGGCACGAGTCGGCCCTTCTCATACCTAGACATAACGGTTATCTTCTAGTGGCAAATGCAAAGAAGGTCGAAAACTACAGAGAGTTCTAATGCTCGTGATTATTGCTGCAATATCCAGAAAGTTCGCTGGCAAGGAAGCGGTAGTGTAGCTTATTTGTCAAGTAAAATAGTATTTTACGTTTTAGGGGTAATGGATTTTACAGGTTCTCGAAAAACGAAAACCTTGAAAATTCATTTTTGCAAAAATGAATTCCGAGTTGCATTAGGCAATGCTAAAAAATTGCAGCTGATGCGCCGAAGGGGCCCGTCGTTTGTATTGCTTGGTTGGCCCCATCTCTCGACACTGTGCTTTGAGAAACAGCTGCGCACTAATGGTAAAGGAAATCAAGACAATCGTCAAAGCGGAAGAAACAATAAAAGATTTGTAAAATAGTTTTTCTTATTAATTTTTGTTCAGTCACATCGAAAATGTAACACGGTTGAGCAATCCCGAAAGACCGCAAATTTCTATGCAGCAGCGCCCCCGGTTTTTAAACCGGTGTTTTAAAAAACAATGTGACAACTTGTGAATAAAGATCCTTGGTTGAGAATTTACAAATCTTAGTTTGCGTATTCGCATGTACATATGTGTGCTGCTCGTTTTTTTGTCGATGTGATCCCATTAATCCCCAAAATTCTTGAATCCATGATTTATTAGGTTTTATGCTATCCCAAAGGCAAGCTTCTAGTGACAAGCGGCACACTTGTTCAACTTTCCGCTTGCACTGCACGAGCCGTCGAGGAGGTTCTAAAAGTAACGTGTTTTCGGTCTGGATGGAAATTCGGAATAGGACCAAGCCTTAAGTCTTATACAGAATTTTTCCCTTTTTCCCTTTACTCGCAAAGTCGACATCGACTTACTAGGGCCGTCCTCACGATGCCACAATTCAGCGACTTGGCTTCAGTGCCGCACTGTTTGCCATAGATCGACGATTTGCAGTCCATCATCGTGTTCATGGCCCTAAAATTTGAGCGTACCGGTGGATGCCGAGAAAGATTGTGACGGAAATGGGTTTTCTTACTTGCACACATCACTTTGAACATTCTTGGCGTAGTCAGTCTCACATTTCTGGATCGCGGCGTTGTAGGTGACGCTGGCGGCACGGTAGCAGTCAAAGGTGGAGTACAGCGCTAGGAACGAAAGTGGCCGTTGCTAGATATCGATACCATTAACGCCAGCGGTACACTGGAATTGCATGGCGGAGAGGTCGGTTCGGTAGACGGACGCTTCCACGGCGCTCAACCCCATTGCCTGGTAGCAATCCAGGGAAAGTGGAGCATTGTTACCGAGGCAGGCGTACAATGTCTTTGTCACACTGCAGAGTCAATTTTAATCAAATTTACTAGTACTAATGGAAGCATACCTACAAACCGGAAACACGGAGCTGCTTCCATTTTGGTACATCAGCTCCCTGGGAATTGTCCAGGCCGTGTAGGACGGTAGCGTTTTGGAGGTGCAGCCTAGGAGCCGGCCTTGCCCGATTTTACATTAACATACTGGCTCCAAAGAACTTTAGATAGGGTGTGTAGCATTTGGAGATGAGCTGCAGCGTGCTTGAAGGGCAACTGCCGGCGGCGGCAACCGCAAACAGGCCTATAATGTCTTGACATTCTAGGTCTGGAAAAGGGGTCTACCAGCAAAACACAGCAGCTTCATGAGCATCCGAATCACCAAAGCTGGTTAGCTTCTGATTTTCCCTTCAATTTGGTCCTTATGTACCCGAGATTTTGACCACTGTTCGCCGGCTGGACACACCGTGGCCACCGCCGACTGGCACCACCCGAATCGGCAATTAGAATCGCTTTTTAGGGACTTTTTCGTGAATGCTACTCTTTTTTGGACGGTGGTCGACGACACTGTATTTTTGCAGGTATGCTTGCTATGGGCAAAATCATCAAAATATTACCAGCGCAACCCAACCAGCTGTGTGAGCGAACCGGGTTGTCCTCGACGGCTGCGTTTCCACGCTAATAAAAAAAAGTTGTGTATTCAGAATTCAGATTTTTTCGACTAAAAAATGTATAAAATCTTTTGGATCCACTAATCGAGCCACAAAGATAATTTTCCTTTTACACACATGCATACCTGATAACATATAATTTATTTTTATGGTGTTTTTTGTAGTGCTACAAAAAAGTTACAAAAAGTAAAAGTTACAAAAAATATTCTAAACCTTTTTGAAAATGCGAAAATTGCCTTTTTGGCGATTTGTCATAAACTTTTGGCCTGAAAGTCAAAAATTTTAGATTTGAAATTTTTTCCGGCTTTTTATATCGAAAGACTGGGTAAAATATTATCTATCATACATAGTTTATATTTGGTCATAGGACCTTACAGGATTACTGGGAAAAGTTGGTTTTCCCCTTGTTAACATTCCAGTAGGGCAGTTTCCTGTCTCCAAAAAGAATTTCCGGCCTTATAACTTTGGCCTTATACCTATATACATCAGGGTCTTTCGTTAGCTCCCTAATGACAAAGATCCCTCTTTTCGGGCCTCTTTTTTTTGCCGGTGCATCACTCTGTTCCTCTTATGCGCCGACACTCTCTTATCCAACACGTATCGATCCCCCATGTGGTTCACTGGCTTCCGTCTTCGGTCTCAACCCTCGCCTCTATTAAGTCATATCTATTTATCTTACTACACCTTCTGAATCCTTATCCCCCGGCGTATCCGCTGAAATGTCGAAAGCTTTCAGTCTGATGAGTATCAAGACTGGCACTTCGACGTTTATCGGCATGCTGAAGGAGTTGGGGCAGTCGCTGGCGGCGAAACAGGTAAATATCTCCGTTTTACAGCTGATTTCCTGGGTGCGTTCCAAAAATAAAAGTACCTATCCGATGGGAAAAGGCGTTAATCCTGTTTATCACGTTTGCAACGCCTCCGTTATCTTAATCGTTTCAGCCACAAAACCAGCAGGTGATCAAGGGGATTGGCCCGTGTCCACCGACTAGTTTTCCGCTTTTTGTCAAGGTATGTAATTTTTTTATTGACTGTTACTGGCGAACACTTTTTGTACAGCTTCACTCTACTTTTAAGTTAATTTTAGGTATTTTAGAGTCTCGGGAAACTTTGTAAGACCGAAAAGCATGCGTTTTCGTTTAAAACCCTCAGCAATTAGTTGTGTCAACAGTGTCCATAATAAACTAGCGTAATAATGCTGTGCTAAATGTTCTCTGATCAAATAGCGATGCTCAGTTGATTTTTAGATCACCACCATGACTTTCTCGTCCCTATTCGCCGGGGTTTTGGTCGCAAAATACGGTGCGGCGTATTTCAACTTTAAATTGGCCACCGATGATGATGATGACGATGACGATGATGATTAAATTCATATTTTGTCAAATTTTCGATGTCTAAAAATTCGCCATGACCAAGATATCTTTGGTCTATTCCTCTGTGATTGTAAAAATCGTTTGGTCTTTGTAGGCTCGTGTGAAATGCCGACCTTTCCTCTAGTAACGTCATGTACAGTGCGCTACCTAATATTTCGGGTCATCCCTGTGCTCAAACCCTTGCCGGTGTGTTGTCCCTTTTTGTTTACCCTCCTGGCGTTCAGCTCCGATTACAGCCCGGCGACGATTATGCCAAAGATTATGTCGAGTGTTGATGTTTACATAGCGGCGAAAAGGATGTACAAAGGAGTGTCTTGGAACAGTTTTTACTTTAGGTTTATGCCTTTGCAATTGTCAGCATTTAAATACGACAGTTTTTATCTTTTAGAACCTTGGAGAGTTAGTGGAAACTGGGTTAAATTCATTGCCAAAGATAAAAGTATTTCACATTTTTGGCGTACCTTAAAAATGCACCGAACGGTTTTGAGGTATTTTACAGAGCATCCAAAACCTATGAGAACCTCGCTTCATTTTGAAGTTATAATCAACCCACTCTTTTACGAATCAATTGTACGAAAATTTTCCTATTCACGTACGTGGAGGTTTTAGCTACGGTATGATACTATGAACGGTGCCGGCATACCTGTAGATCTCTTCCGAGCGGCTTTTTTTCGAATGCTCAACTCCATTTCCGCCTGATCCCCTTATCAAAACACATCTCGCACCTATTTGAGGTCTCCCTGTCCATCCTAAAATCTCTATCTCTGCCCTAGCGATGATCGAGACCCATTTCTCACTTCACGCCACTGCTCCCAGTAGATCTTCGGGTTCTTTCGTCGAAATGAGGGTCCACTCATCTTGCCTCTTTAGAAAATATCCGTTTATCCATTCGAAGATACCGGTACTAGCTGGAGGTCATCATCCACGTGTTCAGCCACATGGCAGTCGAGGGGCGAAAAGAAAGTGTGAAATCAACGACACGGCGGGGTGTGAGAAAAAAAAGTGGAACAAAGCCGAAAAATGGGGGTGGGGGTTGCCCCTATCGAGGTGATAAGGCTTTTTGTCGGTTGGGGGGTTGTTGTTTTCGCAGGTTTTGAAGGGGGCAAGTCAAAGATTGGAGCAGACCTTTCGACTTTCAAATGGAATTTTGCTGCCTCGATTTTGAGACTGGTATTGTTTTTATGAAGCCAAATTTGATGCATTTTCGAACAAAGACATTCGCAACCTTTTTGCCTATATTCAAAACCCGCAAATTGTACAACCCATTGGGAGGCGAAAAATATAAATAGTAGCGTTCAGAAGGCAGTCAGGTCGACCAGGTCGCCGTCGTTGATGCAACACGTCTCAAGGGTCCGCCTGTCGCCGTAGACGCCGCCACCCCAGAAGCTCGCCATCGCCGGTTGGGCCATGAAGAAGCCGCCGCCGGAGAGTTCTGAAAGCATGGAAATAGCATGGAATGACGGAGTTTTTAAAAAGAATATTTGTTCCTTTGGTTTTTGAATTTTAATATATTATTTATGCAAGCAAATAACACCTACCGCTGGTCTTTCCTAGGCCTAGAGCTCCGACGAGATCGGGGACGACGCTGGAGGAGGCTTTTCGTTTCACCTCTTCGATTGTGGTCCACTTTTCGACCTGAATTCGATTTGTTTCCTGTATATACGGGATCATATATATTATTCTGGTTTCGTAGCAATTATCACTTTTCTGCGTTCCGATAAGGCTAGAAAAATCCGGCTGTAGTTCAGTTTTTTTTGCCATAGTTCTCATTAAGTCATAGAAACTTTTGATGCTATAAAAAGCAACGAAAAGACGTTAGTTCGACGTCAACAACTTAGTTTAGCATCATAGCTACGGTATGGATGACAAAACGATACCTCCAACACCTTGGTGACGGGGATGAAGCCGAGCAGATAGTCCTTGACGTGAATCTTCATCGCTTGCCGTTGGCTGGTCCACCTGGAGTGAATATGTAGTGAAGTTTCAGGGGCTGTAAATCCATTTTATACCCATCTCACAGCCCGAACGGCGCCGAATCATACCGCCCACACCATCACCACGGGGAAATCCCGCGGCCGGGTGCGGACCGGCGAAAGAAGCGGAAGATAGGGGGGGCAAAGCACCGCAATCGCCTTGAACCAAGTGGAAATTTATGGTGTCTCTTCGCTAATGGGTGTGCGGGATAAAAATGGAAAATTCGGGAGAGCACGGACCCGGCTGACAAAAGGATGTCGGCAGCGTGGAAATTGTGGATTTTTGTGGGCTTGGGGGGTGAGGGTCGGGGTCTTGAATTTTAGAAAGTGTGATATTAACTGATACTGCATTTTAGTATAAGTTAATTTACCCTTTACGAAAACTGAGCGATCGAGCGTAATCGCCTCTAAAATATCATTTAAAGTAGCAGAATCTACTATATATAAATTTCGAATGTCCGTCTGTCCGCCCGACCGACCGGCCGGAAATTCAGCCAAACTTTGCATTCAAGGTCGAAATCCAGATTGGGGGGCGGCACTGGTTTAAACGTAAATTTGATTCCCCTAATTTGAATCTGACACTTAAATACCGTAGAAAAGCAGCTCAAATGCAATTTTCAGACCCGATGCCAAACCTCTGTCGCAACACTTCGAAAACTATCGTCATTTTTTGATGTTATGCCGATACTGCGGCGTTCCTCTCGCCACCAAGGGATGACCCCTCCCAAGCCACAACCGCCCACTGACCGTGTGGCCTAATGGATAAGGCGTCGGACTTCGGATCCGAAGATTGCAGGTTCGAGTCCTGTCACGGTCGAGACTTTTTGCTTTTTGCTCTAGTTGATCGTAAACAAGTTGAGGGAAAGGAATGGATGTCCAAAAAACGGCAGCCAGCCTCGGCCGAGTACCCGACGCACCGAAAGTTGTCGAATCAGGCTGGATGTTCGCCTTTTATGGTGTTTCTCCTCTTTTTCGCTCTGCCCCCACCCCCAGCTGATCGGACGGGGGGGGGGGAGGGTGCTGGAAAACAAAGGCGGACATCTATCATTTGGGTGCCAGTTCTCCAAAATTCATTTCTCCAACCACCGGACCGGGACACACTTCTTTCATGTGGAGAACCGCAAAATTGCGACAGCAAATGTCCTCGTGATCTGAAGGGGCCGGATATGAGGACAGGGTGGAAGCTGTTGTTTTGGGTTGTTGCTGTTCTGATGGGGTCACGGTTTAGCGTAGCTATTCAGGATTACGGTTGGGGAGATGCTAACATATAAGGTAACCCCGGAACAATCAAAGCCAATTTCAACTGCAGCGTCAATACGCAAAACGGAGAGCTTCCGCAGATTTTTGCTTTCGAAAATTTTTGCTCATTTTTCGCCCGCGCTTAACAAAATTTCACCTTTAAAACCTTGCTCGTAGACCCGAAAGCAGTTTGCGAAACATGGTATTTTTGAGAAATTTAAGCTCCGAATCAGCTAGGTCGCATCCGAAAACACCAATAGCACCTAAAAAACATTCTTTGTACGCAGCCTAAATGCACGCTACCTTCATGTGAGTAGCGCAAAAGTTGCGACGGAAAATTATCCTCGTGATCCAACGGGGAGAAACGGTTGTTTTCTTGGCTGCTCTTCTGCGAGAAAGGTCGCCATCTCTGCAGAAGGACGGGGTTTTACACCAACCAGAGAACAAGGTCCGATGGTGTGATCTATTTTCGTCCCAGAGTTGCAGAAATAGATTTTTGCTTTGAGGAATCGAAAAAGCTGTTGAGGGAGCTAAGTAGTGAATGAATATTATTTATCGGATAGCCCAGTACACCATTGACGAATGCTGGGCATTTTTGTTAGATGATTGTTAGGAAACGATTTGCATATATAAAGAGGCAGATGGAGCGTTTTTCATTATTTTCATCGCAGCCCGGGCGAATTATGCAAAGTGAAGAATATTATAGGCTCAGACGGGGCCAGGGTTGAAAAGTCGCGGAGTCGCTTTCAACCCCGGTATCTGTGGACAAAAAAATGGAAATACTTGCGTGATATGGATACGCTTGGACTTTCCATACGGCCCTAAATTTACATACATATTCAGAACGGCTATGGTCTTGTACACTTTTTGATCCAGATAAATACGAGTAGAGAAGAGTTGTTGTTGACTCACCCTCCCCTTCATCTTCCCTCTCCTTTCTAGTCCCTTTCGGGAGAGGGGTCCGTGGTGATGTGCTGGGCTCTCTCACTCCCCGCGGGTCCCTCCCCGCCCCCTCCGCAAAGGGAAAACGGCCCTTCCCGCGACTCCCCACATGACCGTGTGGCCTAATGGATAAGGCGTCGGACTTCGGATCCGAAGATTGCAGGTTCGAGTCCTGTCACGGTCGAAATTTTTTGCTTTTTGGGGGGATGATGGGGTAGGGCGCACGGAGTAGTTTTCAAGAGTATGATAGTTATTTTTCGTTTTTACGAGGAACTGCATCGAATTTAAGCTACAGCGTGGCGCAGGCAACGTATCGGTTTTTAGAATTATTCAGCAATTTTAAATGCCATAGAATATATAGAACCGCCATCAGGAGGAGGTCAAAAAACCAGTACGCTTTTTCCTGGAATATAATATAAACTAAACCGCATGCATAAATACTATTGTTGCAGGTTTCACTTCATGGAATTTCGAGCATTTCCTTCCGCGTTTTTCAACATTTCTAATCATTGTTTTTTTTTGCAGCGCCCCAAAACCCATAAATCCCCCATAATTATTCCATCGCTACCCTTCACACCCCCTCTGCTACCGTAGGGCACAGATGTTTCAGCCTGGCGATTGGCGATGGGCGGAGCCTGGCGTAGGCTAGGGCATAGTGTGCACCCCGCTAGGGATGCAGATTTGAATGCGAGTCGAGGTCATTCATTTGGGTGGGCGGAGACCCCTGATGGGGACACACTAACCCTCCTCGTGACCCCTTCACCCACCATTCGCACCATTCTTCTCTGACGTCTCTAGGTTCTCTCACCCTATCGCGCTCTCTCGCCCTGTTGGACGCTTGCCAACAGCCCCAAGCCACGCCGGGGGCCTGTCCACAGGCAGCGGGGCGTAGTATTTGGGCCACAGTAATAGCGCCTTTTCCCGCTTGATTAGTGGGTTTTGCGTCTTTTCCCTTGATTTTGCAGGTGTTATTTGGTAGATGTAATTCAGTCTTGCCGCGATCTTTTCCTAATTTTAAATACGTGCTTGGCGCGTTGCCAAATTCAAAATTTGGGATCGGTTTTCAGGCTTAAATGATTTTTTATAAGTATTCTATCCAGTTTTTCGAGATTTGGTATTTCAGGGTTTAAAGTTGTTGTTTAGAACCTTTCAGGTGCTACAGTGTCGTTATACTTTTTTAGGAAAGCAATTGCAGCTTTTCCTTGATTTACTAAGCTAAATTAGCAATATTCAATCAAGGGATTTCAATATCTGCTTTTCAAAATAGCATAAGCAGAATATGCAATGTTTTTCAATAGATTTTTTGCGCGTAAAAAATCTCCTTCACCGGCACTTTCCGTTCCCTTACTCCTTACACACTAACGCAAAACAGATGCACTATACAATGAACTGCGTCCTAGCCATTTTGCCCAGGGCACTTTTTCAGATGCCCAGGGCATCTTATCACAGTCCCCCAGTGCGCACTATTGCCCTCGGCATCCCTAGTGAGTGCACAGAAAGTTAGCGCCAAATTTTGCATTGACATTTTCTGGCGCGTATCTTTCTAGACTGCCCAACCCTTCTCTCCCCTTCCTATCACATTGCACTTTTGTTGCTTTTTTCTATTTGTTTTTCGGGCCCTCTGCCAAGGCTAGCTCTCCGCCTTGTGTTTACGAGCTTATACCACGCTCTTCGGATCCACTTATTGATCCTGACGCGACTTTAGGGTCTGTAAAACATTGGAAAGCGGCGGATTTGGTTTTCCAAGTTTTTAAAGCAAAGCCTACCACATTATTACTGTCTGATTGTCTTTTTCGTTGTTATTTCCGGAGTATAAGCTTCAACGGATTCATTTTTAACATTTCTTTCGTCAGAATGACGTCGGCGGACGTAGTCGACCAACTTGTGCCCGAGGTTCCGGAGGGCTGGTTCCGGTGGCCAATCCCGTTGAATGACTGGAATAAGATTGGACAGATCCAGGACTGCGCCAAGGGCACCATCGCCTCCGTCCAGGTCCAAATCTTCTACACCCTTGCCCTCGTCTTCATCGGCAGATTGGCGACGCATCTACGTAAGTTTCAGACTGAAAAGGCTTCATATTTTGTCGTGCCATAGCTAGAGTGTATAACCACACTTGCCATTTTCAGCCGCCTGCTTCCAAAAACACCTCCTCGACCCGTTACTCTTCTTCCTTGGCTACTTATCCCTGGTTCAATGGGTGGACAATGCTTTTGTCCTTCGCACCGCCCTGATCGGCGCCATCCTGGCCGCCATCGCCATCAAGTACAACACGGCTCGCTGGTCTGGATACACCGTGACGCTCGCCGCTCTGGGATACATCGTTGCCCTGTAAGCCAAAACATTTCTTTTAATTCCGTAGTGAGGCGTCCTCAGATAGATTTCCGAATATGAGCCACATTTTCAGTGAGTACCGCCTGCCCGCTAAGGACTTTGCCAACACTCGCGGCTTCTTGATGATCCTCGCCATGAAGGTGTCATCTCTGGCTTTCGATTTTGAGCGATCGCTCGTTCGTCGTCGCGTAAGTTTCATACTAACAAGCATAGGCTTTTCTACTGACTAGAACAGATCTAAATCCCTGAATTTTAGACCGCCTCCATCCCAACCATGATCTCGTACCTCATCTCTCCGGCCACCATCACCTTCGGACCGTTCGTCTCCTACGACGCGCACGTCAAGTCCCTGCTCCCCAAGCCATGGAGGGTAAGTTAACATACTATATACTTAAGGACAAACGACAAAGTTAACATCCAAAAGCTTAAGGATAACGCACAAACTCAAGCGACGTCATCAAAAAGTATATATCGATTTCTAGACCGAGCTCCAGTCCCTGATCAACACCGTGTTTTCCCTCCTCCTCGCCGGCGGCACCCTCGTCTGGGGCTCATGCATCATCGACCTCGTCTTCCCGAAGGCGTTGCGCAACTTCGGAACCGCCCAGTCGTTCCGTGCTTCTCACTACTTTGTCTGCTACCTGTCCCAGGGTAGGTGCAAACTTAATATTTCCCTTAATTTAATTTAACTTATTTAGTAGTATTGGCAATATCACTTAACTACATGAATTCAATATATCATGTTTTAGCCCTCGCCCAGCTCTCCGGAATCCAGACCCTCACCGTCGACCCTGTCGCCATTGAGGTCCCATGGCGCCTCGTTGATGTCGTCGTGTCGTGGAACATTCCCATGCACAACTACCTCAAGAAATGTGAGTTTTTGAAGACAAGTTAATTACCGCCTAATTCCAGACATCTTCGCCGAGTCTCGCCGTTACGGAAATGTCATCTCGTTGGCCACCACCTATATCGTCTCCGCCCTCTTCCACGGCTTCAACTTCCAGCTCTCCGCTGTCCTGCTGTCCCTTGGATTCTACTGCTATGCTGAGCACGGTAGGTAGTTGAACAATCTGAACCTTCTGAACTCATTGACGTTGCTTCAACATAGTTCTAAAAATCGATTTTAGAGCTCCGTGAGAAGCTGACCCCGCGATTCGGACTGAACCGCTACCGTGGACGAGCTGGACGCCGCAACTGGGTTGCCACCTTCATCAACGTGTTGTTCTTGGCCGTCAACGTCTACCATCTCATCTACTTGGGAATGGTCTTCGACGGAAGTGCCAGCGAGACCGGTAAGTTCGTTTACTCTCTATCTCACTCTTTCTCTCGCTCTCTCCGTACGATCACCTCTTTCCAGGCTACTCCACCAAGCACACGATCGGCGTCTGGAAGAAGCAGCACTACGCCTCGCACATCATTGCCTTCGTCACCCTCCTCCTCTCCAAACTCCCCGTCTTCTAAACATCTCTAATTCCCTGAAATAACGATCATCGCAACCTCTTTGCATAATGAATCTCGGTTTTTTCGCGTATAGCAACGAGCTAAAACCCATTTGTCATTGTAAGTTTTCTAACATGTAAGCCAAGGCTTTCTACCTCATTCTTTCCGCCACCCAGATGTTCACTGCCAAGATCTACGCAAAATTTGAAATTTTGCGGCCCCCCAACCCTTCCCAGCTAGCAAAATCGGATCTCATCATTTCGAGCCGCATTTTGTGGCCCACCCATATTCGGTTCTGACATTCGGAATTGTGCTTTTACTATAGTAAATCATGTGTTACAAAAATTGGCGTGAAACGGAACATACAAACTACAACAAATTACAAAATCTACCGTTCGCTGGCTCTCCCTAGCTATCTATGCCTTTTTAGCTTTCCCACTCTGTGCAGCCTTGTTCCAAGCATTAAATTTTCATAGTCTATTGCGGAAGAGTCATCCTACATTTTTGCACAGAATCCAATTTCACACAGAACGTCAAATAAATATTCCAAAAATCATGCTTTCAGCGGGTAACTCAACCCTTTGCCAACCTTTAAAAGCCCTAAAGACATGTGTGCCATCTCTTTCTCTTTCTCTCTCTCTTTCTCTCTATCTCTCTCCCTCTCTGGCTTTCTCTCGCCTTCCCTCGCTCCCTCGAGCCACTCGTAAATGTTCAATTCTCCTATGATGCCTAGCTAGCTCCACCCAAATTTGAAGTGGTCCAGGCATAATTTTTGCGGTACCCGGATGACAAATTGGATGTTCCCCATTTGGCCAGACGGCTTGTACTTTTTTGGGGCGATCAAGTTGTGGTGCGTAATTCCATTTCGCCCACGTTGCTCCCAGCTCAGGTGACGCGTAATTAAGTGGAAATCAAGTCATCGGGTGGCCTGGCGCTTTAAAATGGGGGAATGTGTATCGGGTTTCAGCCATGTAAGGTTCTGGGGTCGGGGCGTACTTTGGAACGGCTTTAAAGGACTTCAGAAGCCTAGCGGTAGCTTGATAGAGAAGGTCACCTACACTAGCTCTCACACTCTCTCTCTCTCTCTCTCTCTCTCTCTCTCTCTCTCTATCTTTCTGTCGCTCGCTCGCGCGCTCGCTCGCACGCTCTCTTCCCCTCTCTGTCTCCATCTCTCTCTCTCTCTCTCTCTCTCTCTCTCTCTCTCTCTCTGTCTCTCTCTCCCGCCTTTTTTATAGCTCTTACTTATTTTCTTCGTGGCCATCAATAATTTTAAAAGATCGATTATTTGTCTTTATCCGCTCCTGCAAGAAATTTTTGTCTATTTTTTACCATACATTTAAAATGCACTCCCTGTCACCATGCCCTCACCCCTTCCGGGAAGTACTGCATTATAAATCGGCTCGATAGATCAAAAGAGGGTTATCCCGTTCCCCTTCCTCTTCATCGTCATTGTGTCGCCACGGAGCTTAAAAACCAATCTACTCATCTACTAGAATATTCTGGTGACGCCCGATTGGGTGTTGCGTTGTCTTTTCAATATTTTGACGTTTTCAAAGATCCACTTCTGGGTCTTTGAGGGTTGAACTGGCTGGGCGAGCTTCTTTTGAAAGATCAATTTCTACCCTCAGGCACCCGAAAAAATGTTTGCGCTCTGTCCCAAAGGACAAAGTTGAAGCTCAATGTTCTGCCTCAAAAATAGGCCGGTTTCACGTCAGATAGGAACCCTAATTTCTACATTTATCACCGGAAATCGGGAACCACGCGGAATTTCCCAAAATTAATTCGGTTTTTGCGGGGAAATCGGTATATCCGGTAGGGAGGAGGATACGGTAAGACCAAAAATTAAAATTGAATTCAGAGTTTTTTTTGCGCTCCGACCGAAAGGTATGCAGGGTGTGCTTCTTAAAAACTGCGCTGAAATCCACCGCTAAATTCTTAAAAATAAACCCAATTTGTCATTTTGGGAACCTGCCCATTTCAAATAACGTTGTAGCGCAACGAGCTCTTCTTCTTGCAAGCCCACCCACCCACCATACCCCTGATTTTCGGCGCGACGAATGTGAAAATACTCCTTGAGAATAATCCGGCAAACATGCGCACGTCCTGGAGATGCTCCGCAGGCTCTTTTTGCAAGGAAGAATTATTCACGAGTTGCACCCCCCCTTCCTTCTGAATACTTCCCCATTAGCCCCTCGTTACTGGTTCCTCCAGCTGGTCATATTGTAGTCTTCAGGTGGTGGTGGTGGTCTTCAAACTTTTGCGTAGTTAGACTTGTACTGAAAAGTTTGCTTTCCAAATTGGCAGGTAAATTGTTAAGTTAGCGTTAGTTTATTCGTTTTATTGACTTTAAATTCGGTTATACCTATCATCAGCTGACCCATAATTGCTCAAAAACCTCGGCGACTTGGTATAAGTTCACTCCTGCCCAGGGTTGTTCGCCGATGGACCCGGATCGGTAAGGATCCGGATCGGAACTGGATCCGGATCGGAACTGGATCCGGATCCGGATCGGATCCGCAGTAGGATCCGGATGCAGATCCAGATCCGGATCCGACCCGATCCGGAGCCGATGCGGATCCGAGGAAAAAAGGGACCGGAAGTTATATTTTCGATCCTGATGCTGATTCGGTTATGTTTATCGCAAAAATACATTGCGCAGATGCAGGAATCTTCTTTGCATCTTAAAATTAGCATTTAACTCGGTTGCATGATCGATTTCCTTGGATCCGGATCGGATCGGATCCGCCCTGGGTCTGGATCCGGTTCCGGATCCTACGGCTGATCCGGATCCGGATCCGATCAAGATCCAGATCCGGATCCAGTCCGGTCCGAAATCGAACAACCCTGCTCCTGCTTAATAATTCGCTAATTTCCAGCTATTAATCGTTGTTGAAGACGCACTAATAGAATAAACATATTTAATCTATCCGGCTCGCGATATAAAAGTCGTCACGTCAAACCGAATCAGCGGATCGCGGGCGTTTTTAATGACCCGAAAACACGGAATTCGCCCATGAAATAGCACCCACTCAATGTAATTGTTTGCCACGCACCGGGAAGCGGAAACGAGTCCGTCCCTTTTAATAGCCAAGGTAATTAAGTGCCGGCTTTTCCAAACATCAAATGTTTTTCAGAATTTTTTGTGATGCCATTGGGTCTCTAGGCGCTTTTCAGGATTTAGCAGTCTCTCTCTCTCTCTCTCTCTCACTCTCCCTCTCTCTCCCTCTCGTTCTCGCTCCAGCTCTCACTGTTTTTCTCTCGCGCTCGGTCTCTGTCTGTCTGTCTCTCTCTCTCCTCTCCCCTCTTTCTCACTATCTATGTCTCTCTCGGTGTCTGTCTTTCTCATTCAATTTGAAAATAAGTGAACAAACTTGTGCTGATTTTGTCCAACCTTCCTAAACATTTGGCCGGCCCCAAAAATCGCGAACGTCAGATCAGTTATTCATCCCCTCCCATAGCCCACTCACACCAAATATCAAAGAACTCGAGGAAGAAGGGAAGAAGGTCCTCCTTTCCCTTCCTCATCACTTTTATCCCATCCACCACCCCAAAATCTTCCCATCAGTCTATGCCATAATGCGCCCAACCAAGAAGAGCGGATTTAATTTCCCCCACATTTTTATCCACCGCCTTGAATAATGGGGCCTCTCAAGCTGCGACACTGAAAATGGGCTCCTTTTTCCGCGGGCCAGGGCACATTCAGTGAACAGAGCATTTAGAGAAGACGTCAAGATTTTTGGCGCCTTAGCTGCCGTGGAGCGGCAATTTTTTGCTAACGCCAAGAGTGTGGTTTGCTTTTAAGGTGTTTTTGGCTGCGTGGATTTTGGAGCATGTCGTAGTGAGTTTGTTTGGGGCGTTTCATTGATCAGTTCTCTACTTTTTATCGTTCTAAATACGCTTTTAACCTGGTCGGTTTTTCAGAATGTCCATCCGGTACGTCTTGCTCTTGGTGTTCCTCGTTGGCGCTGTTTTCTGCCAGTTCGAGGAGGTTAAGCGAAGGATTGGCCTACGGTGAGTGTTGTGTATTAAAAAAATTCATCATTCTATTCGATATAGCTACATGTACGACCAGGATGCGCCCTCTGATGTTGTCGGTATGCTGTCACAAGACGATTTGAACAACCCACGACCACTTCTCCGGGGAAGGTAGGCAGATAACTACAATTTTCAACGTTAAAATAATATAGTCAATTTTGAGGGACCCTTGTATATGAAATTTCAATATTTTTTGAATAATAAAAACAAAAATGATTATAGAAAATCTGCATGTATCTATTACAATCACTGGGTTTATCAGTTTCTTTGCTAGAAAAGGAAGTTTTCAGATACGGCAAGCGCTCCAACCTGCCCCCAATCCTCTATTGAACACCCTGAAGATGTTGGACATTCGAAAATTTGTGGCCCTACAATAAATCGATGTCGAAAGGTGACGCACCACAATTCGTGGATTCCTGACCGGAATACCCCACCCCAGCAAGAATATTGCGAAAATCGGGTGCCCGTCATTCACCAGTTATTCCCACACTCACAAAAACACCGAAAGCAAACAGATTCCGGGGTAGTTTTGGGGCTGTACAAAGGATGTTGACGGCCGGCTGAAAAGTGTTGACCAAGATTTCAGTGGGGGAGTTGCCTGAGGGGGAGCATCTTGTCTAACAGTGGATTTGGACCCCTGTGGGACACTGGGACTGTTGGGGAGAAAATTGGGAGATTGTGAGTGGTTGCGATGGGAATGGGGGGTGAGATCGGACTGTTCGTGGTGACAAGAGTGCGCGCTGGGTTTTGAGGACAACGTTGGTTTCGGAGGGATATGCACAGGCTAGCCTGGAGGGGGCATGTCTGAAACTGTGTACAACAGAGGAAACAGACAAAGTACGTCTGAGAAATGATGGCAATCTGCGAGAAAATTTTGGTATACAAATTGCATACAACGGTATTTGGTAGGGTTTACTAAAGGTCAAAAACCTTCCTTTTCAGACCATAATTTAACTATATTGATTTCAATTTCTTCTTTTTCCCTCCCCAATTTTTTTTTTCGGTGCACCAAAAAACCCCCAAAAAAATTATAAAAAAAAACAAGGGGCCGAAAAAAACGGAAAAATTGAAAAAGTCAGTTTTCAGTTTTGTCCGGATAATTTTGGGACACCCTGTATACCCCTCCCCTAAAGTCGAAGAGTCTCAAGGTTTTCGGTATTTTCACTTATTCTGTCGGGAATTTTGTAACGCCATTTGATAGAGCGCCCAAAAATATACTAAGAGTTTTAATTCGAGCTTAAAATAATGTAAAATAAAGAAGTTATAGCCAGAACCCTCCGGCTGAAGGGGGGGGGGGTGGAGGCAAAGGAACCCGTAGCCCGGTATTTTAAAGGGACTAGGAAGTGCAGAAATCGGTACTCCCTTCCCGTCTGGGCATCTACGAGTAGCGCTGCATTTCTCCCTCTCACACTCTCTCTCTCGCTCTCTCTCTATCTCGCTCTCTGTCACTTGCTCTCTCATTGTCAGATTGAAATTAATTTCGATAAAATTACCAAATATTTTTGTCCCGACCTAGTCTCGGAACACATCGATTTTCACACTTTCTAGCCCTACGTGAGTTTCAAATCCAAAATCCGTCTATTTGGCTTTGCTCCTAGAATTGTCGGACGGCGTAGGATTTTGGCTCCATGATAAGACCTGATTTTCACGCCACCCATTAGACTGTAGCTTTCTATTCCCTTAAACCATCGAACAGGCTAGTTCACGGTTTGCATCCGTGCAACCGCAAGAATTCACCGTCCCCATGACCGCCCTAGGGTATATTGTTCCGCTTGTTCGCCGCGCGTTTTTTTGCTGGGTGCACCGAACGAGAGCAAAGTATCCAAAGTCCGAAATAACGCCACAATATAGCCCCCCCCCGCATCGCAACAGAATCGGGTTGCGGTGCAGAATTCTATGTAAAATTCAATGCCCCTATGAGAATCCCTTTTAGGTCCATACCCCCGGTAAGGTATTTGAGTGAGATGAGGTCGCAGCCCTGGCCTAGGGTCACGAATTTTCTTTTTCCCACAGGGGGGGAGGAGGGGCCATAAGCTGTGTGACACAGTTCCTTTGCCTTTTTTGAGGCATTGGGGGGAGGCTAAAGGGAGGGCTCTCCCCACACTTCCTCCAACTGTATTTACTCGGTTTGTTGGGCCCTCGGGGCCTTAGGGCCCAGTCAGTAAGGCGGAGGGGGGGCGCTGACACCTCGATCCTCCAATACTGGCCCGTCATCATCTTCTTCTCCGTACCGGGAGGCGCCTGGAATTTGGGCGGATCACTAGCAACAGGGGTCACATACCGCGTCCGAGTTGGCCGGAGGGTGTTGGGTGAAATTGGATACGTTTTTGAAACGTTTACCGTTTTGGGGATTCCGCATCAGGCTTACTTTTTGTTTTAACTTCATTTTACCGTAATCCGGACATCTCTAATTTTGTCAAACTTCTTCTTTTTTTTCTTCTGCAAACTAAAGTAGATTCTAACTGTTTAGAAGTGTAGAAATCAGCGGTTCTCATCGTCGTAGGAGTAATCTCCTCTAGTAGTAAGATCAATTTTTAGACCCCCCCCCTAAATCGTCGAAAATTCATTTTTCATGCTAACTTTTTCTTTACTTTTTAACGTTTTTCAGCCATTTCCACCAATTTTCACGTGTTCTTTATTCATCTTACTAACTTCAAACTTTAAATAAATTTTCTATCCTCATTTTAATCGCCCTCTCCTTTCCAGCAACACGATGAAGCTCCTAGTAGCCGCCGTGCTACTGGAGCTGGCCGCATGCCAAGTCTACTACACATATCCACGAGTACAGCAGAGGTATCCGTATCCCTTTTGTTAAGGAAAAAACTGTTTTTAGAACCAATTACTACCCGGTGCGAACAAATTGCCGAACGCCTTGCCAGCAGCAGGCACGCTACAGATGGAATCAAAGGCCACAGCCGGTACCTCAAGGTATGAAAATGCGCAACCAGAAACGAGTGATTTTCAAATATTTGCGCTTAAATTTTTGGCTGAAAATTGACGTTTTTGGCTTTGTATTTTGGAAAAACGATGCTGCCCCTAGTACGGCCAGTTATCTTCTTTTAAAGGGGATTGGAGGCGCCGGAATCGACCTCTTTCGTCGACCGGGCCTAGACAGCTACGCGGCGCCGAAAAAACAATTAAAAAAGGCGTTTAATGATACGCGTCAACTTTATATCGTATTGTGTTAACCTGATCGGGTCTATCGAGACCTAACAAATAATGGCGTTAATTCCGACGCTTTCCTAGCCCTTTAAAAGAGTATTAGTCCTATAGATCATCAAATCACGATTTGATACCTTTCACGAATTAAGGATGTGCAGTGCATGCCTGTACTTTCCATCCTTTCCATTCTCTTCCCCTTGGGACCCCATCTACCCCCTTTCAGGCCGCCAGAATATCATCACCATCCCAATCATGCTAACCCTGAGGCCACCGGTGGTACAACCTGTACCCCCGCCCGGAAAGCCATTGGGTCCAGCCCCCGGCCCCACCACCATCGCCCCACCGACACCCATCCCCGAATTGCCGTCCCCGAATCCGGTGAACCCGAATGCGGTCGTGCCCACGAGGTGGAGGCCCGTACCGTCGACTTCGACTCTTCCGACACCACCACCTGAGACACCGACGGCACCGACAATAAAGTCGACCTCGGCGAGTACAACGACTACCACCACGACGACGACTACAACGAGGACAACGCCTACTACTACGCCGAGCACTACCTTGGAGACGTCGACGCTGACACTGGCCCCTTCGATCGCTACGACCAGCCTTCCGACTCCACCACCGGAAAGTGAGTGTTTTGGAGATATGGTTCTGTTACGGGGTCTTCAATGGGACTGTCTGCATCGTGTTATATAGAAAAAAATTATTCAGCGCCGCGAAAAATATTTTAATTTTGTCTCAGTTCAGTTTAATTCGAAATTTCAGTAGTGATTACTTTTTAGCGTAAAAAAGATTGTCATCTGTAGCTACGGTATAACATACTATTTTTCATAGCATCTTCTTGATATTAAGAACCACATATTTCCCTTTAAAACTCGCTAAAAACTTAAAAAAGTTACTTGTCACCTGAATGCCCGCACTTTCTGTTTGAATTTCACCATCCACCTACACCCGTTCACCCTCAAAATCTAGCACCACTGCATGACTATTTCATAAAATTTTAGTTCTAAAAATTTGATGAATTACCCACGTTCTCCTAGAGCACCGTTTAGCACTAGTGATCGATCCCACTCTGCCCACCCCACCGCCAGAGGCTGCACCCCCACTACCTGGCCGTCACTCGGCCGCCCCGGTCTACATGTTTCCGGAACGGAAAAACGGCGTGAAAAAGCCACTCCCGAGTGCTGTGCAAGGTAAATTTCAGATGATACTAGACGCTCCACCTCACTGACTTACACAAGTTTAATTTCTTAATTGTTTGAAGTGTGTGAAATCAACAGTATAGACCACGTTTTAGGAGGTTTAAATTTATACAACAATCTAAAAATACCCCTTATAACGCGCTAACTAAATTTTTGTAGATTCTCGTAGAGAAAAACGAATGATTATAACCAGCGTGTGCCGATTAAAAATATTTAATAGAAACGTGCCTAGAAGTCTGGCCTTGCTAGAACCTAAGCTTTTTTCTGAAGTCTTGTCTGACGCTCTTGGGGTAGCTCATCCGTATCAGTGTGTAAACTATCTTTAGGTGCCCTCCCGTCTGAATTCACGAACCCTTGTGGTGCCGGAAAGGCTCTTACCAACCAGTTCAACGTGCCACTATCTTGCAACCATTTGAATCAGCCGAATGGTGGATGTCCTGAGGTTGGTTTCTAATCTCTCTCTCTCTCTCTCTCTCTCTCTCTCTCTCCCTCTCTCTCTCTCTCTCTTCTCTCCTTGTTTGGCTGTCCTGATTATTATCCTCTAAATTCCAGGACTTCTGGTGCCACGTCGGAGCTACTTTCGCCACCACTGCTTGCTGCCCGATCACAACACGGGGTATATCTCGTTTTAAATTCCCTACAAATATCGCAACACGGATTTACTATAATCTTTCTCTTCTTTAGAAGACCGTTGCCTCCTCGAGCGTTCCGTCGGCGCTGGAGACGACCTAATCGCCAGATGGTACTACGATCCTGCTCTCAAGTATCGTTATCCTCAAAAACTTAAAAAAACCCAAACCCAGGGAGTGCAAGCGGTTCCTGTATAAGGGAATGCGCGGCAACGCAAACAACTTTGTCACGAAGACGCAATGTTTGGACGTGTGCGGATCGAGTGGGTCTCTTACCCGACTGTTTTGTCTCTTTGCACACAATCCCCTCACTGGTTAGAGAGAGGGAGAGCGAGAGAGAGAGAACGAGTCGAAAATCCCCTCAGGGGAGACGATGAGTAAGGGGATAAGAAGGATTAGGAGTGGAAGGAAACTTTGGGGAAACGAGGGAAATGAATAAAAACCAGGGTTGAAAAGCCGCTTCGCGACTTTTCAACCTGCGCCTATAATCCCGTGAAATTCCGCACTTTGCATAATTCGCCCGAATTGTCGTGGGAAATAATGAAAAACGCTTCCTCTCTCCCATTATATAGGCTATCGCCACTTCCGGTGCATGCTAATTTTTTACTAACTAAGAGGGTTCCCGATTTTTTTTAACAAAAACCTAAATTTAATGTCGAAAATAGGCAATTTGGTAAATATGCGATGCGTGCAGTCATCCCAGAACCATTGCGCACCTAATGACATATCATACGTATCTTAAAGGGCTACCGACGGCATGTCGACCCCTCAAAAAATTGGCAAGTAAAAGGGAGAGAGCCCCCGGGGAGGCGCAGAGAATTTCCAGCGTAAGATTGAAGCCTCGGATTCCTTTAAAATTCATTCCCTATCGAGTTATTCTCCGGACACGGTGACGGAAGCTGCATGCAAATGCACACCCACACACACACACAGAGCACTATTTTTATAGACATTTTATAGACACTATAGTAGGATAAGTCGTGAGGGAAGGTTTTTGGGGCCCTAAAATTGAAATTCCCGGTTTTTAAGGTTATAACCTCTTCAAAGATGAAATTTAGAGGGCGTCCCAGAGCCGGTGAACCCATGCAAATTTGGAGTCCCGGCCGTCGATGCGTCTGGAACTCGTCTGGAGTGCGGACCGAAGAACACGACGTGCCCAAGGGCTCATTTCTGCCATATCGGAGACTCGCCGTTGAATACGGCTTGTTGCGAGGGATCGGGACGTACGTTTTATACCAAACTACGGCTCCAGAGCTCGACCATGTGCCTAGAAACGCCTAGTCGATAGCTAGAAAAACCCGTCTTTGCCTTACTAATCCCTTTAAAATCCAGGAGCTTCGAGCCATCATTGAACATGCATCGACCAGACTTTAAAAACCATTTCCCCAAAAAGCGGTACCTTTTCAGAGGTGTTCGAAGGACGTAATCGTAACGGCAAAAGTAAGAAAAATATCCCAAGACTTTCCCCAATTTCACTAGCATTTCGTTCTCCAACACCAGATGCCCCTAAAACACCATTGCCTATATACGAACGCTCAATTTAACGAACTAATGCTTTTTGCACTTGAACCTGGATATTTTTTTAGTCTCGGACCCATGCCTGCTCTCAATAAACATTGGCCAAGGGACCGGAGGCGTCAAGCGATACTACTACAACACGTTGACGAAGAAATGCACCGAGTTTTATTTCAAGGGGATGAAGGGGAATGAGAACAACTTCTTGAACCAGGCCGACTGCGAGAAGCAGTGTCAACGTGGGTTTTCTAGACCTTTAAAAGGGCGAGCAAGTAATATTTATGGGTTTATTGCGCGATAGCGGCAAGCAACATACGCGTTGCCACGTGCAAAAGGCGTTGCGTGTCGCAGGCTTGCAAATAGCTGGCGTTGAGTGCGCCGTGGCGTATTCATAGCTAGGCAAATCCATAATCCTAGCTTGTCCGTCCATTTAAATGATATTTTACGATCTCTAAAACACATTTTGAAACTTTTCAGGACTCCCCTCCCCATGCCCACTCCCGATGAACCCAACCTTCCGCAAAGAGTGCACCCCCAACGGAAATGAGTGCTCCCAGGGCGATTGGTGCCACGTTGGCCATACTAAGGAATCTTCCGTGTGCTGCGCTGGAGGTATGGCAACATTACAGTGGCCAGGTTAACGCCAATTTAAGCCGTCCAAGACCCCTGCGGGCAACCCCTGGCTTATGGCGAGGGCTCTAACAATTTGACACGTTGGTATGCCGATCCGATGGACACCTCTTGCGATCGGAAATGTCTGCCTTTTATCTACAACGGCCAGAAAGGAAATCAGAATAACTTTGTGAGCAAGGAAGCGTGTGAGAAGAAGTGTAAACGTGAGTTTTTCATAGATGTTAGTTTGATTTCACGTTTAGAAGTCAGTAACCTACCGTATTTTTAGCCGAATGCCGAAACCCGTGCGGTTCTGGGGACATGTTGATGTTGGCGGGTCGTCCTCGGCAATGTTCCCCAACAGCTCCATGCCCACACACGCATTGGTGTCATGTTGGAGCCAAGGCTGAGACGACCGTTTGCTGCTCAGCTGGTAGGTGTTATTTTACATATGCCTAGGACAGCGTATTCATACATTAATAGCGAAACAACACCTAGTTTTAGTCCAAAACACCTGCGAACTTCCTCTTTCCCTCGGTACCGGAAACGGTCACCTCTCCCGCTTCTACTTCGACCCCACCCAGAAGAAATGCGTGGCGTTCATTTACAAGGGCGAGGGCGGAAATCAGAATATGTTCTTGACGAAGGAGGATTGCCAACTGATCTGTCCTACTTACGAGAATCCGTGCGGGAATGGAAAGCCGTTGTTGATTGGAACGATGCCAAAGGTATCGCACTCTCGAGAGAAGCCCAAATTAGGTGTGTTTTAGCTTTGTAACCCACTGGACCGTTGCCCATCCACTCACTTCTGCCATATTGGAGCGCCAGCCACGCCGAATTACTGTTGCGCAAAGAGTAGGTTAAAGTTAATTCATTGAAATTTTTAAACGATTTACCTAATTAAAAGTTTTAAACTTAATTTTCGACTATTCTGAAGAAGGTGAATCCCATTTTTCAGATGGGGATCCCTGCGAGCAAGACATGACTTCCGGAAATGGCACCTACTCCCTGAAACGCTTCTTCTACGATAAACAAACCAGGAGATGCCGTGAATTCCTCTACAAGGGCAACCAGGGAAACGCCAACAACTTCTTGAGCCTCGAGGATTGTGAGCTGGTTTGTCCAGGTAAGCCATGGCAGCTAAAAATCAATTAAAAATATATAGTTCTTCCGAATCCCTGCAAAGAGGGTGAACCGCTTCTGACTGAAGACAGGGAGCCGGTGATCTGCGGCGGAGAGGATACGTGTACAACCGGATACTTCTGTCATGTTGGAAGCGCGCCGGAAACGACGAATTGTTGTCCTGGGAGTAAGTTTACATGCATTAAAACAATTGTAGCAAAATTTTAGGGTTACAGATGACCTTAGTATACGTACATTAAATTAAACCGTGACTTTAGTGTACCTTAGTAGCAATGTTAATTTAATATTTCAGCCCGAAAACCCTGCGACCTGCAAATGGAAGTCGGAGAAGGACCTGAGAAGCTCGATAGGTGGTTCTACGATGGCTCCGTCCAAATGTGCCGCCAGTTCATCTACAAGGGAACCAAGGGAAATTCGAACAACTTCCTGAGCCGAACGGCTTGCCGACAGGCTTGTAAAGGTAGGGGGAACTCGACGAAGCTACAAAGAAAATTCCCACCTGTAGAAGTGAATCCCTGCAGTGTCGGTGAGCCCCTTGTCGACAAGAATGGGGATCGCTTGTCCTGCTTGCCGACGTTGGCTGTAAGTTACGCCTGAAATTCCTATTTAAAAAAATTTTTCTTCGAAATCTATACGATCTATACTCTACGAGAAGAATCGAAATTTTTTAGAATGATACCTGCCCTACCAACTTCTACTGTCATGTCGGCGGCAACGCGTTGAGTACGGTGTGCTGCCCACGAGCGCGTAAGTATACCTTTTTTAGAATACTCATTTTTTCAGAACTTGCGTTGACCTACGGTATAATTTGAATCTTTAGACGTTGTGGTCTGCGAGCAACCCCGCCAAGAAGGCGTCGGCCGACAACAAATTCCGCGATGGTACTATGACGCCAAAACGAACCGGTACTTTACAATGCATAAGAGCCTATCCAATAATTTTTCTATTATCATTAAATATTTTTTATTCTTATAATTAATTTTTTAAATAATGAATCACCAAAATTCAGGTGTTCGCCCTTCTCGTACACCGGACTGCAGGGAAACCAGAATAACTTTGTTAGTGAGCGCGCTTGCAGGGCAGCCTGTCCAGGTATGGAAATTACAGGGATAAGTCCAGTTTTTGATTAGAATACCGTAACTTCTGCCCCCATGGATTGCCACTGGTTGAGCGGGGTGCTGTGTTCTCGTGTGGAATTGATAAGGGATGCCCGGCCGGGTATATCTGCCATATGAGCAGCGAGCACAACGTGTCGATTTGCTGTGAGGTAAGTACCAAAAAATGAGTCAATGCTTTGATAATTCTAAAGCACCAAATTTATCTGATGTTTGACTTGCCAGTCCCTTAAAAAATGGCTCACCAAATTTGCCGGATCGCCGGCAAAAGTCCGAGAAATAGTGCATTTTTGTGCCTCACGAATACTTTAAGAGACGAACCCCATTCCCTAGCGGTCTCGGCTAGCTACCACCTCGATCCAACAATTTCCAGGACCCGATGGACTTCTGCCTATCCCCCCGAGACCCAGGCCCGTGCAACGGTGAGCAAAAACGCTACGGCTACCACCCAGAGTCCGACACGTGCGTCGAGTACAAGTACGGAGGCTGCGACGGAACCCTCAACAACTTCAAATCCCTCCAACGGTGCACCGAAATCTGCTGTAAAGAGTATAAGCGGAAGCATCGCGATCAGCCGATTTACTAACTTAATATTACCCTAAATACCTGAATTTCCCGAGTCTTTCACATCGTCCGACGCATCTTGAAATATGAGATTTTTTACCGTAATTCTACCGTATTTTTGCGTACAGCGGATGTCCAATATTTTTCAAGGAGGAATTTCTTAAAGTTGGCCCCCTACTTATTTCGCAACCACCCTATCTTGGCCCTCACCCCCAGAAAAGACCAATGCCCCCACAGAATTTGCGGGACCCCTACCCCCACCCGGACTTACACGTTTATTGGATCTCCTCGTTTCCCTTGTTTTATACACTTTTTTTGGCCCCTGTCAGCTTGTAAAAAGATTTGATATTATTGTTTTAATCGTCGCGACCGAGTCGTTTTTCTCCCCATGTCACTTGACAGCGTCTATGCGAGTCATGTACGTGTGTTTTTTGTTATTCATTTATCTTTTTTCGAAATGAATAAATATTTGCTCAATTATTACTGTTTTGGCTGCATAAATCATGATAAAAATAGGGACTATGGCTTGCGTAAATTACGAGTTCTTCTTTCAAATTAGGAGCATTTTTGCTGATTAGGGCTTTATTTCTCTCTCCCTCTCCCTTCCTCTCTTGCTCTCTCTTTCTCTCTCTCTCTCTCTCTCTCTCTCTCTCTCTCTCTTTTCCCTATCTCTCCCTTTTTCTCTTGCGCTCAGGCGGGTTTTTTTACGAACAACTTTAGAATTCAAATTTATCGCAGGTGAAATAAAATCCTGAAAAACGCTAAAATCTTGAATTCTGATAACTAAAAAGTTAATTTTGTTACTTTAATCAAAATCCAATTAGCTTCGCCTCCCAAGTGTATCGACCAAACAAAAAATCATCGGCTGTGAGAACCGGGCAACCCTAGAGCGAAAGGGCATAAAAAGTGGCCGCTGGGTTGTGTGTGTGCGATAAATGGCCTTGGCCCGAATACTTGCCCGGAAAAGCTATTGTCCCAGGGCTTCGGCACCTCCTCTCGATCTGTTCGTCCAGTATTTGCACGCTTTGTGGTATGATCAAAATATTCTAAGCAAAATCCGCTCCAAAATCGTGTTCAAAAAATATTAAATTTCTTTGAAAGTGTTTTATTTAGGTTGGCGTTTGCACTTTAATCTGTTTTAGCCTGTTATAATTCTAGAGCTGACATACTTGCCGCCTTAACTAACCCAAAAAATCTAAATAGATTTTTATCCATTTTCTGGAATTTTTCACGTTAACCTGTCACGCTGTGGTTAATTAGCGCCTAGAGGCCAATTAGTCCTTATCAGTCGCAGCTTGTTTCAGGGTCAAGGCTTCTAAAAAGGGCTCTTTTTGACCCATTTACACTATTAAAATCAATAGTTCTTGACTTATAGTAATCAATGCATCCTGTGTCATATCGTGCCAGTTAGCACCGTACTTTTTCCGAAAAAAGGGAGTTCTACCGTATGTTCCAAATACACCTTCGGAAAAGATTCAAAAACCTATATTCGCAATAGAAGTTCTTCGGATGTATTAAAAAATTATATGGATTTAATTTGATAAGAAATATGCTACTTTACACTATGTTTTCAATGGCATAAAGGTGGCTTAATCTAAGCTTTTTGAATTTCCTATAATTTCTTCTTTTCTCGTCTTTTTCGCCTTTTTCTTGCTCCACCAGATGCCCTGCCCCAAAAAGAAGAGCCACCCCAGAATTTGGGAGACGTTAGATGGTGATGGTTGGAAGGAGAGGGAGGAAGGGTTGAGTGAGTGGACGTCGTGCATAGCCCCTACTCTCCCCCCCTCTACAGCCTCTGCAAAGGGATGGACACGTGCACGCGACGCACCCCCAGTTGCGAGGCGGTCTTTTAGCCTATGGAAGGGGGAGAGAAAAGGGGAATCGGATCCTCCGTTGTCTTTCCACAAAATCTCCGATCCCTCGCCCGCGGGCTTGACCACAATCTGCCGGCGGGTTGGAAAGCCGGGTGTCCGCATTGCCCGGCAAATTGCCCCCCGTAATTTGACCGCTCAATGGGGGGTTTGGCTGCCATTTTTTTAGGGTTTCGATTGTTTGGAATTGGTATATTTATCTAGATTTACCGAGAGTAAGTAAGTAAGTAAGATATCATCTACTAGAATGTCTCTAAATGTCAAAAAAAAATGTAGAAGTAAGTAAGTTTGTTTCTGCTCTTTCTTATATTTTTACACAAGTTTTTAGCCTAGATTTTTAGTTGCCATACTATTTTTTGTGTATTTTTGACCGAAAGTAACATTTTTTTGGTACGAAAGCTCTTAATTTCTCCCGATACGTGTTTTGCTAGTATAAATTCGATACAAACCATTTCCTACGCTAGTGAAAAGACTTTCCACCTTCGCCGATTACGCATCACCGGCTGCATTATGCCGTTTTGCCGCGCCGATCCTTCGCCAAAATTCCCTATCGTCTTTGCCGGACAAGGCAGGTCGTGAATAGCGAAATTTGCGTGTTTCTTCTAGCGCTGTGCAGTTTTGTATATTTTATAGTATTGTTTTATTATTTTGGTTTATTTATTCTTTCGAGAAGCGGTTTTCTGAATTTTTCAACTTCGTACATCATTCCTTTGGATTTCCATGAAATTTCTTGACGGCAGAAAATCGGAAACTTTTTTAGCCGGATGCCATCGTGAATACGCAAAACCGGAAAATATTTTAAACGATGGAAAACGGAGTTTTGCCTGAATTGACCGGCGTCAACGAGTACAATGCGGCCGAGGTGGGTGAAAAACGAAAAAATCTAATCAAAAATAGCTAAAAAATCTATCTAAAAAATCGTGAAGTACCCATTGCAACTGGCCCCATGTGGGTACTTTTATAAAGATTCATCTCGTGCATTGAGCCCTGACTAATGCATTTTCTCACTCGATTCGGCTGGGTGGGGTGGGGATCGGTGTTTGGTGGTAGATGGAGGCCATCTGGCGGAGGCTTAATGCCCCTTGGGGGATGGCCAAGTATCCGGAAGGGGAGGTCAACAACAATAAGCCAATTATGGGATGTTGGGGTTTTTAAGATTGGGGGAATATGCTAAGTTCGGAAATCATCGAAAAACCCTTTAAAAAGAAGGCTTGGTATCCGGAGAGGCAATGTTAAGTTTCCGATGCCTAAAAACACCTAAGAGATTTAAATCAGCCGGCTAAAGGCTATAAATGTCTAGATTTACCATGTCTCTATTTTTTTATTTGGTTTTTTCCTCGTTAGCACTATCCAGTGTAGCGTAGTGGCCGCTCCCCTGCCAATAGTTCTGCCCCCCAGCACCACAGGAATTGACACATCGCGTGTGGCCCACCAACCGAAAGACCCTGGCTTCTAAAGGGCCGCTAAAGGAAGAACAAAGATCTTTCTTTCTCTCAACTTTCTCTCTCTCTCTCTCTCTCTCTCTCTCTCTCTCTCTTTCTCTATCTCCATGCCCCCAGAGCACATTCCCACTTTCATTCCCCGCTGCATTGTGGATGAGGAACGGGGGACCTCACTCACACACAGCCCCATACAAAGCCAAAAGCTACCAAGCACCAAGCAATATATTGACTTTTCGGGGGGCAGACGCGAAAATGTGAAAAAATGGAGCTGTAGGATCAAATTTCCTGGGTTCGAAAAGGTGGTCATTGACAAGGGGGAGCATCGACACTGGCCCTTACATTGTTGCTCAATTTTTTCTGGAAATCCTGGCTTTATTACTTACGCGGCCAATCCGTAGCCCGGCCATACAAATCCGCAGAATTTGGATTACTGCCGAGAAAGCTGTAAGTAGGTGGGGATGGGAATAATAACGAAAAATATGGAAAATCTACGTATAGAAAAATGTCCAAGCCATTTTAGAAGGTTTTTGAAGAGAAAAAATAAAAAGACGATTTTCGAAAGATTCAACCGGTTTTCATGCAAATGCACAAGAAAAATCATAACGAATGACGACCGGAAGTAGTCTAGAAATTTTTATAAGAATTTTCTAAAATCGAAAACGCTTGAATTATGACGCCTTTTCAGGGAAAATTCGCAGCCTCGGTTCGCTGGCTGATCTCACGAGTCTACGAAAATGACATCCCGGACAAGCTGAAATCGGCTGTAGTTAGGGACGATGAGGTAAAGGCTACAAACTACAAAGATCATAAACCAAATGCATTTCAGGGCCACCTCCACATCGACACCGCCGTGCTGACCGCCCTTACAAACGGATCTCTGTATAGCCAGGCAGCTGTGAAAATTTTTAAGGATCATAGCTTGGTGACGGTACGTTTTCGACTTTTGCGTTTAAGGTATAAAAAAACGAGACAAAAAGCCACTTCAAAGCTAAAAACAACTCTAGCAATCCCACGCCGGCGTCCTGAGGGCCCTTCAGTATAACGAGGTAGAAGCGTTGGAGAAGCTGGTGGACGGGAATTGTATGCTTGTCTCGGAGCAGAGGCTCTTTTCGGCTAATCCATTTTACGAGGTATGTGAGGAGGAGATGTTACTGAAAGGGAACTATGTGTAATGTAAAACACGACTCTGTAAAGGTATTAAAGTAAAAAATCACTTTCAGACTGCCCACGTTGCCATGATGGACGCACTAATGACGTATCATCTCCGAAGTGTCGTTACGATAGATCGAGCTGTGCATGCTGTTAGGTAAGTGAAAAATTCTGATTTTTATAAAGGCGATCAAGTAGCTATAACATATCAAAAACCAGATAAAGGTTAATATGCTAATTTTGTAGTGAATACACCTCCGTTGATGAACGCGAACAACCCATGGACGCTGTGGATTCGCTCCTATTTTGGATCAACAAAATTTGCCTCCTTGTCCGAGATGACGTCGAAAGAACCGGAACCAGCTTGAGAAGTATGAAAATCTAGTGAATACCGAATTTACCCACCTTTTAGCGTCCGATGAAGGTGATGAGGGCCTAATCCCGGAGATGGAGGATTTGTATGAGGATTTATGCGATGGATGCTGTGTTTGCGCTCTTGCTCATTTTTATCGGCCCGAACAGATGGACCTATCAAGTTGGTCTCACTTTTCAAGGGCCCGTAAAGCCTAAATCTCTCATCGACTTAGCGAACATTACCTTTTCATTCTTTAGGTATTTGCTTCAACGACCCGAATTCGATCGCTGACTGCCAATACAATTGGTTGAAGCTGAAGTAAGCAATTTTTCCTTAAAAATTATAGAAATTTAGGCAATTCTGCGCCTCGAACGCGATGCCGTACAACATTTTTCATTTTGAAATTGAAGACGTGCTTTACCTCCATGAGTCCTTGCAAACAAACGTCAACGCTTTTCTGGCGGACATGTTCGACTTTTTCGAACCGTCCAGAATAGGTGGGGCGCTTGGATTTGACAGAATAATATGTTTTTTGCGATCTATTCAACTAAGTACTCAATATTGAAGCATATATTTAATATAAATATAATTTTAATGTTATAAAAGATTATTTGCAGCCTGTAGATGCCGTAAATCGATTTATGATCATAGAGGTTTTGAATTTTTGGGGATACCCGGGAGAACTTGTGTTAAATCCTATCAAAGCAGTAGAACAAGTTCTAGTATTGCGTTTCAGCTTCTACCCCTCAAATGCCACCAGAAGTTACCTCACCGCGAAGATTCGTCCCGATCCAGGGGATTCCGAACCTGCGTGCCGAAAATTCAGCTCAGCGACCCTCGCATCCACCCAGGGTGCAGTACCCCCAAGTTGGACCGGTTGGTAAAGTTTTATAGAGCTTTAGCGGTACTTACAAGACCGGAATCTATAGCTTTGAACAGCTGGAAAGTTGCCAAATCTGAAAAAAGCTCTGCAGGATCGATAGGATGGCCCAAAAAGCCATTAGCTGCTTTATGAGGGCACGGCCTCATGGCTACTTCTGGCTTGTGAAAACGTTCAGCAGCTTGTTGACTTTATTTTTTGTAAAATTCAATACGCAACTTACGTGACCACAGCTTCAAGACAACCAACATCCTTTTCTTTCAGGGCCCAAGCCGTTCGATGTCGATGATGAGCGCCGATTCTTTGATGACAGGCCGGAACAACTTTGGCTCTCCCACCAAAGCACCTCCGAACAATTGGGGCCAGAATACTACCAATTTCTCAAAGATCCAACAGGTTGGTTCAATAAAAACGCGTTGTTGGTATTCTCTAACAAACTTTGCTGGGTCCCCTTATCAAAGAAACTTCCACTACCTCTACTAATCCTCATTTCTAGGCTGAATCCGGGTCCAACGGCAACCTAAACTACTCGAGAAGCGACTCCCTACCCGTCGCGTCGATTCGTATGGCCCTCGAGGAAAAGCGCCGTGAGCACGAGAAGAAGAAGCAAAAGCATTTGTCAGTCCAGTACCTCTTTTCTTATGGATTGTATTCATCATCGATTCTGACGAGCTGGCAGAAAACATAGCGCGATATCCGTCTTTTGTAAATTATATCCAGGTTTCAGGGCGCAATCGGAAGTGGATCGTACTGAAAAAGGCAAGCAGGCATTTTTCGCGTTGATGCAACGGCACGAGGTAAAAATAAAATTTAAAATTTAGCTGTTTTTAGACCGAAAATGTGGATGAAAATGTGCGAGAGAAAGCGCTGGAGCAACAGGTTATGGAGCTACAGCAAAAAGTCTTGGAGATGCAGGTATTTAGAGCTTTATATCAATTTTCCGATTTTTTAGATGAACAGTGAAATGGAGCGGATGTCGAGAGCTATTTCACAGCCTTCGATTTATCAAGGTAAGCACCAGATTTTTAGAAACCTATTGAATCGGTACCTTTAGAAGTCAACAACCCAGCCACACCTCGACAATTCGGGACACTACCTCACGGTGCTCAAGGCACGGCACAGTACGGGCAACAACCCTTTACACCTCAATCGTCACCGTATATGATGCAACAACAGCAACAACAACAGCAGTACCAATCACCAAATCCGGTAGGTAATAAAAACTATACCTTAGGAGAGGCGTCAAGGTCCTAAAGTAAGTCGAATTCCAAAATTTCAGATGATGCGCCCCTCGTTGAGCAACGGCATGTTAAATTACGCGGCTGCCGGTCAGCTTCCGCCACAGTACGATCAGTACGGGATGCAACAACAGCCAATGCAGTACGATATGTATGGGCAACCAACGTACGCGCAACAACAGATGCCAAATATGGTTAGTGAGCTTTCGACTTGTGTAATTTCGAAAAGTAGAAAGGTAGATGATGATTGAAACCTATATAAGATCTTAAACGGAATAGAATGTATAGAAACGCATAAGTATACCAAAAAAAACATAAATCCTTCCTTGCAGATGCATCAATCCGCTCACGCCAGCGTCGGCCAACCCTTCTCCCTCCTTAACCAACAACAAACACCGATGATGGCTCAGGCCTATGGCATGGGACAATCGATGGATCAGTATGGACAGCAACTACAATATCCAGACCAACAAGTAGACGATGGAACATCCACATTCCGATTGCATACTAATGCCGTGAGATATTTTGAGCGTACGAAAGTTTATGACCTTTTCAGGCCCCACAATCTCGCGTCGACCCCCAACTCGAGCTCAACCGAAACCTGACAAACTGGGGAATGACCTATAAATCGACGAACAGACCCCAGAGGAAGACCTGGGAGAATCAGACGTTTATCAAGAGGGAGCAGGACCTCGTCAACGACCCGGATTTGGTGCCGTATGTCCAGGATGATGGACCGGCGACGACGATGGCCGAGGCTGGGCACAAGATTGTTAATAGGAGAATGTGGGTGTGGCTTTGAATTCAGGGGCCTTATTAGTATACCAAAATTTTGGGTATTAATTATACAACTTTTCAGATCTTCGGATGGCAACCACCAAGGGCATCAGAAGAGCATGCCGCCGACGTTGTTGGACACGGCTCCTTCAGGTAAGAACTGGCATAGAAGTAGCTTTTACTAAGTATTTTAAGAAAAAGCGAACGCTATGAAACTATCGGCTACTATAAATCCTAAAGTTAAGCTCAATAAGTGTCTTTTAGTGTCAGCACGTGCCCAATCCCAGCCTCAACCATCCCCACCCCGAGACCCTGGAATCCTTGCCCAACCCAGCCAGGGCTTCGTCGTCAGTGACGATCAGGCGGCGGCTGATTTTGATAAAATTGTACGTTTTTGTCGGTGTTTCGGCTTCATCGCATATTTTTAGGCGGAAGAGCGACGGGCTGCCAGAAAGGAGGCGTTGTTGGCAAAAACTATGCAACGCCGGGAGCAGATTCCACAGCAGGTGGAGAAGCTGGAGAACAAGTTTGCTGAGGTATGTTGTGTTTTCGGCTTTATTGGTTGCTCATATCATTATTATTAGTAAAGAATCACCGAGCGTGCTTCTTAAAAAAATGCTCTTTCAGAAGCGAGCGCAAGAGGAAGCAAAACGTGAAATGGCCGAGCAAAGAAAAATGGAGAAGGAGCTGCATCGTCAACGTCTTTTGGACGACTACAAAAGACGAAAATTGGAAAAAGAGCTCGGCTCTGATGGATCACAATCTGCTCGTCCTGCTTCAGCCCGTGGCCATTCTCAACCACCTTTCATCCGGACGAAAAGCCAGGTTTGTGCATCATGCAACCATAATTTCGGTCACTTTTACTTTATTAACATTTTAGGAGATTCGAAAAGCCTCGCCAAGAATCGAGGTAGCACTAGTTTACCTTGTTAGAATTTTGTAGAAACACCTAATTCGCATCCTTTTTAATTTTTTTTGGAATTCTCTTTACGTTTTTGAAAAGGCATCACTCAATTATCGTCGTTTTTAGAAAACCCAAGTACCCGAGCCAATAGAAGAGGTAAAAAGAAGCGTCTTTTACCCTTTTAGTAGACAGTTTTAAATTTTTCTTTGAACACACACCGTATGGTACTTCCAACAATAAGGTAATATTCGAAATCTGATTTTTTTCAGATGTCCGAATCGATGGATGCTGGGCGGGCAAATCCGAGGATGGTACGCGGGAAGAGTAATGTCGATGGGGAGGGAAGGATTTTTGTACCGTCGACTGCTGAGCCAAGTAAGAGAATGGGTTAATTTTTTATACTTACGTTATTTAGCGTTGAAACTGTTCGCCAAGGCTTCACCAAAGTCGAATCGATCACTCGTCACGAATGCACTGCAATACAGCGTTTTTCCGGGAGCCGTATGTGATAATGACCGGAATAAGGTATGTTACCTGTTTTTCAAGCGCTAGTGCCAGTTTCTAGATAATTTAGAATTAATGTAGATTTATACAACTTTCTAGGTGCTCGGTGAGATGGGCAAATCCGATTCCAAACACTTCCTCTTCCTATTCCGCGATCAGAAATGCCAATTTCGAGGGTTGTACTCTTGGGATCAGGTGGCAAACACCGTTCACAAGATTACCGGAACCGGGCCAAAGGTGTGCAACACCAGCATGATGAAGCTGATGTTCAAGTGGGTTAAAACCTGTTTTTGACGAAGGTGCAATATCCTGAAAATCCTCTGCGGGACTGTGTTGTCTATCCACTTTGGCCAAGCTAACCAGAGATTTCTGGAAAAGAGGCATAGAGAGGGAGAGAGAGAGAGAGAGAGAGAGAGAGAGAGAAAGAGAGAGAGAAGAGAAGAGGGAGCAAATTCATACAAATGCCTATTTTTAAGATACGATTCCGGCGCCAAGAGCTTCTCCCAGGTCCCAACGCGAACCCTCGGCACAACAATCGATGGATTTTCCATCCAAGACCAATTCTGGACAAAACCCAAGATCCCCCATTCCGGAAACGCCACCCACCGCGATAATTAACAAAAAGTCCAAATTTAAAAACTCTAAAACCCCCAAAAAATTACCCAAAAACAACACCCTGGTGATACTCTGCCTTTGTCGTCAATGTTCATGATTCTGTGATTACGAAGTTTTCTACTATGCTGATTTTCAACATTGCCCAATCGATTTTCGAGATTTGCGCATTAAAGGTAGCACTTTGCGAATGGTTTCCTTTATTAAATTACCATATGTATTTTGGGTCAAAACGCAGGTGCGCTTCGTTGTGTCTTTTCTTATTTTCAACATTGCCTTTTAATAAAAGCCATTTTTCGACCTTTGACCAAACGCTCACTTCTTTAAAAAACCCGCATAATGTTTGTTTGTGTTTTTTTTGAAGTATTTTTGCTTGCATATATCCCGAATTTTATGCATAGAATTATTAATAAAGAAAGTTTTCATTTCATTGCACAATGCAGTTTGCGTTGAGAATGTTATTAAGATCAAAAATTGTAGTTTGTACAGTTGTTGGGCTAAAAAATTTCAGCAAATGCGGGGTTTTCAGAATTATGCGTTTTTGTCCTTATTTTCCTCCTTCTTCTCATCGGTTGGTGATGTGCACAGAGGGAGGCAATATTCCTCAATATAGCGCAGAGCCTTGCGGAATATACCCCCTAAAAGGAAGTATTAGATGGTAGTTTTGATAACATTTAGACGTTATCACTTTTAGCACAGAATTTTACGATCTTTTTCGACGTTTTCAATACACAAAATTCCGTTTAAATCCGGCTGTTCTTAAAAAAATTAAGGCAAAAGCTTTGTCATTATTTTTCTTTGATTTAATTAAAGATTTAAATGACTAAAAATAATAGCGAGTATAAACCTTTTTCAAGATATCATATAAACTTTACCCACCTTGCCCGTCTAAAAAATGATGATATGTCAGATTCCCAGCCAACGCCACCACCCGTAGCAGCTTATGGTAGAAGCAGCCGGCGGCGAATAGAGTTGCTCAAAGTGGAACATTTATTAAATAATTTTTTTTATAAAAGTTCAGGATTGTTTAGATGCGGCCACACAAGTTTTAAAATCGCTAAAATGAGACGCCACTCACCTATTAACTGTAAAAAATTAAGAAACGCCACAGACAGCAGCAACGTCGAGATTTCAGACCGATTTTCCCGTTGGAGGAGGATGGAACGGAATAGCAGGCCAAAGGATAGGATTGCAGCCCCGTAGAGCCGGATTTGCAGCAGGGCCTCTAAATTGCGGCATTTTTCTAGCTTCTTATTCGGCTGGGCAAACCTTCGGGTGGTTGAATGCCATAATCCAATTTGTAGCCGATGCGTGGGGCGAGCAGACACTGCAACAAATCCCATTATCGGCTTACACGTTTTTTTTTGTGGGTTTTGTGTTCAGGGTTCGATTTTTTTTCCTCTATGGGGTTCGAAGAACATAGCAAGAGAGAAAGGGGAGAGAGAGAAGAGGAGAGGGGGGAGAGAGAGAGAGAGAGAGAGAGAGAGAGAGAGAGAGAGCGAAAACAAGAGAGAGATGTTTAGAATGTTTAGAATAGAGCTTATGACTCACAAAGCTTCCAATAATATAGAAGTAGAGGGCGAGACCGGAATTCCATATTAACAATCCCTTCGGGAATCTGACGTACAGGCTTTCGTTGATACCGAGGAGTTGAGAAATCTAAAAAAAACGGATTTGCTGGTTTTCTAGCCCTTGAAGTTTCCAAATACTTTGCCTACATTGGCTTAATTTTGATATACCCAACGTCTAGACACCCGCATCCAAAATGCATACAATCGAACGTAAATGCATCACCCTTCGGGGTGTTAGGAGCTGTATAACGACGCCGAAAAATTTTAGGGGTATCGAATTGAAATTTGCTAAACTATGCACTAATGGAAGGTATTTCCGCCTCACCTTGCTCCTGTAGATTTCGCCATTATCTCGACACAGCTCCCCGACACCGAGCAGTTTCCGCGTCTTCAGCCGGCTCTGCAGGTCCGAGGCCGACTGTTTCCTACTGACAACGCAAGAATCGTCCAGCATTTCGACAGCCACCCGTTTTTCCTATTTTCGGCAAGTTTTTTGGGGGCCGACTGACCGACCAGAAATCGAGAATATGGCCAAAAATTATTGTAAGATGTATTTAATGGAAAAACTAGGAACATCCAGGCTCGAGGCCTCCCCATTGAATGTGAAGTCCCGTATAACTCACGGATCTCCAGCCGCATGGTCTTTAGCGTCAAGCATCGACTATAATCCGGTAATAGCCCTTGAATACTAGAGGAAATAATCGGCCCCTTACCCCCGGCGGTAGTGGCAGGTGGTATCGCTTCGTACAATCAGCCGGTTAGTGAGCGGCACCCCGTCTTAGCGAGAGGAGAAGCAGATGAAGAAGTGGAAGGGGAGAAGTAGAAGCTAATGGAGAGAAGAAGGTGTGTCTCGACGGGTGGCTCGAGGAAATTAAGGCCGTGGGGGACAGCCGTAGGAGAAGGGCCCCGCCTATTCCAGCCACATAAGGAGCACCAGGAAAAAGAAGGCTGACGACAAAAATTTGTCGCCATGTCTTTGGTGTAAGCTGCTCCCTGATTGGAAAAATAAGAGGACCGGATTCGGAGTAGTAGCTTACCGTAATCTTGCAAAAATTTGATTTGAACTTCAGAAAAAGACACAAAAGTTGCCGCAAGCCTGACAGCTTAAATAATTCTGTAAAACCTAATATTTTTATAATATTTGACTGCTAGAATATTTCAGGACTGACTGAAATACAATCTTTCAGGCTAGCAAAAATTTATATATTTTAAAAATGCTGCAAACCCCCGCAATAGTTGCCCTTTCGATGATTTGGAAAATGCATAAATAAAGCTTTTCAGGGGTTCTAACTATTTCAAGTTTTCAGATAAACAATAGCACCGGTACGCTGCGATAGCGAGAAGCCGATACAGGACCCGATGCTCCTATAGACACCCGATCCATGAATAATTCCGCCAACAGCCCCTTTCAATTGGCCCATGCAAATCCGCGTAACATCCGTGTCTTACGGAATAACTCGTCGTAAAGCTGTCGCTACGGCGTGTGACGTAGCAGCTCCAAAAATAAAACCTATTCATCGGGGAATACGTTGAAAAAGTGCCTAAAATAATTAGTCCAAGGCTTGCAAAAATCTGTGCTAATTGGAAGATGCTTTAATAATGTGATAAAGCTTAAAAAATTTCGAATAAATTAAGCTGTTTTAAATAAAGTTTTAAGGGGTTAAAGATACCTTCGAAACCCAATAAGCCCATCAAGACCAGGTCAAAAATTGTTGTTGTCGGCATTGAGTTGCCATTGCCCGGGTCATCCCCCCCCCCCCCGAGGAAAAGCCCCCGGATTAGCGGGGTCGGAAATAGGGTTTTGAGTGGTTGATGGGTGGGTGAGAAGGGGTGCAATTGCTGGGTCCCGCGAGAAAAACTAATCAATCCTTTCGGGTTAAGCACGGGGCTGCAGCGAGTTGTTTTCGGGGGGGGGAGCGGAGGGTGTTTGTGAAGACATGGAGAAGACGTATGAAATAGAAGGGCGACGTGGATGAGAAGATACGGACAGCTGGAGGGACAGATAGTGAGACCGACAGACAGAAGGATACCCAATTGAAATGGGGGTCGTCGCCCGAAAAGATGAGGTGAGGGCGCGGATGCGGGGCTATGCATATGGGCAAAAACGTCGTTGGAATTCGGCCAAGGGGTCGATTTTTTAAGATACCCAAGACTTAAAAGTACACCAAATACAAACAACACATTATATTTTTTGTGGCCAAGGAAATAAAGAAATTGAATTAATAATTTAAACTAGCGCTCTAAGTCGTGCTGAATTCAATTTTTTAGCGTGGAAACGGGGTCCGATACCCTGAAGGGAAATCGTGTTCAAGGATGAAAGTAACTCAAGAATGCCAAATAACGGCCCCCCCATAAAATGCGGCGATTTGCTCAACAACAGCCAATCTGAATGACGTAAACAAATCCGATTCCGGAGGGTCACCTGTCCATGCCTTGTGGCCAAACCCGACCGTGGAATGACGACACTAATCCGAAAGACGCCCTATAAATCGGCTAGAAATAACCGATTTCTGTCAGTAAATTAGCACCCCTTTTTGAATCGAGTTTAGATAAAAGACCCGAGATCAGGATATGGCGCTTAAAACCCAGTCTAGAAATTTGTAAATTCCGGCCCAATACTCGCAACACACGAAATGTGTTTGCGTGGATGGATTAGCATGCATAAAGGGGTGTCGTGAGAACAAGGCTGAAAAGGGGGGAACAGCTTGAAGAAAAGGGGGCTGGGGATTCGGTAATGATATCGATGTTTGGAATGGGGGATGATGCTGCCGAGATGGGTAGGCGTTTGTATACCAGCGCATGGGAATTTTCGACGGGGGGAACGGGCATCGACGAATGCGAAATTGATGGTGAGAATGCTCGCAAACCCGCATAAGTGCTAAAATGTAGGTGTTTATCGCGACAAACATGATTGGTTTATGAGGTATAAAAGGATGCTCCGGACCAGAGGACACCGGAAATGAGATTTTGCTGAAAATCGTCAACTTTCTTAGATGAATAAGCTTAAAGTTTATGGAAAAAACGCAATACGTATGTTTCTCAATGTTTTAGGGATTTATAGTCGAAGGTAGTTTCCAAGGTGTTTATCTGGGCAACTTTAACCGGCTTGCCAGACTCAAAGGAACACAGCAGGCACCGGAAATTGAAATCTGCCAGAAATAGCTGGATTGCAACCATAAGTACCGTAGAAATGCGGCAAAAGTGGGGATTCGCGAGCTTCTGGCTCCGTAGCGACTCCATAAAACTCACTCAGCCCCATCAAAAAATGCATAAAACTTACTAGACACGACTGAAGAAGGAGTACATGGCCGGGATCGATCCGGTCCGGCAAGACGGAATATATTCAGAAGGGGGCCAAGGGAAGGGGAGAATGGGAGGGGGGGAGGGTAGTGGTGTGTAGATGTTATGAGGGAAATGGGCAGTCAAACGGAATTAGCTACGATCCGGGCCCTCGGGTCTCGCATAGCGAGAACAGAGCGTTTTAAATTTAGACTCGAGTGTTGAGCCAAATAGGGGTGTCATGCGGTTAGACCGGAAGTCCAAACATAGTATTTTATATGTGGTGGAACGGGCACGAGGCGATGAGCAATTTTTTGGTTTTAGGGCAAAAACGGAAAAATAGGCTATTTTTGGAACCGTAAAGTCAATTTTTGGTTTCTTATTTTTTCCTACTACGGTGCAAAAACGATAAGTCGGTCGCCGCATACAAGGACCATAGATTCCATAGTTCAACCATACATTTAATGCCCAAATTTCTTGTTTCGATGTTTAATAAATATTGGCCAAATTTAATTTTACCAAATTACCGTAGTTAGCATAATCTGATGAAAAAGGGCATTTCCGCCTATATTACTGTATATTCTGTAGAATACGGTAGTCGTAGCTATACATTTTACAAACATAAAGATAAATAACTGAAAAATGCGTCTGATAGGAAGCCTGCGCTACATGTGGCTACAAAAACATGGAATGCCTCCAGCTATAAATGTGCCCCAAGAGCACCTGTGGGCCGTCTCGTGCCCAATTCCCATAAATAAAACCGGAAATGCACGGCCGGGGGCCAAGGTGCTCTTGCCTTTTCAACCGTAAAAATCCTGAAAGTGGTAAATTAAAAAGTAAGCGTTTTCGAGGTAAACCCCAGCTTATTGATCTGAGAAATTCGAAGCTCTTTTCTCTAAAAACCCTTAAGCTGCTGCGAATTTAGTTTGGCATCGCGGGTAAGCTAAAGATTCGTATAATTTCATGGAAATCTGGCCTGATGTTGTAGTCATTATAATATAAAATCCTAACTTTTTAGATGGGGAACTCGAAAAGTAATGGATTTAAAACGGGACAGAAGCGAATTTAAGGGCTGCCGCGTCATATTCAATTTACGCAAATGCGCTCCGGGCGAAAATGTAGGGGAGGAAAATTGGCCTAGTCGAGAGGGAGGGAGCGGTAAAACGTATGGTAACGACTGGACCAAGCACAAAAAATGGCTACACTTAGTTGACCTAGCTTAATCCTTAAAAATCACCGACGCTAAATTTCGAATTTGGAAACTTGAATTTACAGATTGCGTTATGTTTTTAAAGCCAACATGCGCCGACTAAAATTCACATTAACCGACCCAGAGAAAAGATGTAAATTTGATTTCTATAACCGCAAAAAACGAACCCCTCTTCGCCCAACCGTCGATGTTTATGCATTGAGGGTGGTGTTGGGTGGTGGGGTGGATCGGCTGGTCTCGGTTCGGCTTCTTCTCCAACGTCCGCCGCCATGTGCCGTCTTCTTCTAAATTTGGAGGCATGGACTAGAGAGTCAAGGCAACCAGGGGGGTGTTTGGTATTCAGGAAACGCAGAAAAACTCGTGATGCTACAAACAAAGCGAGGACAAGGCTATTTCGGTATGCAATGTTACAAGAATAGAAAAGTGTAATTTGGAAAGAAAAGGAATACTGTTCATTAGATAAAGTCTTATCACAGCAGAGCCATTGAAGCGCCATTAAAAATGCACAATTTTTTGAATGTGTATTGAACCAAGAATTAATCTTACAAAAAGACAAATAACTCTGTAGCATTTCCATTAATACCAGTCGATACAATGGCTGAAAGAGCTGGAACGGATAATGAGTTCGCCCACGATTTCCGTGGCTATTCAGCGTGCAAAGAAAGACGATTCCCTGGGAGGTGGCTAAAAAATAGGGCTACAGATTTGGAGGTGGTAAACAGATTTTCATATTGACCACCCTGGGGGCAGAATTACCGAATTACCGGGCCGCATCCGGCCAAGGAAATGGGGGATTAGGTCGAGGAAAAGGGCTGGATTTGTGGGAAATTCCGATGAGAAGGTAGCGAAAATGGATGTTTGTGAGTTTAATGAATAACAAAAAATTGATCCAGGAATAAAAATTAGTTTAATCTATTTTCAGACGGTGGCTAAAATTCGCAAAGCTATTTGCAAGCTAAAATTTGCCAGAAAGCATTAATGATATTACCGTGTGGCTAAGATTCAAAAAAAGCTATGTACGAACTAGAATCCCCACTAAAACTTCATTCCCGCGATTCTGGCGTGCCCAATTAAAAAAACGACTGCGTCTCGACGTCCGGCGGCCTCAGAAGGGAATTCTGAAACTGACGGCCGACCCCCTCGATTCAAATGCGCCCTTTTCAGCACGAATTTCCGGGGGAAAAGGGACGTAGGGAGGAGGAGAGGAAGGAATGGAAAATACCGACCCCTCGGAATCCCCCTTTCTTGCCCTCCCTACATGTCATGCTGCGGGGAAAACATCTTCTAGAGAACGAGGGAAACGAATTGCACTTTTGCAACAAAAAACACAAAAATTTCTCCGCGATTGTTTTTGAGAAAAGTGTGTTATTTTGCAAAGAAACGGTTAAAGTTAATTCGAAAATTTCAGTCCTGTTCTAACTGCAAATTTCTACATAACCAAAAATTCCGCATACGATAGCTGACTAAAAACGGAGCCTCGGAAGGGCCATACCCCCGCATTCTGGACGAGACGCCATGCGGAAAATTAGCTCAACTGGAATTCGAAAAGGGATGGCTTTCTCCGGTGGTTTGGGGTGGGCCAACGAGCAGCCCGAAGGAGGGGGACGCTCGTCTTGCTCCAACGAGCAGCTTGTTTTTTGTTCCGAGGAATTGCAGACAAAATTTTATGGCGGCTAAAGGCGAGGTGGGCAAAAATCAGGAACATATTTCAGGTGTCTAAAAGCCGAAAATTGCCGAACGTGGGTGATAAACAGGTGGAGGGCCAAATTGTTAGTCAATTCCGGGGCTTCTGTTGAATCAAAAAATTTATACTGCAGCTGAATTTCGTTAAATAAAAAACATTTCAAAACACGTTGCGAACCATAGTTTGAATATTATCCTTTTAAAAAATCCGAAATTAATTCAAGGCAGTTTCGGATCTATTAGTTCAAAGCACAAAGCCAGATCAAGCTATTTATCGTTTTTTTTTTAAAATGGCGATGATCTGACAAAAAAGGGCGTTTAACAGCACCTTGCGGCGTTCCAAAAAATAAGAAATTCCAAAAACTCACTCGCACCTTATGGACCGAAAGATGTATTTTATTTATGACAGATATCCTTGAGGAATGGATAATGAGAGCATTCCAAGATTCAGACTATGACAAACCGCTAGCTGCTGCTGCGTGTGTATGCGTGTGTGGCTTTTCAACATATTGCTCTGCCCTAGAAAATAAGCGGTATATGGGCTGGCTGGTATGTGTGTGGTGGAGAGCCAGAGCTGAAAAATGAGATCCCCGGGTCGACTGGGGAGACCCCCAGCCACAAAGGATAAATATATGCAGAAGCCGAAAAAGGCCGGGGAGAAGCTGAAAAAATGCTGCACGGCTGGACGGCGCAAACCAACACATTCAGATGGGGAGGGCATTTTAATTTGCCGTGGCTGGGGAGGGGAGGGCTTATGGTTGTCAATTCGTCTTTTTGAGGATCGCCCGCGATAAGGCTGGGCCCATTTCAACGGATTGCCTGCGGTGAAATTGGGCTCGAGGTGGTTGAGATGGATTACTGTAGTTATTTACAATATTTATGGGCGTTATAGGTATGCAATTTAACCTATTGGTTCAATTAAGCGGATAAAAACGAGGTTTGAATAGGGCTTTGTCACTAAAATTCGGCACTGGGAAATGAAAAATGGAATCCAGTTAACATCTCAAAAGCCGATTTCTAGGGCCAAATTTGTATTCAAAAATACAGAGTCAGAAAACCCCGAGATTCTCGCGTGCAAAATTCGGTTTTTCGATGTATAGCAGCTCCTCCCGAGCTTCTGACCCGAGCATAAACAATTTTTGCAGGAAGTCAACCCATCCATCACTCTGTTCCCTCCCCAACAAGACCCAAAAGCTTTCAAAAATACCCGATTCTTCATGTCAGATTTATACTCGAACAAATCACAACAAGGTTGCCAAGCTCGCGAGAACAATGTGGCATTTCAAAAGTCTTAGACCTAAAATCCTAAAGTCCTAAAATCCTTAGAAAGAAAATCTCAGAAAGAATCCTTTGAGAAAATTCAGAGTCCTGGTCCTAAATTTTAAGAAAACCCGGGTTTAAATAATCAAAAAAAATAAGGCTGGATGACGACAATCGTCAGAAACGACGACCATCTTCGGAGTCCATTCATACCCAATTCATCAAAGGCGTGACAGTTGATTGTCTGGTGACGAAATTGGCGGAAAATGAGAGTTGTCTGGCACGGGGCCAAATGGGGTTAGCTGGGACTTGATAATTTAGAGAAGCCATGGTTCGCAGGGAAGTTGACATCTGCGCATGGAATTCTTTCGTTTGTGCCACATGTTTGCTGCTTTCTCAGCTAAAATGTTATTAATTGGTTTTGAAACAGGAAATCCGGAAAAAGGCTTTTCTAAAAAAATGCCTGCGTCTCGATCTCACCCGCTCCCTCACTCTCTATCGCTCTCATTCTCACTATCAATCTCAGTCACTCTCTATTTGTCTCTCTCTCTCTCGCTCTCTCACTCTCTCGTTCGCGCATCCCCTATTTCCATGTTTTGCTTGTTTCTGAAACATGAATGTCTCAAAGCCACCCTAATCTCTTCCGTTTAGGGGCAGTTTGTAGAGTTTCATCCTTCTTACCATAATTTATTCCATGAATATTTTTCACCCCCACTTATTTACCTGCTACAAATTAGGGCTACCGGCGGGGTGTTTCGCTCCCCCCCAAAAAAATGGGCGGGGAGCAAACGGGGGGGGGGGCGCCGCGGGGGGGGGGGGGGGGGGTTTTTTCTCCCCGGGGGGCGCCGCGGTTTAAAATTCATTCCCTATCGAGTTATTCTCCGGACACGCTGACGGAAGTTGCATGCAAATGCATACCCACAGACACACACAGAGCACTATTTTTATAGACATTTTATAGACACTATAGTAGGATAAGTCGTGAGGGAAGGTTTTTGGGGCCCTAAAATTGAAATTCCAGGTTTTTAAGGTTATAACCTCTTCAAAGATGAAATTTAGAGGGCGTCCCAGAGCCAGTGAACCCATGCAAATTTGGAGTTCCGGCCGTCGATGCGTCTGGAACTCGTCTGGAGTGCGGACCGAAGAACACGACGTGCCCAAGGGCTCATTTCTGCCATATCGGAGACTCGCCGTTGAATACGGCTTGTTGCGAGGGATCGGGACGTACGTTTTATACCAAACTACGGCTCCAGAGCTCAACCATGAGCCTAGAAACGCCTAGTCTATAGCTAGAAAAACCCGTCTTTGCCTTACTAATCCCTTTAAAATCCAAAAGCTCCGAGCCATCATTGAACATGCATCGACCAGACTTTAAAAACCACTTCCCCAAAAAGCGGTACCTTTTCAGAGGTGTTTGAAGGACGTAATCGTAACGGCAAAAGTAAGAAAAATATCCCAAGACTTTCCCCAATTTCACTAGCATTTCGTTCTCCAACACCAGATGCCCCCGAAACCACCATTGCCTATATACGAACGCTTCATTTAACGAACTAATGCTTTTTGCACTTGAACCTGGATATTTTTTTAGTCTCGGACCCATGCCTGCTCTCAATAAACATTGGCCAAGGGACCGGAGGCGTCAAGCGGTACTACTACAACACGTTGACGAAGAAATGCACCGAGTTTTATTTCAAGGGGATGAAGGGCAATGAGAACAACTTCTTGAACCAGGCCGACTGCGAGAAGCAGTGTCAACGTGGGTTTTCTAAACCTTTAAAAGGCCGAGCAAATAATATTTATGGGTTTATTGGCTACGAATTACCAGAATTTGCGTGATAGCGGCACGCAACATGCAAGTACGTGCAAAAGGCGTTGCGTGTCGCAGGCTTGCAAACAGCTGGCGTTGAGTGCGCCGTGGCGTATTCATAGCTAGGCAAATCCATAATCCTAGCTTGTCCGTCCCTTTAAATGATATTTTCCGATCCCTAAAACACATTTTGAAATTTTTCAGGACTCCCCTCCCCATGCCCACTCCCGATGAACCCAACCTTCCGCAAAGCGTGCACCCCCAACGGAAATGAATGCTCCCAGGGCGATTGGTGCCACGTTGGCCATACTAAGGAATCTTCCGTGTGCTGCGCTGGAGGTATGGAAACATGACAGTGATCAGCTTGACGCCAATTTTAGCCGTCCAAGACCCCTGCGGGCAACCCCTGGCTTATGGCGAGGGCTCTAACAATTTGACACGTTGGTATGCCGATCCGATGGACACCTCTTGCGATCGGAAATGTCTGCCTTTTATCTACAACGGCCAGAAAGGAAATCAGAATAACTTTGTGAGCAAGGAAGCGTGTGAGAAGAAGTGTAAACGTGAGTCTTTCATAGATCATGGTTTGATTTCACGTTTAGCAGTCAGTAAACTACCGTATTTTTAGCCGAATGCCGAAACCCTTGCGGTTCTGGGGACATGTTGATGTTGGCGGGTCGTCCTCGGCAATGTTCCCCAACAGCTCCATGCCCTCACACGCATTGGTGTCATGTTGGAGCCAGGGCTGAGACGACGGTTTGCTGCTCAGCTGGTAGGTGTTATTTTACATATGCCTAGGACAGCGTATTGATACATTAATAGCGAAACAACACCTAATTTTAGTCCAAAACACCTGCGAACTTCCCCTTTCCCTCGGTACCGGAAACGGTCACCTCTCCCGCTTCTACTTTGACCCCACCCAGAAGAAATGCGTGGCGTTCATCTACAAGGGCGAGGGCGGAAATCAGAATATGTTCTTGACGAAGGAGGATTGCCAACTGATCTGTCCTACTTACGAGAATCCGTGCGGGAATGGAAAGCCGTTGTTGATTGGAACGATGCCAAAGGTATCGCACTCTCGAGAGAAGCCCAAATTAGGTGTGTTTCAGCTTTGTAACCCACTGGACCGCTGCCCATCCACTCACTTCTGTCATATTGGAGCGCCAGCCACGCCGAATTACTGTTGCGCAAAGAGTAGGTTAAAGTTACTTTATTAAAATTTTTAAACGCACTTAATTAAAAGGTCTAAACTTAATTTTCGACGATTCTGAACAAGGTGAATCCCATTTTTCAGATGGGGATCCCTGCGAGCAAGACATGACTTCCGGAAATGGCACCTACTCCCTGAAACGCTTCTTCTACGATAAACAAACCAGGAGATGCCGTGAATTCCTCTACAAGGGCAACCAGGGAAACGCCAACAACTTCTTGAGCCTCGAGGATTGTGAGCTGGTTTGTCCAGGTAAGCCATGGCAGCTAAAAATCAATTAAAAATATATAGTTCTTCCGAATCCCTGCAAAGAGGGTGAACCGCTTCTGACTGAAGACAGGGAGCCAGTGATTTGCGGCGGAGAGGATACGTGCACAACTGGATACTTCTGTCATGTTGGAAGCGCGCCGGAAACGACGAATTGTTGTCCTGGGAGTAAGTTTACGTGCATTAAAATAGTTGTAGCAAAATTTGAGGGTTACTGATGACCTTAGTATACGTGCATTAAATTAAACCGTGACTTTAGTGTACCTTAGTAGCAATGCTAATTCCATATTTCAGCCCGAAAACCCTGCGACTTGCAAATGGAAGTCGGAGAAGGACCTGAGAAGCTCGATAGGTGGTTCTACGATGGCTCCGTCCAAATGTGCCGCCAGTTCATCTACAAGGGAACCAAGGGAAATTCGAACAACTTCCTGAGCCGTACGGCTTGCCGACAGGCTTGTAAAGGTAGGGGGAACTCGACGAAGCTACAAAGAAAATTCCCACTTTTAGAAGTAAATCCCTGCAGTGTCGGTGAGCCCCTTGTCGACAAAAATGGGGATCGCTTGTCCTGCTTGCCGACGTTGGCTGTAAGTTACGCCTGAAATTCCTATGTTAAAAAATTTAATTTTTCTTCGAACTCTACGAGAAGAATCGAAATTTTTTAGAATGATACTTGCCCTACCAACTTCTACTGTCATGTCGGAGGCAACGCGTTGAGTACGGTGTGCTGCCCACGAGCGCGTAAGTATACCTTTTTTGGAATACTCATTTTTCATACTCACCTACGGTATAGCTTGAATCTTTAGACGTCGAGGTCTGCGAGCAACCCCGCCAAGAAGGCATCGGTCGACAGCAAATTCCGCGATGGTACTATGACGCCAAAACGAACCGGTACTTTACAATGCATAAGAGCCTATCTAATAATTTTTCTTATATCAGTAAATATTTTTTATTCTTATAATTAATTTTTCCAATAATGAATTACCAAAATTCAGGTGTTCGCCCTTCTCGTACACCGGACTGCAGGGAAACCAGAATAACTTTGTTAGTGAGCGCGCTTGCAGGGCAGCCTGTCCAGGTATGGAAATTACAGGGAAAAGTCCAGTTTTTGATTAGAATACCGTAACTTCTGCCCCCATGGATTGCCACTGGTTGAGCGGGGTGCTGTGTTCTCGTGTGGAATTGATAAGGGATGCCCGGCCGGGTATATCTGCCATATGAGCAGCGAGCACAACGTGTCGATTTGTTGCGAGGTAAGTACCAAAAATGAGTAAAAACTTTGATAATTCTAAAGCACCAAATTTATCTGATGTTTGGCTTGCCAGTCCCTTAAAAAATGGCTCACCAAATTTGCCGGGCCGCCGCCAAGAGTCCGAGAAATAGTGCATTTTTGTGCCTCACGAATACCTTAAGAGACGAACCCCTGTTCCCTAGCGATCTCGGCTAGCTACCACCTCGATCCAAGAATTTCCAGGACCCAATGGACTTCTGCCTTTCCCCCCGAGACCCGGGCCCGTGCAACGGTGAGCAAAAACGATACGGCTACCACCCAGAGTCCGACACGTGCGTCGAGTACAAGTACGGAGGCTGCGACGGAACCCTCAACAACTTCAAATCCCTCCAACGGTGCACCGAAATCTGCTGTAAAGAGTATAAGCGGAAGCATCGCGATCTGCCGATTTAATAACTTAATATTACCCTAAATACCTGAATTTCCCGAGTCTTTCACATCGTCCGACGCAGCTTGAAATATGAGATTTTTTTACCGTAATTCTACCGTATTTTTGCGTACAGCGGATGCCCAATATTTTTCAAGGAGGAATTTCTTAAAGTTGGCCCCCTACTTATTTCGCAACCACCCTATCTTGGCCCTCACCCCCAGCAAAGACCAATGCCCCCCACAGAATTTGCGGGACCCTACCACCACCCGGACTTACACGTTTATTGGATCTCCTCGTTTCCCTTGTTTTATACACTTTTTTGGCCCCTGTCAGCTTGTAAAAAGATTTGATATTATTGTTTTAATCGTCGCGACCGAGTCGTTTTTCTCCCCATGTCACTTGACAGCGTCTATGCGAGTCATGTACGTGTGTTTTTTGTTATTCAATTATATTTTTTTCGAAATGAATAAATATTTGCTCAATTATTACTGTTTTGGCTGCATAAATCATGATAAAAAAAGGGACTATGGCTTCCGTAAACTACGAGTTCTTCTTTCAACTTAGGAGCATTTATGCTGATTAGAGCCTTATTTCTCTCTCCCTCTCCCTCTCCCTTCCTCTCTCTCCTTCTCTCTCCCTCTCTCTATCTCTCTCTGTCTCTCTCTCTGTCTCTCTCTCTATCTCTCCCTTTTTCTCTTGCGCTCAGGCGGGTTTTTTTGAACAACTTGAGAATTCAAATTTATCGTAGGTGAAATAAAATCCTGAAAAACGCTAAAATCTTGAATTCTGATAACTAAAAGGTTAATTTTGTTACTTTAATCAAAATCCAGTTAGCTTCTTCTCCTAAGTCTATCGACCAAACAAAAAAAATCATCGGCTGTGAGAACCGGGCAGCGCTAGGGCGAAAGGGCATAAAAAGTGGCCGCTGGGTTGTGTGTGTTTGTGCGATAAATGGCCTTGGCCCGAATACTTGCCCGGCAAAGCTATTGTCCCAGGGCTTCGGCACCTCCTCTCGATCTGTCCATCCGGTATTTGCACGCTTTGTGGTATGATCAAAATATTCTAAATAAAATCTGCTCCAAAATCGTGTTCAAAAAATATTAAATTTCCTTGAAAGTGTTTTATTTTGGTCGGCGTTTAAACTTTAATCTGTTTTAGCCTGTTAGAATTCTAGAGCTGGCATACTTGGCGCCTTGGCTAACCCAAAAAATCTAAATAGATTTTTATCCATTTTCTGGAATTTTTCACGTTAACCTGTCACGCTGTGGTTAATTAGCGCCTAGATGCCAATTAGTCCTTATCAGTCGCAGCGTGTTTCAGGGTCAAGGCTTCTATAAGGGCTCTTTTTGACCCATTTACACCATTAAAATCAACAGTTCTGGAAGTAATCAATGCATCCCGTGTCATATCGTGTCGGATAGCACCGTACTTTTTCCGAAAAAGGGAGTACTACCGTATGTTCCAAATACACCTTCGGAAAAGCTTCAAAAACCTATATTCGCAATGGAAGTTCTTCGGATCTTTTAAAAAAATTATATGGATTTAATTTGATAAGAAATATGCTACTTTACACTATGTTTTCAAGGCATAAAGTGGCTGAATCCAAGCTTTTCGAATTTCATATAATTTCTTCTTTTCTCGTCTTTTTCTCCTTTTTCTTGCTCCACCAGATGCCCTGCCCCAAAAAGAAGGGCCACCCCAGAATTTGGGAGACTTTAGATGGTGATGGTTGGAAGGAGAGGGAGGAAGGGTTGAGTGAGTGGACGTCGTGCATAGCCCCTACTCCCCCCCCCTCTACCGCCTCTGCAAAGGGATGGACACGTGCACGCGACGCACCCCCAGTTGCGAGGCGGTCTTTTAGCCTATGGAAGGGGGAGAGAAAGGGGGAATCGGATCCTCCGTTGTCTTTCCACAAAATCTCCGATCTCTCGCCTGCGGGCTTGACCACAATCTGCCGGCGGGTTGGCAAGCCGGGTGTCCGCATTGCCCGGCAAATTGCCCCCCGTAATTTGACCGCTCAATGGGGGGTTTGGCTGCCATTTTTTTTAGGGGTTCGATTGTTTGGAATTTGTATATTTATCCAGATTTACCGAGAGTAAGTAAGTAAGCTATCTTCTACTAGAAGGTCGTTTGTTTGTGCTCTTTCTTATATTTTTACACAAGTTTTAGCCTAGATTTTTAGTTGCTATACTATTTTTTGTGTATTTTTGACCGGAAGTAACATTTTTTTGGCACGAAAGCTCTTAATTTCTCCCGATACGTGTTTTGCCAGTATAAATTCGATACAAACCATTTCCTACGCTAGCGAAAAGACTTTCCACCTCCGCCCATTACGCATCACCGGCTCCATTATGCCGTTTTGCCACGCCGATCCTCCGCCAAATTTCCCTATCGTCTTTGCCGGACAAGGCAGACCTTGAATAGCGAAATTTGCTTGTTTCCTCTAGCGCTGTTTAGTTTTGTATATTTTATAGTATTGTAACGTTTTTAGAAGCGGCTTTCAGATTTTTTCAATTTCGTACAACATTCCTTTGGTTTGCCATGAAATTTCTTGACGGCACAAAATCGAAAACTCTTTTAGCCGGATGCCATCGTGAATACGGAAAACCGGAAATATTTTAAACCATGGAAAACGGAGTTTTGCCTGAATTGACCGGTGTCAACGAGTACAATGCGGCCGAGGTGGGTGAAAACGCAAAAATCTAATCAAAAATATCTAAAAAATCTATCTGAAAAATCGTGAGGTACCCGTTACAAGTGGCCACATGTGGGTACTTTTATAATAGATTCATCTCGGGCATTGAGCCCTGACTAATGCACTTTCTCACTCGATTCGGCTGGGTGGGGTGGGGATCGGTGTTTGGTGGTAGATGGAGGCCATCTGGCGGAGGCTTAATGCCCTTGGGGGATGGCCAAGTATCCGGAAGGGGAGGTCAACAACAATAAGCCAATTATGGGATGTTGGGGTTTTTAAATATTGGGGAATATGGTGATGTTAAGCAATCATAGAAAAACCCTGTAAAAAGGAGGCTTGGTATCCGGAGAGGCAATGTTAAGTTTCCGATACCTAAAAACACCTAAGAGGTTAAAATCAGCCAGCTAAAGGCTATAAATGTCTAGATTTACGTCCGTTTTCTATTTTTTATTTGGTTTTTTCCTCGTTGGCACTATCCAATGTAGCGTAGTGGCCGCTCCCCTGCCAATAGTTGTGCCCCGCAGCACCACAGGAATTGACACATCGCGTGTGGCCCACCAACCGAAAGACCCTGGCTTCTAAAGGTCCGCTAAAGGGAAGAACAAAGACCTTCCTTGCCCTCAACTTTCTCTCTCTCTCTCTCTCTCTCTCTCTCTCTCTCTCTCTCTCCTTGCCCCCAGGGCACATTCCCACTTTCATTCCCCGCTGCATTGTGGATGAGGAACAGGGGACCTCACTCACACACAGCCCCATACAAAGCCAAAAGCTACCAAGCCCCAAGCAAGATATTGACTTTTCGGGGGGCAGACGCGAAAATGTAAAAAATGGAGCTGGGGGATCAAATTTCATGGGTTCGAAAAGGTGGTCATTGACAAAGGGAGCATCGACACTTGCCCTTTCATTGTTGCTCAATTTTTTCTGGAAATCCTGGCTTTATTACTCACGCGGCCAATCCCTAGACCGGCCATACAAATCCGCAGAATTTGGATTACTGCCGAGAAAGCTGTAAGTAGGTGGGGATGGGAATAATAACGAAAAATATGGAAAATCTACGTATAGAAAAATGACCAAGCCATTTTAGAAGGTTTTTGAAGAAAAAGCATTCTTTATTGAGATAAAAACCCCTTTAAAAAGACGATTTTCGAAAGATTCAACCGGTTATTATGCAAATGTACAAAAAAATCATAACGAATGATGACCGGAAGTAGTCCAGAAATTTTATAAGAATTTTCTAAAATCGAAAACGCTGGAATTATGACGCCTTTTCAGGGAAAATTCGCAGCATCGGTTCGCTGGCTGATCTCACGAGTCTACGAAAATGACATCCCGGACAAGCTGAAATCGGCTGTAGTTAGGGACGATGAGGTAAAGGCTACAAACTACAAAGATCATAAACCAAATGCATTTCAGGGCCACCTCCACATCGACACCGCCGTGCTGACCGCCCTTACCAACGGATCTCTGTATAGCCAGGCAGCTGTGAAGATTTTTAAGGACCATAGCTTGGTGACGGTAAGTTTTCGACTTTTGCGTTTAAGGTATAAAAAAGCTAGACAAAAAGCCACTTCAAAACGAAAAACAACTCTAGCAATCCCACGCCGGCGTCCTGAGGGCCCTTCAGTATAACGAGGTAGAAGCGTTGGAGAAGCTGGTGGACGGGAATTGCATGCTTGTCTCGGAGCAGAGGCTCTTTTCGGCTAATCCATTTTACGAGGTATGTGAGGAGGAGATGTTACTGAAAGGGAACTATGTGTAATGTAAAACACGACTCTGTAAAGGTATTAAAGTAAAAAATCACTTTCAGACTGCCCACGTTGCCATGATCGACGCACTAATGACGTACCATCTCCGAAGTGTCGTTACGATAGATCGAGCTGTGCATGCTGTTAGGCAAGTAACAAATTAATGATTTTTATAAAGGCGATCAAGTAGTTATAACATATCAAAAACCAGATAAAGGTTAATATGCTAATTTTGTAGTGAATACACCTCCGTTGATGAACGAGAACAACCCATGGACGCTGTGGATTCGCTCCTATTTTGGATCAACAAAATTTGCCTCCTTGTCCGAGATGACGTCGAAAGAACCGGAACCAGCCTGAGAAGTATGAAAATCTAGTGAATACCAAATTTACCCACCTTTTAGCGTCCGATGAAGGTGATGAGGGCCTAATCCCGGAGATGGAGGATTTGTATGAGGATTTATGCGATGGATGCTGTGTTTGCGCTCTTGCGCATTTTTATCGGCCCGAACAGATGGACCTATCAAGTTGGTCTCACTTTTCAAGGGCCTGCAAAGCCTAAATCTCTCATCGACTTAGCGAACATTACCTTTCCATTCTTTAGGTATTTGCTTCAACGACCCGAATTCGATCGCTGACTGCCAATACAATTGGTTGAAGCTGAAGTAAGCAATTTTTCCTTAAAAAATTATAGAAATTTAGGCAATTCTGCGCCTCGAACGCGATGCCGTACAACATTTTTCATTTTGAAATTGAAGACGTGCTTTACCTCCATGAGTCCTTGCAAACAAACGTCAACGCTTTTCTGGCGGACATGTTCGACTTTTTCGAACCGTCCAGAATAGGTGGGGCGCTTGGATTTAACAGAATAATATGTTTTTGCGATCTATTCAACTAAGTACTGAATATTGAAGCATATATTTAATATAAATATAATTTTAATGTTATAAAAGATTCTTTGCAGCCTGTAGATGCCGTAAATCGATTTATGATCATAGAGGTTTTGAATTTTTGGGGATACCCGGGAGAACTTGTGTTAAATCCTATCAAAGCAGTAGAACAAGTTCTAGTATTGCGTTTCAGCTTCTACCCCTCAAATGCCACCAGAAGTTACCTCACCGCGAAGATTCGTCCCGATCCAGGGGATTCCGAACCTGCGTGCCGAAAATTCAGCTCAGCGACCCTCGCATCCACCCAGGGTGCAGTACCCCCAAGTTGGACCGGTTGGTAAAGTTTTATAGAGCTTTAGCGGTACTTACAAGACCGGAATCTATAGCTTTGAACAGCTGGAAAGTTGCCAAATCTGAAAAAAAGTTCTACAGGATCGATAGGATGGCCCAAAAAGCCATTAGCTGCTTTATGAGGGCACGGCCTCATGGCTACTTCTGGCTTGTGAAAACGTTCAGCAGCTTGTTGACTTTATTTTTTGTAAAATTCAATACGCAACTTACGTGACCACAGCTTCAAGACAACCAACATCCTTTTCTTTCAGGGCCCAAGCCGTTCGATGTCGATGATGAGCGCCGATTCTTTGATGACAGGCCGGAACAACTTTGGCTCTCCCACCAAAGCACCTCCGAACAATTGGGGCCAGAATACTACCAATTTCTCAAAGATCCAACAGGTTGGTTCAATAAAAACGCGTTGTTGGTATTCTCTAACAAACTTTGCTGGGTCCCCCTATCAAAGAAACTTCCACTACCTCTACTAATCCTCATTTCTAGGCTGAATCCGGGTCCAACGGCAACCTAAACTACTCGAGAAGCGACTCCCTACCCGTCGCGTCGATTCGTATGGCCCTCGAGGAAAAGCGCCGTGAGCACGAGAAGAAGAAGCAAAAGCATTTGTCAGTCCAGTACCTCTTTTCTTATGGATTGTATTCATCATCGATTCTGACGAGCTGGCAGAAAACATAGCTCGATATCCGTCTTTTGTTAATTATATCCAGGTTTCAGGGCGCAATCGGAAGTGGATCGTACTGAAAAAGGCAAGCAGGCATTTTTCGCGTTGATGCAACGGCACGAGGTAAAAATAAAATTTAAAATTTAGCTGTTTTTAGACCGAAAATGTGGATGAAAATGTGCGAGAGAAAGCGCTGGAGCAACAGGTTATGGAGCTACAGCAAAAAGTCTTGGAGATGCAGGTATTTAGAGCTTTATATCAATTTTCCGATATTTAGATGAACAGTGAAATGGAGCGGATGTCGAGAGCTATTTCACAGCCTTCGATTTATCAAGGTAAGCACCAGATTTTTAGAAACCTATTGAATCGGTACCTTTAGAAGTGAACAACCCAGCCACACCTCGACAATTCGGGACACTACCTCACGGTGCTCAAGGCACGGCACAGTACGGGCAACAACCCTTTACACCTCAATCGTCACCGTATATGATGCAACAACAGCAACAACAACAGCAGTACCAATCACCAAATCCGGTAGGTAATAAAAACTATACCTTAGGAGAGGCGTCAAGATCCTAAAGTAGGTCGAATTCCAAAATTTCAGATGATGCGCCCCTCGTTGAGCAACGGCATGTTAAATTACGCGGCTGCCGGTCAGCTTCCGCCACAGTACGATCAGTACGGGATGCAACAACAGCCAATGCAGTACGATATGTATGGGCAACCAACGTACGCGCAACAACAAATGCCAAATATGGTTAGTGCGCTTTCGACTTGTGTAATTTCGAAACGTCGAAAAGTAGATGATGAGTGAAAGGTATATAAGATCTTAAACGGAATAGAATGTATAGAAACGCATAAGTATTTTCCTTACGTAATATCCTTCCTTACAGATGCATCAATCCGCTCACGCCAGCATCGGCCAACCCTTCTCCCTCCTTAACCAACAACAAACACCAATGATGGCTCAGGCCTATGGCATGGGACAATCGATGGATCAGTATGGACAGCAACTACAATATCCAGACCAACAAGTAGACGATGGAACATCCACATTCCGATTGCATACTAATGCCGTGAGATATTTTGAGCGTACGAAAGTTTATGACCTTTTCAGGCCCCACAATCTCGCGTCGACCCCCAACTAGAGCTCAACCGAAACCTGACAAACTGGGGAATGACCTATAAATCGACGAACAGACCCCAGAGGAAGACCTGGGAGAATCAGACGTTTATCAAGAGGGAGCAGGACCTCGTCAACGACCCGGATTTGGTGCCGTATGTCCAGGATGATGGACCGGCGACGACGATGGCCGAGGCTGGGCATAAGATTGTTAATAGGAGAATGTGGGTGTGGCTTTGAATCCATGGGCCTTATTAGTATACCAAAATTCAGGGTATTAATTATACAACTTTTCAGATCTTCGGATGGCAACCACCAAGGGCATCAGAAGAGCATGCCGCCGACGTTGTTGGACACGGCTCCTTCAGGTAAGAACTGGCATAGAAGTAGCTTTTACTAAGTATTTTAAGAAAAAGCGAACGCTATGGAAACTATCGGCTACTATAAATCCTAACGTTAAGCTCAATAAGTGTCTTTTAGTGTCAGCACGTGCCCAATCCCAGCCTCAACCATCCCCACCCCGAGACCCTGGAATCCTTGCCCCACCCAGCCAGGGCTTCGTCGTCAGTGACGATCAGGCGGCGGCTGATTTTGATAAGATTGTACGTTATTGTCGGTGTTTCGGCTTCATCGCATATTTTTAGGCGGAAGAGCGACGGGCTGCCAGAAAGGAGGCGTTGTTGGCAAAAACTATGCAACGCCGGGAGCAGATTCCACAGCAGGTGGAGAAGCTGGAGAACAAGTTTGCTGAGGTATGTTGTGTTTTCGGCTTTATTGGTTGCTCATATCATTATTATTAGTAAAGGATCACCGAGCGTGCTTCTAAAAAATGCTCTTTCAGAAGCGAGCGCAAGAGGAAGCAAAACGTGAAATGGCCGAGCAAAGAAAAATGGAGAAGGAGCTGCATCGTCAACGTCTTTTGGACGACTACAAAAGACGAAAATTGGAAAAAGAGCTCGGCTCTGATGGATCACAATCTGCTCGTCCTGCTTCAGCCCGTGGCCATTCTCAACCACCTTTCATCCGGACGAAAAGCCAGGTTTGTGCATCATGCAACCATAATTTCGGTCACTTTTACTTTATTAACATTTTAGGAGATTCGAAAAGCCTCGCCAAGAATCGAGGTAGCACTAGTTTATCTTGTTAGAATTTTGTAGAAACACCTAATTCGCATCCTTTTTTAATTTTTTTGGAATTCTCTTTACGTTTTTGAAAAGGCATCACTCAATTATCGTCGTTTTTAGAAAACCCAAGTACCCGAGCCAATAGAAGAGGTAAAAAGAAGCGTCTTTTACCCTTTTAGTAGACAGTTTTAAATTTTTCTTTGACCACACACCGTATGGTACTTCCAACAATAAGGTAATATTCGAAATCTGTTTTTTTTCAGATGTCCGAATCGATGGATGCTGGGCGGGCAAATCCGAGGATGGTACGCGGGAAGAGTAATGTCGATGGGGAGGGAAGGATTTTTGTACCGTCGACTGCTGAGCCAAGTAAGAGAATGGGTTAATTTTTTATACCTACGTCATTTAGCGTTGAAACTGTTCGCCAAGGCTTCACCAAAGTCGAATCGATCACTCGTCACGAATGCACTGCAATACAGCGTTTTTCCGGGAGCCGTATGTGATAATGACCGGAATAAGGTATGTTACCTGTTTTTCAAGCACTAGTGCCAGTTTCTAGATAATTTAAAATTAATGTGGATTTATACAACTTTCTAGGTGCTCGGTGAGATGGGCAAATCCGATTCCAAACACTTCCTCTTCCTATTCCGCGATCAGAAATGCCAATTTCGAGGGTTGTACTCTTGGGATCAGGTGGCAAACACCGTTCACAAGATTACCGGAACCGGGCCAAAGGTGTGCAACACCAGCATGATGAAGCTGATGTTCAAGTGGGTTCAAAAAGCTGTTTTTTACAGGTGCAATATCCTGAAAATTCTCTGCGGGACTGTGTTGTCTATCCACATGGCAACCTACCAGAGATTTCTTGACAGCGAGGCACAGAGGGAGGGAGAGAGAGAGAGAGAGAGAGAGAGAGAGAATCAGAGAGAGAGAAAGAGTGAGAGAGAGAGCAAAATTTACAAATCCTATTTTTCAGATACGATTCCGGCGCCAAGAGCTTCTCCCAGGTTCCAACGCGAACCCTCGGAACAACAATCGATGGATTTTCCATCCAAGACCAATTCTGGACAAAACCCAAGATCCCCCATTCCGGAAACGCCACCCACCGCGATAATTAACAAAAAGTCCAAATTTAAAAACTCTAAAACCCCCAAAAAATTACCCAAAAACAACACCCTGGTGATACTCTGCCTTTGTCGTCAATGTTCATGATTCTGTGATTACGAAGTTTTCTACTATGCTGATTTTCAACATTGCCCAATCGATTTTCGAGATTTGCGCATTAAAGGTAGCACTTTGCGAATGGTTTCCTTTATTAAATTACCATATGTATTTTGGGTCAAAACGCAGGTGCGCTTCGTTGTGTCTTTTCTTATTTTCAACATTGCCTTTTAAATAAAAGCCATTTTTCGACCTTTGACCAAACGCTCACTTCTTTAAAAAACCCGCATAATGTATGTTTGTGTTTGTGTTTTTTTGAAGTATTTTTGCTTGCATATATCCCGAATTTTATGCATAGAATTATTAATAAAGAAAGTTTTCATTTCATTGCACAATGCAGTTTGCGTTGAGAATGTTATTAAGATCAAAAATTGTAGTTTGTACAGTTGTTGGGCCAAAAAAATTCAGCAAATGCGAGGTTTTCAGAATTATGCGTTTTTGTCCTTATTTTCCTCCTTCTTCTCATCGGTTGGTGATGTGCACAGAGGGAGGCAATATTCCTCAATATAGCGCAGAGCCTTGCGGAATATACCCCCTAAAAGGAAGTATTAGATGGTAGCTTTGATAACATTTAGACGTTATCACTTTTAGCACAGAATTTTACGATCTTTTTCGACGTTTTCAATACACAAAATTCCGTTTACATCCGGTCGTTCTTAAAAAAATTAAGGCAAAAGCTTTGTTATTATTTTTCTGAATTTAATTAAAGATTTAAATCGCTAAAAATGATAGCGAGTATAAACCTTTTTCAAGATATCATATAAACTTTACCCACCTTGCCCGTCTAAAAAATGATGATATGTCAGATTCCCAGCCAACGCCACCACCCGTAGCAGCTTATGGTAGAAGCAGCCGGCGGCGAATAGAGTTGCTCAAAGTGGAACATTTATTGAATAATTTTTTTTATAAAAGTTCAGGATTGTTTAGATGCGGCCACACAAGTTTTAAAATCGCTAAAATGAGACGCCACTCACCTATTAACTGTAAAAAATTAAGAAACGCCACAGACAGCAGCAACGTCGAGATTTCAGACCGATTTTCCCGTTGGAGGAGGATGGAACGGAATAGCAGCCCAAAGGATAGGATTGCAGCCCCGTAGAGCCGGATTTGCAGCAGGGCCTCTAAATTGCGGCATTTTTCTAGCTTCTTATTCGGCTGGGCAAACCTTCGGGTGGTTGAATGCCATAATCCAATTTGTAGCCGATGCGTGGGGCGAGCAGACACTGCAACAAATCCCATTATCGGCTTACACGTTTTTTTTGTGGGTTTTGTGTTCAGGGTTTGATTTTTTTTCCTCTATGGGGTTCGAAGAACATAGCAAGAGAGAAAGGGAGATAGAGAGAGAGAGAGAGAGAGACAGAGCGAGAAAGAGAGAGAGAGAGAGAGAGAGAGAGAGAGAGAGGAGGAGAGAAGCGAAAACAAGAGAGAGATGTTTAGAATGTTTAGAATAGAGCTTATGACTCACAAAGCTTCCAATAATATAAAAGTAGAGGGCGAGACCGGAATTCCATATTAACAATCCTTTCGGGAATCTGACGTACAGGCTTTCGTTGATACCGAGGAGTTGAGAAATCTAAAAAAACGGATTTGCTGGTTTTCTAGCCCTTGAAGTTTCCAAATACTTTGTCCACATTGGCTTAATTTTGATATACCCAACGTCTAGACACCCGCATCCAAAATGCATAGAATCGAACGTAAATGCATCTCCCTTCGGGGTGTTAGGAGTTGTACCACGAAGCCGAAAACTTTTAGGGGTATCGAATTGAAATTTGCTAAACTATGCACTAATGGAAGGTATTTCCGCCTCACCTTGCTCCTGTAGATTTCGCCATTATCTCGACACAGCTCCCCAACACCGAGCAGTTTCCGCGTCTTCAGCCTGCTCTGCAGGTCCGAGGCCGACTGTTTCCTACTGACAACGCAAGAATCGTCCAGCATTTCGACAGCCACCCGTTTTTCCTATTTTCGGCAAGTTTTTTGGGGGCCGACTGACCGACCAGAAATCGAGAATATGGCCAAAAATTATTGTAAGATGTATTTAATGGAAAAACTAAGAACATCCAGGCTCGAGGCCTCCCCATTGAATGTGAAGTCCTGTATAACTCACGGATCTCCAGCCGCATGGTCTTTAGCGTCAAGCATCGACTATAATCCGGTAATAGCCCTTGAATACTAGAGGAAATAATCGGCCCCTTACCCCCCGGCGGTAGTGGCAGGTGGTATCGCTTCGTACAATCAGCCGGTTAGTGAGCGGCACCCCGTCTTAGCGAGAGGAGAAGCAGATGAAGAAGTGGAAGGGGAGAAGGAGAAGCTGATGGCGAGAAGAAGGTGTGTCTCGACGGGTGGCTCGAGGAAATTAAGGCCGTGGGGACAGCCGTAGGAGAAGGGCCCCGCCTATTCCAGTCACATAAGGAGCACCAGGAAAAGAAGGCTGGCGCAAAAATTTGTCGCCATGTCTTGGGTGTAAGCTGTTCCCAGATTGGAAAAATAAGAGGACGGGATTCGAAGTAGTAGCTTACCGTAATCTTGCAAAAATTTTATTTGAACTTCAGAAAAAGGCAAAAAAGCTGCCGCAAGACCTCTGACAGCTTAAATAATTCTGTAAAACCTATTATTTTTGTAATATTTGACTGCTAAAATATTTCAGGACTGACAGAAATACAATCTTTCAAGCTAGCAAAAAATTTAATATTTAAAAAATGCTATCAGGTTGGAACGAAAGTTCTGTCGCTGAGCCGAGCTATCTACGAATTTAGCCAGCCTTCCAAAATCTCGGCGACAGAACTTTCGTTCCAACCTGATACAAACCCCCGTAATAGTTGCCCTTTCGATGATTTGGAAAATGCATAAATAAAGCTTTTCAGGGGCTCTAACTATTTCAAGTTTTCAGATAAACAATAGCCTCGGTACGCTGCGATAGCGAGAAGCCGATTCAGGACCCGATGCTCCTATAGACACCCCATCCATGAATAATTCCGCCAACAGCCCCCTTCAATTGGCCCATGCAAATCCGCGTAACATCCGTGTCTTACGGAATAACTCGTCGTAAAGCTGTCGCTACGGCGCGTGACGTAGCAGCTCCAAAAATAAAACCTATTCATCGGGGAATACATTGAAAGAAGTGCCCAAAATAATTAGTCCCAGGCTTGCAAAAATCTGTGCTAATTGGAAGATGCTTTAATAATGTGATAAAGTTTAAAAAATTTCGAATAAATTAAGTTGTTTTAATTAACGTTTTAAGGGGTTAAAGATACCTTGAAAACCCAATAAGCCCATCAAGACCAGGTCAAAAATTGTTGTTGTCGGCATTGAGTTGCCATTGCCCGGGTCATCCCCCCCCCCCCCCAAGGAAAAGCCCCCGGATTAGCGGGGTCGGAAATAGGGTTTTGAGTAGTTGATGGGTGGGTGAGAAGGGGTGCAATTGCTGGGTCCCGCGAGAAAAACTAATCAATCCTTTCGGGTTAAGCACGGGGCTGCAGCGAGTTGTTTTCGGGGGGGGAGCGGGAGGGTGTTTGTGAAGACATCGAGAAGACGTATGAAATAGAAGGGGAACGTGGATGAGAAGATACGGACAGTTGGAGGGACAGATAGTGTGACCGACAGACAGAAGGATACCCAATTGAAATGGGGGTCGTCGCCCGAAAAGATGAGGTGAGGGCGCGGATGCGGGGCTATGCATTTTTTATTTTTTCTTTCTTTTTTTTTTTTTTTTTTTTTTTTTTTTTTTTTTTTTTTTTATTTTTTTTTTTGTTTTTGTTTGTTTGTTTTGTTTTTTGTTTGTTTTGTGTGTTTGCTTTTCGTTTCTTTCCTTTGTTTGTGTTGTTTTTTTTTTTTTTTTTTTTTTTTTTTTTTTTTAATATTTCTTTTTTTTTTTTTTTTTTTTTTTTTTATTTTTTTTTTTTTTTGAGTTTTTTTTTGATTTTTTTTTGAGTATTTTTATAATTTTTTTATTGTTTTTTTTTTTTTTTTGTTTTATGCTTTTGTTTTCCCCCCTATGGGCAAAAACGTCGTTGGAATTCGGCCAAGGGGTCGATTTTTTAAGATACCCAAGACTTAAAAGTACACCAAATACAAGCAACACATTATATTTTTTGTGGCCAAGGAAATAAAGAAATTGAACTCATAATTTAAAATAGCACTCTAAGCCGTGCTGAATTCAATTTTTTTAGCGTGGAAACGCGGTCCGATACCCTGAAGGGAAATCGTGTTCAAGGGTGAAAGTTACTCAAAAATGCCAAATAACGGCTTCCATAAAATGTGGCGATTTACTCAACAACAGCCAATGTGAATGACGTAAACAAATCCGATTCCGGAGGGTCACCTGTCCATGACTTGTGGCCAAAGCCGACCGTGGAATGACAACACTAATCCGAAAGACGCCCTATAAATCGGCCAGAAATAACCGATTTCTGTCAGTAAATTAGCAACCCGTTTTGAATCGAGTTTAGATAAAAGACCCGAGATCAGGATATGGCGCTTAAAACCCAGCCTAGAAATTTGTAAATTCCGGCCCAATACTCGCAACACACGAAATGTGTTTGCGTGGATGGATTAGCATGCATAAAGGGGTGTCGTGAGAACAAGGCTGAAAGGGGGGAGGGAACAGCTTGAAGAAAAGGGGGCTGGGGATTCGGTAATGATATCGATGTTTGGAATGGGGGATGATGCTGCCGAGATGGGTAGGCGTTTGTATACCAGCGCATGGGAATTTTCGACGGGGGGAACGGGCATCGACGAATGTGAAATTGATGGTGAGAATGCTCGCAAACACGCATAAGTGCTAAAATTTAGGTGTTTATCGCGACAAACATGATTGGTTTATGAGGTATAAATGGATGCTCCGGACCAGAGGACACCGGAAATGAGATTTTGCTGAAAATCGTCAACTTTCTTAGATGAATAAGCTTAAAGTTTATGGAAAAAACGCAATACGTATGTTTCTCAATGTTTTAGGGATTTATCGTCGAAGGTAGTTTCCAAGGCTTAATTTAGTTAGACGGAAGGTTTTCGACATAGTCTAGGTGTTTATCTGGGCAACTTTAACCGGTTTGCCAGACTCAAAGGAAGACAGCAGGCACCGGAAATTGAAATCTGCCAGAAATAGCTGGATTGCAACCATAAATACCGTAGAAATGCGGCAAAAGTGTGGATTCGCGAGCTTCTGGCTCCGTAGCGACTCCATAAAACTCACTCAGCCCCATCAAAAAGTGCATAAAACTTACTAGACACGACTGAAGAAGGAGTACATGGCCGGGATCGATCCGGTCCGGCAAGACGGAATATATTCAGAAGGGGGCCAAGGGAAGGGGAGAATGGGAGGGGGGAGGGTAGTGGTGTGTAGATGTTATGAGGGAAATGGGCAGTGAAACGGAATTAGCTACGATCCGGGCCCTCGGGTCTCGCAGAGCGAGAACAGAGGGTTTTAAATTTAGACTCGAGTGTTGAGCCAAAAAGGGGTGTCATGCGGTTGGACCGGAAGTCCAAACATAGTATTTTATATGTGGTGGAACGGGCACGAGGCGATGAGCAATTTTTTGGTTTTAGGGCAAAAACGGAAAAAAATAGGCCATTTTTGGAACCGTAAAGTCAATTTTTGGTTTCTTATTTTTTCCTACTACGGTGAAAAAACGATAAGTCGGTCGCCACATACAAGGACCATAGATTCCATAGTTCAACCATACATTTAATGCCCAAATTTCTTGTTTCGATGTTTAATAAATATTGGCCAAGTTTAATTTTACCAAATTACCGTAGTTAGCATAATCTGATGGAAAAATGGCATTTCCGCCTATATTACTGTAGATTCTGTAGAATACGGTAGTCGTAACTATACATTTTACAAACATAAAGATAAATAACTGAAAAATGCGTCTGATAGGAAGCCTGCGCTACATGTGGCTACAAAAACATGGAATGCCCCCAGCTATAAATGTGCCCCAAGAGCACCTGTGGGCCGTCTCGTGCCCAATTCCCATAAATAAAACCGGAAATGCACGGCCGGGGGCCAAGGTGCTCTTGCCTTTTCAACCGTAAAAATCCTGAAGGCGGTAAATTAAAAAGTAAGGGTTTTCGAGGTAAACCCCAGCTTATTGACCTGAGAAATTCGAAGCTCTTTTAAAACCCTTAAACTGCTGCGAATTTAGTTTGTTATCGCGGTCGCGGGTAAGCTAAATTTTCGTATAATTTCATGGAAATATGGCCTGATGTTGTAGTCATTATAATATAAAATCCTAACTTTTTTGGATGGGGAACTCCAAAAGTAGTGGATTTAGAACGGAACAGAGGCGAATTTAGGGGTGCCGCGTCATATTCAATTTACGCAAATGCGCTCCGGGCGAAAATGTAGGGGAGGAAAATTGGCCTAGTCGAGAGGGAGGGAGCGGTAAAACGTATAGTAATGACTGGACCAAGCACAAGAAATGGCTACACTTAGTTGGCCTAGCTTAATCCTTAAAAATCACAGACGCTAAATTTCGAATTTGGAAACTTGAATTTACAGATTGTGTTATGTTTTTAAAGCCAACATGCACCGACTAAAATTCACATTAACCGACCCAGAGAAAAAAAATGTAAATTTGATTTCTATAACCGCAAAAAACGAACCCCTCTTCGCCCAACCGTCGATGTTTATGCATTGAGGGTGGTGTTGGGTGGTGGGGTGGATCGGCTGGTCTCGGTTCGGCTTCTTCTCCAACGTCCGCCGCCATGTGCCGTCTTCTTCTAAATTTGGAGGCATGGACTAGAGAGTCAAGAAAACCAGGGGGGTGTTTGGTATTCAGGAAGCGCAGAAAAACTCGTGATGCTACAAACAAAGCGAGGACAAGGCTATTTCGGTATGCAATGTTACAAGAATAGAAAAGTGTAACTTGGAAAGAAAACTGTGCATTAGATAAAGTCTTATCACAGCAGAGCCATTGAAGCGCCATTAAAAATGCACAATTTTTTTGAATGTGTATTGAACCAAGAATTAATCCTACAGAAAGACAAAATAACCCTGGAACATTTCCATTAATACCAGTCGATACAATGGCTGAAAGAGCTGGAACGGATAATGAGTTCGCCCACGATTTCCGTGGCTATTCAGCGTGCAAAGAAAGAAGATTTCCTGGGAAGTGGCTAAAAAATAGGGCTACAGATTTGGAGGTGGTAAACAGATTTTCATATTGACCACCCTGGGGGCAGAATTACCGAATTACCGGGCCGCATCCGGCCCAGGAAATGGGGGATTAGGTCGAGGAAAAGGGCTGGATTTGTGGGAAATTCCGATGAGAAGGTAGCGAAAATGGATGTTTGTGAGTTTAATGAATAAAAAAAATTGATCCAGGAATAAAAATTAGTTTAATCTATTTCCAGACGGTGGCTAAAATTCGCAAAGCTATTTGCAATCTAAAATTTGCCAGAAAACATTAAAGATATTACCGTGTGGTTAAGATTCAAAAAAGCTATGTACGAACTAGAATCTCCACAAAAACTTCATTCCCGCGATTCTGGCGTGCCCAATTAAAAAACGACTGCGTCTCGACGTCCGGCGGCCCCAGAAGGGAATTCTGAAACTGACGGCCGACCCCCTCGATTCAAATGCGCCCTTTTCAGCACGAATTTCCGGAGAAAAAGGGACGTAGGGAGGAGGAGAGGAAGGAATGGAAAATACCGACCCCTCGGAATCCCCCTTTCTTGCCCTCCCTACATGTCATGCTGCGGGGAAAACATCTTCTAGAGAACGAGGGAAACGAATTGCACTTTTGCAACAAAAAAAACACAAAAATTTCTCGGCGATTGTTTTTGAGAAAAGTGTGTTATTTCACAAGGAAACGGTTAAATTTAATTCGAAAATTTCAGACCCGTTCTAACTGCAAATTTCTACATAACCAAAAATTCCGCATACGATAGCTGACTAAAAACGGAGCCTCGGAAGGGCCATACCCCCGCATTCTGGACGAGACGCCATGCGGAAAATTAGCTCAACTGGAATTCGAAAAGGGATGGCTTTCTCCGGTGGTTTGGGGTGGGCCAACGAGCAGCCCAAGGGAGGGGGACGCTCGTCTTGCTCCAACGAGCAGCTTGTTTTTTGTTCCGAGGAATTGCAGACAAAATCTTATGGCGGCTAAAGGCGAGGTGGGCAAAAATCAGGAACATATTTCAGGTGTCTAAAAGCCGAAATTGCCGAACGTGGGTGATAAACAGGTGGAGGGCCAAATTGTAAGTCAATTCCGGGGCTTCTGTTGAATCAAAAAATTTATACTGCAGCTGAATTTCGTTAAATAAAAAACATTTCGAAACACGTTGCGAACCATAGTTTGAATATTATCCTTTTAAAAAATCCGAAATTAATTCAAGGCAGTTTCGGATCTATGAGTTCAAAGCACAAAGCCAGATCAAGCTATTTTTCGTTTTTTTTTTAAATGGCGATGACCTGACAAAAAAGGGCGTTTAACAGCACCTTGCGGCGCTCCAAAAAAATAAGAAATTCCAAAACTCACTCGCACCTTACGGACCGAAAGATGTATTTTATTTATGACAGGTATCCTTGAAGAATGGATAATGAGAGCATTCCAAGATTCCGACTATGACAAACCGCTAGCTGCTGCTGCGTGTGTATGCGTGTGTGGCTTTTCAAGATATTGCCCAGCCCTAGAAAATAAGCGGTATATGGGCTGGCTGGTATGTGTGTGGTGGAGGGCCAGAGCTGAAAAATGAGATCCCCGGGCCGACTGGGGGGACCCCCAGCCACAAAGGATAAATATATGCTGAAGCCGAAAAAGGCCGGGGAGAAGCTGAAAAAATGCTGCACGGCTGGACGGCGCAAACCAACACATTCAGATGGGGAGGGCATTTTAATTTGCCGTGGCTGGGGACGGGAGGGCTTATGGTTGTCAATTCGTCTTTTTGAGGATCGCCCGCGATAAGGCTGGGCCCATTTTAACGGATTGCCTGCGGTGAAATTGGGCTCGAGGTGGTTGAGATGGATTACTGTAGTTATTTACAATATTTATGCGCGTTATAGGTATGCAATTTAACCTATTGGTTCAATTAAGCGGATAAAAACGAGGTTTGAAGAGGGCTTTGTCATTAAGATTCAGTACCGGGAAATGAAAAATGGAATCCAATTAACATCTCTAAAGCCGATTCCTAGGGCCAAATTTGTATTCCAAAATACAAAAGTCAGAAAAACCCGGGATTCTGGTTTTTAAAGCCTTCGGTTTTTCGAAGTGAAGCAGCTCCTTGCGAGCTTCTGACACGAGCATAAACAATTTTTACAGGAATTCAACCCATCCATCACTCTGTTCCCTCCCCAACAACACCCAAAAGCTTTCAAAAATACCCGATTCTTCATGTCAGATTTATACTCGAACAAATCACAACAAGTTTACCAAGCTCGCGAGAACAAAGTGGAATTTCGAAGCCTAAAAAATCATCTAAACAATGCCTTAGAGAAAATTCAGAGTCCTGGTCCTAGATTTTAAGAAAACCCGGGTTTAAATAATCAAAAAAAATAAGGCTGGATGACGACAATCGTCAGAAACGACGACCATCTTCGGAGTCCATTCATACCCAATTCATCAAAGGCGTGACAGTTGATTGTCTGGTGACGAAATTGGCGGAAAATGAGAGTTGTCTGGCTCGGGGCCAAATGGGGTTAGCTGGGACTTGATAGTTTAGAGAAGTCAGGGTTCCCAGAGAAGTTGACATCTGCGCATGGAATTCTTTCGTTTGTGCCACATGTTTGCTTCTTTCTCAGCTAAAATGTTATTAATTGGTTTTGAAACAGGAAATCCGGAAAAAGGTTTTTCTACCTGCGTCTCGATCTCACCCGCTCTCTCACTCTCTATAGCACAATTCGCACTAACAATCTCAGCCACTCTCTATTTGTCTCTCTCTCTCTCGCTCTCTCACTCTCTCGTTCGCGCATCCCCTATTTCCATGTTTTGCTTGTTTTGAAACATAAATGTCTCAAAGCCGCCATAACCTCTTCCGTTTAGGGGCAATTTGTAGAGTGTCATCCTTCTTGCCATAATTTATTCCATTTAATATCTTTTTCACCCCCACTTATTTATCTGCTACAAATTTCATTCCCCTGAGCAACCGATTGAAAGGAGATTCGAAAATGCCTTCCCGACTAGCGAATCCCTTCGTTTACCCCTGTTCGTGCCAGGACCCAGAAAAGAGTCCCATGGCCCGTGCCTCTAATTGCCGTTCATCCCGGTCCCGTAACAACTTCCAGAATTGGCCAAAAATCCCGCTGGTCCAATCTCAAACATCCATTTCCTGCTGCTGGTCCTGATCCTCAAAAACACCCCACCCTCACCAGGTGCTTCCGCACAACCCAATTCTCCGGTTCCAAAAAAACGCCCTATTCCTGGTAGGTGAGGCCCGGGTTGTGAAGCCCACCTTGGAGGGGGGAATGACGGGTGTTTGAGGAAAACACGTCTAGCCGGTACCTCTGTCCACAAATGTAGCCGTTGCTTGGTCAGGTGGTAACATTTAGCGTGGCACGGACGATTTGATTGTCGGAGATGTGGGCGTGTTTTCTGGGAATTTATTTAGTGGTTGTTTTGGGTCGATGCTATTATTTTTTGATAGGTTTATAAGCGAAGAGAGCTTTGTTTAATAGTTTTGAAAAATTATAATTTTCCTTAATTTTGATAAATTTTTGATACGATTTTGATTGTTTTATATCCAGTCAAGTATTCGATGGATAGATATGACCGATTGTCATAATATTGGTTCGTATCTTTAATGGTGGATACCTTGACTTTTGCAGCAATATTGTAAGATTTACATAATTTCGGCTAACCCATTGTCTTTACGACTTGAATTGCACTTCTTTTTTGCAAAAATTTTGCCGTGACGATCCGAGCTACGCAAGTCCAAATCGAATTCTTGGACGTCTATCAAATCACCAACCTTTTTGTACCTCTGACCGTCCAACACCAGCCCGTGCTGCGTATTCCCCCGGGGTCTCAAGGGACACCGGCCACCCGAACCAGCCCAGTCAGTCACTGGTGGCCGGTCACTAATTGAAAATTCATAGGACACGGCGATTCGATTGAGGGTGGAAGGGGTGGGGCTGAATAAAAAAGCCATAGAAAACTTTTCGGAGTGCCCGGGCAGTAAATGGGCGTTCCTCCCCGTATCAGGGTCTGTTAGATGAGTCGCGTTAGTTGGTCTCTCTCACCCTCACTCTCACGCTCTCTCTCACTCATTCTCTCTCTCAATTTGCAAATTTTCACAGGTTCAAGTGCTGTACTCTATCAAGCAAATATCAAATATCACGTAAAAGTAAAAAACGTCGAAAATCCCGAATTTTCGCGTAGCCCTGGTTTGCAAGACAATTTTTTTCAAACGAAACGAAGTACATTCCAAATCTGAAGCGCCGAAAGCGGTGGGCCATTCACCCGAACGTCTTATTGCACAATATTCCGACGACGGCCTATTGAATTTGAGGGCAGACTGAGGAGCGGAAGTGGTACCCACCCACACAACACACCCATTTCCAATCGGACAACACGAATTGACCCAACTACCGACGACAAATACGCATTTCTTTTTTGAGATTCGTCGGGGGTAGAGGGAAAATTCCGGGCAAAATACCGACAGCAAAATGCCGCCCACCGCGACAGCCACAATCCGGGCAGCCATAATGCCGACAGATAAAATTTCGATGCATTCTTGACATATTTTTCAGAGCGATACTTGGCATGTCGGGGATTCTGACTGTCGTGGCTATGGTTGTGAAATTTCCCGTTATCGGTATATGTCGAGGATATCGTTGTCCCAATTCTGTCGGGTTTATGGGTGTCGGGATTTTCGCTGTCGACATTTCCGTTGGGGGTTTTGTCGTCTTTCGTTGGAGGATGTCGAAGACGTGGCTTGATGATGAACGTGCAGGTTTTACCAAACTCCAGCTGATCAAAGTTCACCGCTTCTTACTATTCCGTTGCACTCCCCTAGTACAACCTCATCCCCCATCAAACCCAAACCACTTCCGCAAAAAGGGGCCTTCCCAAAAAAACGACCACACCAGATACCCCAGGGCCCATCGTTCCGGATATCTGTTTTGGACTAGAGCCTCCTCCAGCCGAGCTCGTGGCGCCCATAAAAAGGTCGACTTTTCGTGTGTGTTCCTGGGCTAGTCGTCTGTTGTCTCGCGTCTCGGAATTTCGGCCCCTCCTCCTGATAATTCAATCAGTGAGGCCGAGGATTCAGCTGAGACCCCCCGGCCATCCCTCTGGATTTCACCCGGATATTTTATTCCGTCGGGGTTACGGGGAGGCACTTTAAAAGTTGCCTCGTTGTCCCTGATGAGCTGCAAGGGCTCGGATTTCTCTCCCAGACAATTTTTACGGAGCGTTTTTTCGCGGTTCTTTTAAAGGGGCTCCGAACTGCCAAATCAAAGCCCTTTTGATTTGGCTCTTTGATTTCTGGCAAATTGCCAGCGGGCGCTGCGGGACGAGAGCCCTCACTCTTTCGATTTTTGCGCGAAGTTGTTTTTGCCCGGTTTCTTTGGGAAAACACTATAATTCGCGCATTCTGAGCCCATTTTTGAACCCATCAAATTTGGCCCAGAAACAGCCGAGAACGTGATTTCGAGGTGACAACAAGGAATTTCAAATTTGCGAGCTTCCCGCGCCCCTGGGTGTACAGAGGCCTCCCATGTACAGGGCTCCCATTTTAGGGCCGTCACTCAATTTTTGGCATTTCGTAGCCCCTTTAAAGCTTGTGGCTTGAATTCAGTTTCTTCCCGGCCTGGTACCGCTATGTATTATTGCAAGGCTTTTGTAATAAGAAATAAAGAAATTACCAAAAAATCTCAAACATTGTGCTTTACCTAGTTGCTAACCTGGCGTGGTTTTCACTGAATCCAAAGGCCACTACTGTTATTTTAAGCCGAAATTAGATCCGGCCGCTGAAAAATTGGATTGCTCCTGCGCCGTATTCTTGAGGCTCTGCAAAGCTCCAGCATTTTTATGAGCCCGAGAAACCGTTTCCTGGGTTGATGCAGGATTCGGAATTCTCTGAAGAAAGGCCAGCTTCGATTAATTCTCGATTTTTGGTAAATTTTTCCTAACGTTTTTACGTACCTTGATTTCCACTTGATCTTTTTAATCTATACCTTTTTTAAATGTACTAACCAAAAACTTTCGGGAACGAATCATACCGCGAAATTACCCTCCCGACGTCTTCTAGCAGTTCAATACCATTCAGACCATTGTTAAACGACACGATTCTTTTTACTAACTAATTTTCTCCCAGACCCAGACCAATTGCTTCTCCCATTTCGTCCCTTTTGTTTGTCGCCCATTCCCACTAATCTGCCCTAGTGTTCCGCTTCGTGCCTTCCCCCTTCTTCAAAACGTCTTGACTATGCTTAACATTTTTCCTCCGTGTTCAGCCCAGACTCCAGACCCGGCTCTATGAAAATTTTATTCCTTCTTTGTGGGTGGGTTGGTAAGGTGCGCAGAAGGAGAAGAAGAAGAAGAAAATTGTCCCACCTCTCCTCTCCACACCCGCAAATTTTAGACCCATCCAGGTCCCCCCCCCCCATAAAAATTGGGGTGGTGCTCAGGTGAGCCGGTTGGGCCCTATTTTTAATGGTTAGTGGACACTTGAGTGTTTTTCAGGGTATATTCGAGTTTCGAGGGTTGGTGGGGGTGTTTCCAGGGTTGCTAAAAGCTTGCCCCAGACTGCTTGTCTTGGCTTACCTGTCCCTTTAAGGCTAACAAATGCATTAAGCCATGAAATTGGACATTAGAGGCTTTTAACGTTTTTTGTGGTTTTAATATGATCCTTACGCGAATGGAATCTGACGCCCCTCGATGTCCTAAAAAATCCTCTAGCTCAAATTTCAAAATTTTCAGTATTTTTTAGATTTATCCTGAATTTTCTACTCTTCAATACAACTATTTCCAAAAAAAATGAATTTTTCCATTGAACTAATTGGCTCAAGGCACAATTCCACATAAAAATACACCGCTTGGCATTCAGGAAAGCAGGTGAAAATGTCTCCATCTCGATTTTTTGAAGACCAGCTTGGACCTGATTTTCTGCTCCAGCCCCTATTTTTTGGGCTCACAGAACCTTGGCACCCTGCCAATCCGGAGCCCAACCGGATTATCCCAATTGGCCGGTCGGAAGAGAATCGGCCCGTTGAATTTTCGGTGCTTGTTTGTTAGAGAAAATCATGCGTTTTTGCTTTGAATAGGCAATTAGGAGAACGCGGTATAGTTTTTGGGAGTAATTGACTAATTGAAAACCCAATGTAAAAGAGTTAAAATAAATAAGGACAAAATTGACTCGTGTTTTTGAATGCCGTTAATCTTATATCACTTTTGATCACTTCAATTTCTTGATTTTTCTGCTTTTCCTTGGTTGTCCCTTCCCAGCCGTGTCAGTTCCGTACTTTCCCTAATTTTAACGGCTTCTCCAAGGTTGCACGTCTTAATTAAATTTCGCAAAATGACTCATCTTCGTGCAATTTTGTGGCTAATTTTATTAACTTACCGCGTCAAAATTTCCGCTTATTTACTAACCATATACGTCACGCTCCCATTCAATGGCTCCAAATTTAGGGCCCCCCATTAATTTGAGGAGGCGGAAATTGAGGAGATGACAAAATGAAGTTGGCCACGGCCAATTTCTGGCCCCGGTCAAGACACATTTTTTGCGATTAATTTTGAAAGTGGGGATAAAAGCCGGGGCGTGAATCTGGGTGGTCTAAGGGTCTCAGACACGCTTGCCCAACTGCCACAAAGGTCTCTATTTTGTGAAGGGATTTTCGGGAGGGCGCGTCGTCGTCGTGCAAACAAAAATCAGAAGCTTCTAGAGGTGTCGGTTTCGAGAGGACGGTTCGAAAAGTTTATAGTCCCATTATTTTATCATTTTTCTCTATTTTTCATTATTGTGCTGTGCTTTTTCATCAAAAAATTTTGTAATTTTGACTTTGCCAAATTTTTTGCAAGGCGCAGAAAATGGAAATTTATTTCTGGCTATAAGTTATACACGTAGTACCCTCCCTAGCCCCGTTTACAAATTCCACCGTGACTTTTTCGTGCTTCCCCTTGTTTTTCGTCCCCTATTAGCACCTCCATTCCTCGAACCCGCCCAAAAAACCCCAAGCTCCCCGCGAAAACCCTCGAAATCCCCGGTGCGAAAACGGGACCCCGGGCTGGGCCCCTTTAGGCGGTGCGGTTCAAAGCGTGGCTCGCGTGCGAAAATGCTTAGGATTCCGGGGAGGGCGAGATTGGGCCGAGAAGTGTTCCCCAAAAAAGAAAGCGGCTTCATCTACCTTTGACGACCATAATAGCGTGGGGAAAATTGTCTTTGGCTCGAGTTTTATATGGGCTTTGTCATCGTCGATTTGCCGATTTACGGTTTGGGACTGGTGTGAAAGTATGATCATGAGAGTGCGAATGAGATATGCTCTCTTAAATTCGTTAATATTATAATCAATTTCTGATACTTTCTGTTTATGATGATTGCTTTCTTTTGCAAATCGACTAAAAACTTAGATAAACCTAAATCGATCGAATGAACCATCAAATTTCAGAAAATGCGGGCAAACAAATGGTTTGAGCGTTTCGGGAATACGAGGCTACAGGAAAGCCAGCGGCGCAATTATCCACTAGGCGGCACGACAAGGCTGTTACTCGAGATGCAACAAGGTATGCAAAATTTATCAACTTAATGCCGTAAAAAATTCACCGGGACATTTTCCAAACAGTTAACGGGTTTTTATGATTTCTGGTAAGTCCTTTTCCTCAATAGTCACTGCTATTTGGCCGCGTAGAATGCAACTGACGGCAATTTCAATGCTTTGTTTCTCAGAAATCCCTGCTACGACCAATCCTTCTTTGTTTCTTTCTTTTTCCGCTTGTCCGTCTCTCTCTCTCTCTCTCTCACTCTTTCTCTCTCTCTTTCTCTCTCCCTCGCTGTGTTATTTTCTTCTTTCAATTTCTTCGGCTTAGGACTCTTCATTTTCTTATTATGTAAATCCCAGTCACCGAAAACACTTCCCCCGTTCCCCTGCCTCCTCACCTCGCAATTCTTTCCAAACCCAAATTACTCACCCCAGGATGATCCGGCCGGGTTTTTTTTGGCCACCAGCCCCCAAGGCACCCATAAGCTGCCTTTAATTTTGCGCCCCGGAAAACAAGGGCATTTATCCGCCCGCCTCGGTTCTTGGCCCTGACAGAACACCCGGGTAGACGACCAGAAGGGCTGATGGCTGGTGGTGGCTGGGGGATGAATAGCCACAAAATAGCGGCAAATCTCTCGGCGTCGAGACAATCGAATTCCATGGGACTCACCAGAATCGGGAGTCTCAAAAATCGACAGCGACGCGAATTGATTATGAACCTGCTATTGCCGCTGGAGATCAGTACGGGTAAGGGTTTTTTAAGAGGATTGGGAAGCCAAGCAGGTCTGGTAGGCTGCTCAGGCGAAGTTTCGTGACCTAATAATGCGAATTACGGACACTCCGGTTATCGATAATCAGTCTTTTTTGCGCCTTTAAAGGGATTCAGAAGTCCGGCATGTTCACAGAATATTAGAATAAGGCCTATTCCTGGTTAACCTAGCTTCCCGAAAAGCGTATCCTCTCGTATTTTTGAGACCATGCAGTCGTTTTTGGCTATTTGGGGAAGTTGTAGTGTGTAGTTCTAGGTCTTAAAGGCCATTTTTTTTTTTTTTTTTTTTTTTTTTTTTTTTTTTTTTTTTTTTTTTTTATTATTTTTTTTTTTTTTTTTTTTTTTTTTTTTTTTTTTTTTTTTTTTTTTTTTTTTTTTTTTTTTTTTTTTTTTTTTTTTTTTTTTTTTTTTTTTTTTTTTTTTTTTTTTTTTTTTTTTTTTTTTTTTTTTTTTTAGTGGCGAAGTCAACAGCGTTCCTTTCAGTTACTCGGGAAGCCGAACACCCACAAACTATTAATGCATCAAGAATTAGCTATGTGAAAATCCGTCTTTTCTCAGCCAAGGGTTTGCCCTTCGCTCCATTTTAAATGGATTCGGAAGCCACAGGTCCGCGCTCCCCAGGCCGTGCCTCCAGAATTCAGCATTATCGGTTAGCCGATTGATACAAAGTGCGCCGCTAAGATTTTCCTAACCTTCCCGTATTGTTGTTAAATGCGTCTATTTTCAGCTTTTGTGGCTTGGGTAATATGCGGAAATGCCCTTTTCTATAGTAGGTGATAAAACTGGCCCAATTTCCGGTTATTCAGCTTCAAATACCACTTGAATGCCACTTTCGCTCTTTTTCAAAAGTAAAATCACGCTTAATTATTGAGATTTTTTATTTTTCGGGTTGGGGCTTGTTAGAAACATTTTTTTCCGGTCGAAATTAGTGTATATTTTCAGTCCCTCCACATTTTTTCGAAGACTTTCCATGATTTTTTGATGTTTACCAAACAACAGTGTTTTTATCTAACGTTCTGCCACCCCAATCCTTTCGTTGTATTGTTTTCCGAAATTTACCCCCGATCACTTGGCACAGCGACGGAGTTACACGGCGCGTTTGCCTAACGGCTTCCCCCACCGGGGGGCTTCTTTTATTTTCGGCCGTCGTCCCTTTTTCTTTTGACCAGCCCACACAGTTCGACACAAAAAAACGCGGAGCAGTGACACCAGAAGCAAGTAGTTGATCAGCTCCTCAGTTTCCCCCCTATCTTTCGCAATATTTGTTCTGGGAAAACACAACCACGTGCTGTGGTCCTTGACGTCAATTTTACGGTATAACTGAAGGCTAGGACTTGCAATTCTTGGATTCATAGCAGCATTCGATGGCTTTTGCAGAACGGCTAAAAGGTGGGTTTTTCGGATCAGATTTGACGTTGTTCCTGGTTTGTAGCTGCGGGGTTTTTGGCTTTTCCTACCCGGCAAATGGCCTTTGTTTTATTGGTTTTTATGGTGAAAAGTGGCCATTTTGGGGGCGGGGGGAAGTAGCGCATTTTCTGCAGAGTTTGCCTAAGGAATGAGCAAAAATGGGTAATGTTCTAGATTTTTCTTTGTCTTAGGATGATAAAAATCGCATGTTTTTCTGGTCTGCCCTGGTCTGTTTTATACTGTATTTTTTGATAATATAATGGACCTTATTTAGTCAAAAGCGACGCAAATTGGAACTACGCTTTTATTTCGCTTTCGATTCTGTTTTATTGGACCAAACGAAAAATTGGTGTTTTAACGGGTTATGTCTTGTGAAGACCTAGTAGAGATAAAGGAGCGCTTTTAGCATTTCTATTCCCCTTGGTGAAATTCTCTTGAAAATTCTTGAAAGGTACATTGTTTCGTTCCTGCGCATCTACCAAGACTCAACGACTCGCCGACCCGAATACAGGAACACCGCCCAGAAAAAGTTAAAACATGACTGTCTAAGCCGTGCAAATCCATGCCCCCCTCCATCCTCGACCAATCCCCCCTTCCGACTCATTTGCCTTATCCGCGTTTTGCGTCTTCATGTCAGCGTCGCTGCATTGCCCACTGAAAGCAGCAGGCATTCGGGAAATAAATCGAACAATTTCTCGCGGATAATCCCAGGGGCTCGCCGCCGAGCCGGCACCCTAACATCAAGAAAAAAATTAGAAGACGCCCGATCCGTTGTGTTGGGAGGGGCTGTGAGGGGATTCCCTTCCCCCTCGTTGCCAAATACCACACCTCGCCTTTCTCATTTCAGAAAATTGGCCGTTGATTCGGGTTGCGGCTTTTGTTCGACCCCAGACACCCTGGAGGTGGCGGGCCCTAGAATTCGTGGATTCATTCCTTTGCTAGAGGGCTGTGTACCTAGGCCTGGATTCGATTTTCTAAAAGATGCCCCGCGCGTTGTACCGGCAAAGGTCACTACGGTATTGTGACGCGAATTCGATGGACGGGGAGATGTCGGATGCGAATCTCAGCAATTTGAGCGAGTCGATCGTGTCGGCGGGAGGTCGGTTTTTGAGCAGCTATGGCTTCCTTTGACCTAACAACCACTTTTTATGACAGATTTTAAAGTCTATACTGCCGTCAATGAAAAATAGAAATTAAACATATGGGGCGGAAAGTTTAGCTCTGTTATAGTTAAAAAAATCTTTGAACTCAGTTAAAAAATGCTTTATCTTTTCCTTGACAGTTTTAATAGCGGGTTGATTGCCCAATTACTCTCCATCTTTCCAGAAAAATCGTCTCGATGCCCCTCTAATAACTTCAAATTTTGGAAGCACCTAGAGTGCACCTGCCGAAAAGGGTCTATCCAAGCATTTTCCGCTGCCTAGATTTTTCCATGCCACGTAAATAATAATTTCCTAGCTTAATATGGATATAAATTTCATCAACTGCTATAATAGGTATTTTTAAGGCCGGAAAAGTACGACTACCCTTTTTCCTTAATCCCCCAATCGATAGAACTTGCCGCAGCTCATACTTGTATCCTTGATTTTTGGCATCTGACCAACAGTCAGATCTGAAGTTCATAAAAACTGTAGAGCTCCAAAAAATCCTGTGTTTTCAGACGACTAAAAGGTCTCTGGAAGCATTGCCGGATGTTTAGGGTTCGATTTCAATCGAAAAGACTGGGTGGGAGGGGACAAGTGATAGAATTTCTTCACTTTTGCTTTGGACCACGTTTTTTTGTTAGAGAACGCCTTTCTGGCAGACACATTTACGCACATTTCCCAGGCTAATGAAGCAAGGCACGGCCCGGTTTTTGTTGGGGTTTGATTATTGCGATTTTTCGGAATTCCTCGAGTTTTTGAAGCTACTTTAGTTAGTGAATTTTTTATTTTAAGCTACAATTTGGTCACATCGAAAGGTAGTTGAGCAACTCTTAAAATGTATTTTCGTAATATTAACGTTTGACGAGAATTCATGTATACCCTTTGCGAATGAACTCCACAGTTCCATGGACTTCGATCTTTTTTATCATTTTTTTGGTGCGCTCTTGAACACTCTTTTGAGCACCGTCTCAACCCATCCTCGAGCGAAAGCAAAAAAATTAATGAAGGATCCGCCCTTCCATAGCTTGCTCCAAACCACAAAAACCCTCCTCTTCCCCATCGAGGAGCATTATTTTCATTGATGATGTCGCTTTTGGAGAGGCAGAAATACCCTGTGAACCCCATCCATCATCGACCCTCTAAAAGTGTCGTCGGCCGTGGGAGGTGGTGGATCCACAGCTTCTCCCTCTTCTAGAGTAATGCATTTTTGGGGGTGGGACCGGAAAGAGGGGGATGGAGGACGGACGCCTGCTCATCTGACCCCCGAAAAAGGGGGGTAGAGGCGGAGGTGCTCATCTTGGGGCTAAAGAGCAGAATTTGAGCTTGAGATGGATGAGCATGGGGCCCTGAAAGGTGACAAAATAAAAACCTGTTTTTTTTCTGGCCCCATATGCAAATTTTTAAGTCAAATAATCGGCAGAGATTGGGGCGAGGCAGGAGGGAGCAGAGAAAGTTTAGGCTAATTTTAGAACCAAAACCCGTGTTACCGGAATTTTTCCAGGGCCTATGCCTAAGCCTAAACCAAACTTAAGCCTAAGCCTAAGCCTTTAATTTAAAGAACCTATGGAAAATCCTAAACCTACTACCTTGAAACCATGCTAATTCGCACCTCCTTCCCGAGTAATACATTTTGCGTCGACTCCTCATCTACCCCTTCAGAAGCCCAGAAGGGGGTGCTAGCCACCCATCGCCAAGGTCCTCAGCCGGGGCCCTAAGCCAAAAAAGCGTGTGGCCGGCCGGGCTGGCGGTGGGCCCTAAAGGGGAGGGGCTCCAGGGGAAGGAGAGGGGCCATCCTCCCGCTCATACCCACAGACACACACACCCGGACCAACACAGGACATCTTGCATCTTCTCGGGCTTTTGGCTGGGCCCCCCGAGTCGAATTCCTCCCTCGAATTTGATTTCCGGGACCGAAGCGAACGACGAAGAACCGGCACCGATCCTCCAAAATCGGCTAAAGACTTCACTTGATGGTCTATAGTATTAATTTTTATTCGTTCTCTAAAATCTGAAATCGATCTGTATCTTGACAAATTCCCAAGCCCCGCCCCCTCTAACTTTCAACTACCAATTAAAAGTGGGCGGACCCGACACACCGCGTACAGAGGCGTACCCGTAGTCCCCCGAACTGTTTGGAAGGCGTCCCGGTGAATGGATGGAGGCGGTGGCACCCCTCCGGAAGGGCGCCGTCGTCTCCATGTCCCCTTCTGTAGCCAATCTGCTCGCCGCCCAGCGGACGATGCTCGACATGGAGCCCGAAAAGAAGGAGAAGACACGGTTTTTCAAGGTGGGTGACCTTTTTAACGGGCCTTTCTGAAAAAGGAGCTGGTGGATAAGATCTGGAGCGAAGGTTTTAAATTTAGTTTTTGGATAGCAAACATTTAAGAAGTTTAAAATAGCGCACTTATCGGACGAGAAAAGGGGTTTTTATGCTGATTTCAGTATTTCCTGGATAGCATTTAATAAGCGCTAAAATTGCCTCCTAGTAACTCTAGAAAGGGTATTTTCAACTCATAAATTTAGCCCGGTAAGAAATTTCTGACCCGGGATAAATTGTGACAATTTTTAGCTGAGCACGACACGCGCTTTCGTTCTTCTGCGTTTTTTTTTGGTAGCATGATCCCATAGAGGTCGATCTCTCCTCCCATGAATCAAATTCTAACTTTCATCAACAGAAGCCTTTCGTTAAATCGAATCCCTTCCACCTTCCCTAACGGCAAAGTTCCTCGTCTTCCCCCCCCCGCCGTGGCCGTCTCTCAAATTTATCGCCCACTTTGCTTTTTGCCTGCAAAGGAGCACAAGGGAAGGCCCGCTCCGTTCGCGGGGACAAACTTTTTCAAAACCATCCCCCCGCCCGGAAATATGGCCGCTTTCGGGTCATCCGAGTTCCGTGAGAATCCAGTGGACGGGCTGTGAATTTTGCGGCGTGATTTCTGGACGCGGCGGGGTAGTTGAGGTGGAATTAGTCGCGGCGAGAAAACAATTGCCGTTCGGGAAAATGGTCTGGGAATTATGGGTTGGCCGCGCGGTGCCGCGGAAGCGATTCCGCACAACAACTGGCACGGGGGAAATTGAAAACGTATTTTTCAAAATATAAAAATTGTATAAAAAAATTGAAATCAGGGTTTTTCAGACACCGCGACTCGGGTCGAGAAGGATGCGGAATCGACTTGTACAGAAAAATGGGATCTGCAATATTGCTTTGAAGAACGTGCCAAAGCAAAGGCGGAAATACTTTAGGTATTTATTTAGATTTTTAACGCCATAACTCACGTGAAAATTTGCATGTTACAGCCTATTTTCAGCGATATCTTTACGACGGTTATCGAAATGAAATGGAGATGGTGCCTTCTCTACTTTTCGCTCAACTTTGTCCTCTCGTGGACGTTTTTTGCGTTGATTTATTATAGGTAATGGCAGAGCGTATTTTCAACGTTTATAATTCGATTTACAATTATCTTTATTAATATACCTTGATGCAATCTAACTTACTTGAATTGAAGGTAACTAATAAAAACTAATTTAGCATTGCCAATTCCCACGGTGACCTCGAGCCCTGGAACATGAAAAGTACAAACTGGACGCCGTGTGTACAAAATGCCGACTCCGAGCTCAATTTCTACCTCTTCTCCTTCACCACGCAGACGACGATCGGTTATGGGTATCGGTGGGTCTTTTAAATGCTCTGTTTTTATTTTTATTTTGATTATTTTATTTCATACCCTGACACCTCGGACCCTGACGTTACCAGGGAAACAATATTTGAGCTGTTGCTTGAACTGCCCAACTTGAAGCAGCCCAGCTTGAGTTTTCTAAGATAATTTAGGTAGGGCTGGGTGGTCAATAGAACCGTGAACGCATACAAATGACTGTAGAACGTCAATGTAATGGATATTATAACATTATCAACTAAAAATAATCATTCAGATGCAAGGGTGTATTCTGTGAGACCTGTGATCAAGAAGCCGATCGCAGGTAGAATGGCTACGATCGAGAAAAGAATAAGAAACATCCCGATCCCCAGCGTCATGAGCGTCTATAAAGCTCGAACTTAGTTTCAGAAAGTATAGATTTGTATACCTGGACGAACAACATTGAGAATGCGTGGCGCTGGGCGCGTAGTCTTTTCGGCGATATCCTTGCGGCCATGCTTTTGCTGTAGTAGTGAAAATAGACTGTAGTGCATGAGAATAGTCAGAACACTAGGACGTGAATGACGCAGAGTATAGCGATTGGGATAATATACGACAGTGATAATTGTAATTCGATTGGGTAGAGTAGCAGCTGAGCCGTCCCTCCGAAAGAATCGCTCACCTACCAAGACATTAAAGGGACACCCAAGGTTTTGGCGGCAAATATATAGTATGTATTCCGGCAAGTGCAAATGACGCGCGAATTTTGTGCTCCAATGGGCGCCCATTGCCGCACAGAATTCGGACACCTTTCCTCTTGTGGCATCCCCTTCCCCTTCAATGGCTTGCCACTATGGCCTAATGGATAGCGTCCAGGCCTACAAAACGGTGGTCTCGGGTCTGACCCCCGCCCGCGGCATGGTTTTTGCTTTTTGAGCCCCGAAAAGGTTGGGCATCCCTTTAAGAACAAAAAAAAAACCTGCCCACCATTATCGCTGGTGTTTGGACCGGCGTAAAAGCGAGTGTGGCCACGAGTATACAAACTACGAAGGCGTATACCAAAAGTACGTAAAGTCCAGGACGAAATTGCAACCATTGTGCACGATAGGAGCCAAAGAGTACCGCTTCAAAGCGATATTTAAACGAATTGATGTTGGCCCGGCAGCAGTTGATAGAAACGAGTCCTAATAGGCCCTACCCAAAACCATTGATTGTTCATTCCGGGGTAAAACCTTGCCAACAGCGTCATCGAAAATGCAATGATGCCATGCTCACCCTGTTCGAAATACGGAAGAACCACAGTAGCAGTTGTGTGGGTGAAGATGAACGAAGATATCTAGGTAATGTGGAGCGCCGAAAAACGATCGTGAACACACCATTGAGTCAATTATATAAAATCGATATTTTATCATGCCCCTCGGCGACGCCACTGAGCTCTAGTAGAGTAAGCCCCGAAAACTCGGCGAAGCAACCGCCAGGCAGGCTGTTGAGATGTAAAGGCGATAAAGTCACACATCATAGTAAGTTCTATTCGACATTATCGCAAAAATAAAGAACCGGCGGTCGATATGTAGTTCTTGGGGCCTCAACCTTGATCACAGTTCCACAGTGGCAGGTGCTGCCGGAAAGATATGAGAAACACTAAGTTCAACAAAAAGCTTGTTTTTCGGGGAACACTATGCATTTGGCAAGATTATAATGATATTAAACGCATATACGCTACCGTGCCAAAGTGCTGTGTTTGAAAGTTGGCTACGCTACAGCTTAGGGATGATAGTATCACATTACTTTACTAATTGCTCGGGCATTGAATGACAATCGAAACTATCGTTGCACGACGGTTCACCACACTCCCGCCGAAGAGTTTGGCATACAGAAGGGCAACATGCATTCGATATGGTCTGGTTGTCAAAAGCACGGCGATTCCGTACAGTTGGCTGTAGAACATTACCAGGATCGAGGAGATTATGTCGTTGACTACGAGCAACTTTTGACGAGCTGAAACGCTAACCTTCCACCATTCTCTCCATTCCAATAGAGACAGTCAGGAGTGTGGAGTTGACAAGGAAGATTTGGATTCCAAGAGTTAGTCCGCCCTAGAAAAATGTTCCGTAAATGAAGCTTTTTTACTAACCTGAACGGAGAGCGCGTAGAACGCATGACGTTGTGCCGATAGGGTGGTCGGGGAAATACGCTGGGAAAAGGTTTTGCTGTAATAGAGGGAATAGTAGGTGGTGCAGATAAAGAGCATGAAGATGCCGACGTAGCAGCTACCAAGTAGCGTGAATGGGATGAACCAGAAAAATGAAAATCTGTAGCGCATTGCCGTGACCTGCCGCGGCTGTAGTCCCGTGAAAGAATGGGTCATCTAAAGGAATTGAAGATAGGTTGCTAGCTGATCGACGAAAATTTATATCTGCATAATTACCATGACAATCGATACTGGGCCACCTTCCACGGCCAGATAAACATTTGTGATTGACGTGAAAATTCCGTAGGCCAGCAAAATGTACAGGCAGAACCGATACTTTTTCCACAATGCTCTGTGCCGCCCAAACAGTACGCTCTCAAAGCGATACTTGAATGAGTTGATATTGGAGCGACAGCAATTTGTGACCGCGATGGCTAGCACACACTAGAGTCCCGCATTCATAACGAGAGCTTTCCTACCCAGACCAACTGGCAGTTCGTTTCCGGAGCTATGTTGGCCAATAAGCTCATTGATAGCGTTTGCAGGCCTTTTTCATCCTGTACAAAATAAGGAAGCAATATGATGATGCAGGTATGGCTGAAGGTGTAGGAAGATATCTGGATTTTGTAAGCGTAGTCCCCATCCGTCATTCAGTACTTACCAGACTATCAAAGATGTAATATCTGTAGCGCATCATCCTGACCGGGGTCGCCACCACCACCAAATAAATCAACATTGCAAATATGGGCGTTGCTACCGACAGGCACAGAGTTGTGATATACGTTCGATATGGTAACGCATCGTAATATACTTTTTCCGGCATGTTGATAATAAAGTTACAGTAACTGCCAACGATCGATGGGTGTTGTGCGACTTTTCGAAAATTTTGGGAAACGTTAAAGCCGCATTTCTGACGCAGGTGTTTCATACGGGTGCACCGCCTCAAGTACAAATCATGCCTGCAAATGTTGTGCTCTCATGGTCAGCAATTTTATAAGGGTTTTATCATCTTTTATCATCCATGATACGGCATGGTTTGTTAGGTCTCGGCATTGGCTGCACAATCGAGATTTCGCGCGCGGCCGTCTTCTTCTTTGACGTTCTGTTCTGGTGGTGGTATAAGGAACTGATTTCGTTTTCAACTAGGCTAATTTTAAGCCTCCCTAGAAGTTGCTTAACGTGGTTATAGAATGGCCTGGTGGTCAGAAGTAGCATTATGGGGTAGAACAGCCCGTATGGTTGAAGTAGGATGGCAGCGCTCATGTTCGTCGCTAAAAGCGATCTTATGCTTCTTTTCAAAAAGCAAAACCTTTAATCCATGCGCTGCTTTTAGATAAAATGGATACTAACACGCAAAGGACCACAATGAATCCAGAAACAAGCGTCGAGAGACACTAAAATACGCTCGCTGAAGGTCAACGACCAAATACCTGTACCAATAACGTCAAAAAGGCAACCTTTTGCGCTCGCATCGTTGTTTTCGATAGTTTTATGGCCACGGTTTGATTATGGTAAAGACAATAGTAAGTGGAGCCAAAATAGAATAGGAACGCAATGATGTAGGAGAAAGCAAGTATTGTAAAAGGGCCTATGTATTTCCAAGAAGAGGTGATGCTATTGACAAATACTAGGTTTATGGACTTATCGGACCCATTTAGCGTTTCCTAGAATAAGAGCGTGTTTGCTAACTGCCGCACTTACAAATTTGAATCTGCCCAAAGGCACGAGGCCATACACCAGTGTGAGGATCGTGCAGATCAGTGCGTATGTAAACATCACGTAGGCCATTCGAGTGCCAACACGCACGCAAAAAAGGTGATACTTGCCGACGGCGACACATTCAAAGCGGTGTTTGAAGCAAAGTATATTACTTCTACATACATTGATAGCACTCAGGGCAAATATTGACTGAAATCGGAGTTATCTAAAATGGCTGGCAAAGAATCAAAGCCTACCATAGCAATTGTCCACAAAAGGTTTCCATCAGAAAACTGCAAAACTGCAACCGAGAAAAAGACGAGCTCCGCATTCTCTTCTTTCCAACAAAAATAAGGTCCATAAATCGCGATGACCACGGCGTTGACGATGTAGCAACCAACCTTGACGTTTGATAGCCTTCAGTAGACGCAGACCTACCAGGCTATCAATCATATGAATTTTGTATCCTTCCATGGGTTTCGGCGTCGCTATCGATGTTATGAAAAGCATGAAACCGGAAGCGAGGGTTGATAAGATCAGGAAGACTGGTGAAAGGACACTTCTGTAAAGCATGACGTCACGGCATAAGATAGCCGGGGTTTCATCAGCCATGTCACCTTAAAATACTTGTCTGTAAATATCCGTTGGCCGCTCTTATTGATCCGGAAGAGCTGAGCAGGTGGAAGCCGGTGAACTTAATTGGGGGCAATTAGACGGAATACCAAAATTTTTGTAACCCTTTAAAAACAAAGTTGACTAATGAGGTGCGCATACTTTTGAATTGCAAAGAAAATTATACTTCAGATATCCAACTGATCAGTGTCCTCTGGTAGTGCTGGCGATGATGGTGCAATTTATGTGGGGTATTTTGTCACAGGTAAATTTTTGAAAGGTTTTTACCTTCTACGATTCGTCTGATTTTTATCGGCCGACTTGTCGAAGTTGCTCGTATTTCCTAATTTTCATTTTCAGACGCTCATGGCTGGTGTGATCTTTTCAAAGTTGGCCAGACCGATCAAACGAGCGGCGACGCTCATCTTTAGGTGATTTTTCTATATTTTTACCTATTTAATGCACCGCCAGCCCATGCTGTCGATATTTCCCTTTCTACATCATGACTGTATTACAAAAAGAGCAATTTTGGCTCTGAGGCCAAATTTTTTAGGCTTTATTTCGTTCCTACCAAAACCAATACCTCGCTGTAGCCCCCGGAAAAAAACTAATTATTGTTTTATCGCCTGTTCACGTTTTATTTCTCCCAGAAAAACAAAGGTCGTGAAGCCGGTGGGTGTCAGCGGGGTAATTGCGCCCCGGCTTTCGCCTGGCCACGACCACACCGCCGGGTGATGGCCGCCTTGAAAATGGGCGACAAATGAGCCCCGTGGGGTAGCTTTCGTTTCTTAGGGACCTCCTTTTTCCAAGCCCACGATGAAAGGGCGTCAAAATGGGCACATCATCATGGTCGTGACGGGGTGGGGCGATGGTGAACTCATTTTCGGGTCGTGTGCCAAATGGAAAGGATGGGGTGGCTGGGGACTGGTTTTGTTTTGAGCAGAATATATTGTTTTTGGTTTTCATTAGGGTTAGAAATGGAGTCCGTAGTCGTAAATCTACTGATACCTTCAGGGGTTGAGTCAAAGTGAAGTCAAGGTTCGAAGTCAAAATTTGAGTGTTCGAAAATCCCACAAACTGATTGGTTGTGAAAAAAGTGATAAGTGTTTGTGACAACGAATTCTTTTTAGGGAAAAATAAAAACCCTGCTTGTTGGGCCGGCGTAAAATATGAGTCGTAAAGCGCGCAATACCGCGATCTGTTGACTCATATGACAATGTTGCAGATTAAGAAAAGCTTATCTCCGAATTTTAATCTTTCTGCCGAAACAGGGGACCTAATCCACCAATTGTCCTAAACCGCGGCGGAAGCAATCTTCCGATTTCAGCCATTTTTCTAATCCCAAACCCCAGCCAAGGCGCGCTCGTGTTTTCTAAACAAGCTCACTGGCTCATTGTTCTGAGACCCCCGCTTGGCACACGCGGCCCGGAACCGCACATAAACTAGGCGAGTGTGTGAAATGACTTTCCGGGAAATCAGGGACACGAAACCATGCAAAACCTCTTTTTTTCAGCAAAAACGCGGTAATCTGCATGAGGGACGGGAAGTTGTGCCTCCTCTTCCGAGTCGGAGACATGAGGAAGAGCTCGTTGGCTGAAGCGCACGTTCGGTTACAGGTGACGGGCAATTTCAATGGGGTTTGCGATTTCCATAAGCAAAGTGTAGATCTTTCTTCCTATAACTTCTAATAGTTGGATTTGTTCTATCTAAAACAATGATAATTTTTCCTTATAATTCATGACGTTTTCAGATGATCAAACGTTGTATAACCTACGAGGGAGAGTTGTTACCATTTCATCAATTTGATATGGACGTCGGGTATGTTTATGCCTTCGCTATATTTTTATGCAAATTTTTTAGGTATGACGAAGGGTTGGATCGAGTCTTCGTAATATGGCCCATCACGATATGCCATGAAATCGACGAAAATTCACCACTCTACGACGTCAGCAAGGAGAGCTTGATGACGGCCAAATTTGAGATTATTGGTATGGAAACGTAAAGCTATCTACAGGATGTCCCAAAAAAAGAAAAAATATCGGTCGGCAGTGATGTCCGATTTTGACGTTTTAGGTATCTATCGAAAGCTCTCGACGAGAATGTTCTTTCCGATTTTCGAAATTCCCGAATTTTTATGACATTTGTCAACATTTTTACGAAATTTCGGTGCTTTTCCCATGCAAGTGTTTTAAAAAAACCCCCCAGTTTCCTAATTTCCACATTTTTTGGCAGCCCAAGGTCGGCCTTTTAAAAGACATTTGAGACAACACAGCTTGGATGGGACTGAAACCGTTTAATTGGGTTTTTGCACAAAATTTTGGAATTTATGCCCAAAAAACGATGAAAATCGGTTTAAAATTCGGGAATTTCGCAGATCTGCAAGAACGTATCTCCTCAGCTCGTCGAGAGCTTTCGATAGATATCTAAATCGTCAAAATCGGACACCACTGCCGACCGCTAGAGGGGGGTCTTTTTTTGGGACACCCTGTATATTCCGTATTTTTAGCGATATTGGAGGGCGTTGTGGAATCGGTGGGGTCGACAACACAAGCAAGGACCAGTTATCTTCCAAATGAAATTTTATGGGGGAAACGGTGAGGGAAAAGTCAATATAGAATTAACGTATCACAGTTTACGAAATTATGATAACTAAGTTCTTTTCAGATTCGAGAAACTGGTGCACTACAAAAAAGAGAACGGGCAATACCATATTGATTTCCAAAAATTCCACAATGTCTATGATGTGAAAACGCCACCATGTTCAGCGAAGGAATTGGATGAGATGAGGGTGTGTTAACTTAAACTTTTGGTTTAGTTGATACATAGTTAAATACATCTTTCAATACCTTTAGACCGCGGGCACCTTCAACGAAAAGGAATACCAGATCTACCATCACGATAGCCAAAATGCACTGAATATCGACGCGATGGAGAACATTCCGGAGGTATTTAGGGCTTTACGATTAAGTTTCTAGAACGTTTCAAAGTCTCTACAGCTTATATATTTTTAGGTAACTCTCACTCAACCCGAGCCACCCCTCGTCAATAATATCAGTGTTGCCGTCAATAGTACTCCACATGTGGTAGGTTCCAAACAATCTGCTAAAAGTTTTAATCTAGGTATTACGAGTCGAGTCGGACGACGAGAATAGCGGCGAGGAGGGCACCGGATTGGAATTGGTGGGTAACTGTACCTAATAAAAATGTCGATATCTAATTTTCTTTTATTTCTTACCAGCGCCCAAAACCCGCTTCGCGGGCCTTGGGCGCTGGAATGCGGCCTCTGCATGATAAATTTGACTTTCCCCAAAAAAAAAAAAAAAAAAAAAAAAAAAAAAACCCAAAAAAAAAAAAAAAAAAAAAAAAAAAAAAAAAAAAAAAAAAAAAAAACCCCCCAAAAAAAAAAAAAAAAAAAAAAAAAAAAAACCCCCCCCTGAAAATTTCCACCCCCCCCCCCCCCGGCCCCCCGGGGGGGCACCCCCCGATAGCTCGGGTCGCGCGGACCCCCTCCCCCCGTCCGACCACACGCGCCAGTGCAACTTGCAAGCATGAGGAAATTCCTATTTTTTCACTTTATGCCAGTAAGCCCTCAGGGACCCCAAAAATGAATAAAACCGGCTTTAACTTTATAAACTTGTATTTTATCGAAATTCTGAAAACGCCATCGGAAACAGAAGAGTCGATTCCCCATTTGACGAAGAATTAGGGCATTTTATAGGCATTTTACAGGCTTAGGCTTGGGCTTAGGCTAATAGAGGTCGACCATGGAATTCGGTCATATCGATAGGCTAACGAAAATTTTTTGCTTTTTATTTTTAGTATATCATAGTCAGTAAGCTTTCATAATCCTCACCTTACTCTTCTAGCGCTCCTTACACAAGATCAAGGTATACCTTAAGGGACAGGTCTTAATTTTTTATTTGCATGCTTATATAAAGATTTTTAATATTAGTTAGGTAAACGTAAATGAAGGCTCTCGATTTTCAAAGCTTTTTAGTTTTATCTGTAAAATCATGATACTTAAGCCTTTCTCTTCTGCTCATTCAGCGCTTCTTTGGTATCTTGTCTCCTTTTAAATTTTCAACCTCTCGACTCCTCCCTCCTTTTCCAGGTGGAATGCGGCGGGACGACTCGCCACAAACGCTCGATCCGCTCGATCTCGCCGACCTCGACCGAGTTGATGCCTTTGCAGAAGAAGATTTCCTTGGTCCGGCGAGGGCACGACGTCTTCTAACAGTTCTGCTATCCATCCACCCATCCACAATTCTACCACCAATACGTGTGCACTTTCTCTCTATGGTCCTACACACGAAAATAGACACAACTTCTCGGTGGCACACTACTTTTCGAGTTTTTGGCGTCGTGGTGTCGCACAATTTAGGCTGTAGTAAGTCGTAGGAAAGACATAGGTTGAATAAAAACCATAGAAAACCATAAAGCGATAAAAATAGTAGTGGAAATTTATACGTTTTTATTCTATAGAAATTCAGGTGACATAAAATCGGCATTTACCATTACAAATTACGCAAATTTTAGCCTTGTCATGACAATATAAATCTACTTTAAATAATTAAATTTCGTTGCTTTATAAGTTGGCAAAAAATTCAGAACTTAAACATTATTTCTTAGACTTTACCCTTTCTTGCGTGAAACACCACAAAAACCGCGACGTGCCGTTGTTCTAAATTACCGTAGTCGTGTTTTCCCGTTTCTGTTAAAATCCATATTTTTTTCTTACAGTACGCCTCGCAACGGATCGAAGAGTCACGACATCTTTTACTCTGGACACCCGTCAGGGATCGTCGCGATAGTTCTCCAAACGTTTTATAAAAACCATCCCTCTCTAGCTTGTCATTCACTTGTGCCTTTTGCTGGTTGTGATTCCTTCGTGAAATCGGATATCCCACTTTTTTAGATATACCTACTCTTTGTACATTTGCCGAGTGCAATCTTTTTTCAGAAAAAAAGCTATACGGTTTGCTCAAATTTTCGAATTTTTAAAATTTCTAGGCGTACTTTAGGGTTTTCCTTTTCCAGGAACCGCTAAAAATACGTACATATGAAACCTACAGGACCCCTAAATTGGTAATTAATCCCCTTCCATTCTGGTCATTCATATTTCGGTGTTTCTAGTCCTACTGTATTTTTCCGGGTTATTACAGGCATATTGTAGATGGAATGATGATATAGCGATAAACGGATTTAACGGATGTATATATTTTTTAATGTTATAATTGATACTAATTTCAATCAAAACAAGACCACCACGAACGCCCGATTGGAGTGATAACGAATTGTAGTTTGGCGCCCGGTGGAGTGTAGCCTTTCGGAGATCCCTGATAAGCAGATGGCGGTCCCAATTTTGCGCTGGATTTCTGTCCTTTTTTCTAAAAATTCAAATTTTAAAAATAAATTTAGCAATGTCGATCACCACCGAGAAGAAGGGTCCAATCTTTTTCATTAAATTTGACAATGTGAAGCGCAAAAATGCGATTAATCACGAGGTAAAAGACGGATACACTGATCTAAATTTGGATTAGATGTACAAGCAATTAGTTCTGGCTACGGAAGCGGCTAATGACGATGAGGATACCTTTATTACGGTCTTTACTGGTGAGTTTAAATTGTGTTTTTATAATATTGCTTGTTATTAATTAAGAAGAAAATTGATGTAAACTCTAGGTTGTGGTGATGAGTTTTATTCGTCTGGAAATGACTTCAGCCCGGCGGCCGGTAATGTACCGTGAGTTATATTTTGAAAACACGCTGAAAGACGTCGTATTTTTGCATGCGTTTAATACCTGGCCATTAAAAAAGAAAAATAGATATGCTAAACTAAATGCGAAAGGGACGTGTTTTTTTTGTAGTGACATGGACGAAATCGACCCGCAGCCCCTGCACAAAGTCTGGACGAATCGGTTGATCAAACATAAAAAGGTAGTCTTGTATTACCTAGTAATTTATTTTTTTTGCTTAGTTTAAGATTATGATACGGTATTTCCTCTAATATACCCCCCCTCTAATATAACCCCTCCCTAAAATTTTTGCTCAAATATGCACTCAGGAGCCAAAAAAAACGCAGTAAAAGCTGAAGTTTATGCGTAACATTGCAATTTTGAGTAATTTTACGCCTTCTTTTGCGAAAAAGAATTTTGTGTTTTTGGTCCAAAATCGATTATTTTACCCCCCATTTTCGAGATTCTAGTCGATCAAAAAAAATATAGGCCCCCTCTTTTATAATCCCCCTCCCCCAATACAAACCCCCTCCCACAGGGTGATTAAAAAATATAACCCCCGAGGTTATATTAGAGGAAATACGGTACCTTAGCATTCACCTTCATTTCCCCAAACCCCTCCCAAGCCCTACAAACCCACTACTTCCAAAATTTTTACGGTAACTCCCAGGGCAACGGCGTAGCTCTCGTGAACAACAGAAAAATACCAGGTTGCGCCATCTGGATGTCACCAAAGTCGGGTTTAGCCCTTCCCGTCATTCGCCTCGAAAATGGGTGCGAAAAATAGGGACTTTGGGTGGAGGCCCTTTCAATTTTTTTTTTTTTTTTTTATTTTTTTTTTTTTTTTTGTTGTGGTTTGGACAGAAATCAGGGGTATGACTGGAGGGCTGATGGAGATGGGATTTTTTGGAAAGGGCATGCATGTTTTAGGCACTGATCGCCCTGGTGAATGGGCCGGCGATAGGCATCGCTTGTACGACGTTGGCGCTGATGGATCATGTGATCATCTCCGATAAGGTAAAGGCGGCATTTTAATACGGTATCGAAGATACAGAATACAATACTACAAAATACAGTATGCGCCATACGTAATTAGTAGTGGTTGTTAAAATTTTTGTTTAAATTGGATACTTCAGAGCAAAAATGTTTATTTTAGAGTTACTTCCTCTGCCCGTTCACGCAGTTTGGATTGTGCCCGGAAGGAGCTTCGAGCCACACTTTTGAAAACATTATGGGTCGGGCCAAGGTATCCTATTAAACGGAATAACGACATCATCCACCATAGGCCGGATCCCTCGCTCTCTTCGCCGAGAAAATGTCCGCTCAAGAAGCTTTCCAATGTGGCTTTGCCTCCAAGATCATCCCACACGATCGCTTCCGTGAGGAGACCGGCAAGCTGCTTGAGAAATACGCCAAGTTGGCTCACCACGTAACCCAAAAATGATTAAGGCTAATTTTATTTTTAGAGCGTAATTGCCTCAAAAGCCCTTCTGCGTCCTCGTGAAATTGTCGACAAGCTAATTGCTGTAAATGAGCGCGAAACCGAAGTCCTTCGCGAGCTTTTCACGCATGAGGCCACCATCGAGAGACTGATGGCCCGCTTCGTCCCGAAGAGCAAAATGTAGAGAAACACGATTAGTGGTCAATTCGTGAAAATAAATATGATTCCAACTTGATTTATTGCACAGTTATGCATCCAACAATTTCCTCTTCAAGGCCCCAAAGTTCATCTTCTCGACGTCGTCGGTTTGCTTGGCGATGTCTCCAAGCAGTTCAGTGGCCTCGGCGACAAGGGCCGGGCAGTCAACTATCTAAGAACGATTGTACCGAAAAAGAAACATTTTAGAGCACTTACAAGTTTATACAGCGCCCCAACCATTTGCTCACAGCCCTCAATAAGATCTTTTTGATTCCGCCCCGCCGCTTCAGCGATTTCAGCAAGGTCCTCGGTAAAAGTCGTCTCTTTTTCCTAAGATTTGATAGAGGAAATTTGTTAAATAAATTGCGATATACCGTATTGTCTTGCGCTTTCGTTGAGCTACGTTTTGCGCGTAGATGGATTATGGACCCAAGTTCTGTAAAGCGCTTCAATTCCGTCGCCATCCTTTGTGCAATCTCCGCGTCTTTCAGTAGCTGGATGAAGTTTTGGATGAGCTGCTTGCAGTGGTTTTCCTGATTAGGCTGTATGATCAGTTTTCTTAGATATCTCTCCTTATATATCTCTCTCTCTCTCTATCTATCTATCTCCGTTTCTCTCTCTTACTCTCGCTCTCACTTACCTCCTGGGACTTCATACAAGCTTCAAGCGTAGCTTTCGGATCTGCAGTAATCATTCCCAAAATCTTTGAAACGTCCGCAGCCTTCCCAGTAATGTCTGGATTCTACAAGAAGTTGTCTAGGCAAAAATCGATATCAAAGTACCTCCAATTCCCCGGCAAATATCGCTTCCAAATCTGATTTTTCAGCAATAGTTACACTTAAACAGTTGAAGCCAACGAGAATCGCCGTAATTCTGCAAAACATTGTTCTCGACGAGGAATTAAGATAAAACGGGGGAAAATTTGGCTCCAAAGGGGTTTTTGGCAGTTTTCATCTTGTTGGTGGTGCCTTGGCTCAGAACCGGTTTTTCGTTTCTTTACTCTGGTCTAGTTGATGTGGGTACGAAATGCGGGAGTGAGTCACTGATAGACCGTGGGATTTCGATGGATTGGTCAAGGTCAAAAAAGTTCAAGAGTTTTTAGAGTCAAGTGTCCAGCAGATTAGCAAATTTGTAAAATGTAATAAGTTTATTGGATCCTTAGAAAGGCCTCCATAAAATTATCTGTCTAATACGAGTACTTGTCGTTCGGATGGAATCGTCACTGAAGCCCTTTTTTAGTTGACCACGCACCATATGGCCAAGTTTCAAGAACCATAAATCACGCGCTTTTTTTGTTTTTCGTTTTCAACGCATAGTTTTTCTGTTTTTGCGGATTTGCTGGCCGGGCCTTGAGGTAATAGCAAATGCAAAGAGGAGCGATTCGCACAAACAGTGTATGATAATCCGCTAAAACGGAGTCGCGGCTTATTCAGATAATTATTTATCATCGTGATTTCCGGATGATGATGATCTTGTGATCCATCCGCAAGATTACGGTAGCTAAGCCCTATTGATGTCCTAAAAATGCTTACATAAAATGCACTTGTTTGCGAATGATTCCCAAAGATCACTCATCAATTTGGGAATGAATTGCGCAGGCGAAAAGCGTAAGATGGGATCAGGCGTATTGCGCCCAAAGATTTCGCGTAAACACCGTAGTAATGGATTTACGGATTTGTGCGGAAAGGGCATCCGGATAAGAAGCTGGAGGGGACGACGAGTAGAACTGCTTATGGGGTACGGTAGGCGGGGGGTCCTGTGTAGCGATTTACGCTGCAGTACGGCGTACTATCGGTAAGTTAAATTTCGCAGAAGATATTTGCGAAAGGAAAATGTCTATCAAGCTGTCTAGTTGGGCGATATAGATGGAGAGGAGAAGCGTTGATTTTTTGAGATTGAATGTGTCTCGACAGCTACGCTACAAGCCAAGCGTATCCCGATGTTTTTTGTACGCATTTTTACGACGTGGTAGGTATGCGTTCGTAACGCGACGGTAGGCACAGATAGCTAGCAATCACCGAAGTTTTTCTGTACCTCACAGGCCCTTTAAAAGATCCAACGGCATGCAAAATCAAACACCTGAATTTTCAAGGCTCAAATTATGAATTTATACTTGCAAATGTATTTAACAAAGATTTAGGCCGATTTTACGATCTCTCTTTGAAATGCCTTAACATCAGATACCTTCACACATCTCCAAAACTCAACCCCTACTCAACATCAGCTCCCTCACATTTCCTAAGGTCCCCCCAACTTGCCCTTTCTTGGCTTATCATTTGGCGTGGGGGTCGGCAAATCAGAATGGTCAGCCCTAAAAAACGTTTGCGTTATCAAGGGATAGTGTCTCGTAGGGGTCAGCACGACAGTGGACCAGCCAATGACCATCCCATCCAGTGCCATCTACACCTCCTTACGCCACCTGGAACTACCCGGCGCGATTTTGATAAGTAACGGTATGGAGCTGGGTCAACCGTTTACTCCTTTTCCTTCCGGGTAAATTGATTGCTATCGATTTGTTTGTGTATATTTTTATTTGGTTTAGTTTAGTTTTTTATATAGTTATCATAAATTAAAATCAATGAATGAATGGGCATTTAATAGATAAAAGGCGCTAAGAAACGTTAAGAGCTAAATCAGTGTTAGATCGGTGGTAGCCTTCTTGCCACTATAACTTCGCTTCGAAAATCAGGAGAAAGAAACACGAAGTTTTTGGCTGCTCTCTCTCTCTCTCTCTCTCCCTCTCTCTATCCCTCTCCCGCTCTTTAGAGCTCTATCTCTCCCTATCCCCCTGTCTCTCTCTCTAGCTTTCCATCTCCCTATCACTCTAATTTTCCACTTTTCCACAAAACTGGACGTCTAGCGCTACTTCAGCCCATTGGTCACCCCTCCGTCATCACCTACCCCGTCTAGAGTTGCATTTCGGACAAAAGCGTAGTGCACACCCGACCATCCCTTGGTATGGAATGGCAGGGGCAGTCCACCAAGTGTGCCCCCTCCTGCGTGGGTCGCGCGAGCCGGTGTGTCTGTCTGTGTGTCTGTGTGTAGACGCGCGTCTGTCCCCTTCCCGTCTCCAGCCTCCTTCTATTGCACACTCTCTCCCCTGTCTGCTACGGTAAGTACCCCTGGTCCCTTTGGTGGGCGACGCCCGTTGCGCAATACACGCCGTGCACCCCGCGCGCCCGCCCGCGTCTCCCACGAATGCCGATGCTGCATCGGCTTGGGCACACCCTAGCCACCCAAAAAAATCCATAACTTCATTGGCTACCAACCTGTTGGCTTTCTTCTGGCTAGACGGTCTTTTTTTTACTGCCGCGACCTACCGTAACCCCACAACTTTGATCCTCGTGAAAAAGGATCAATTTCGCAAATTTTGATATTTTTAGGATTTCTGGATACAGTCTTGCATCATTTCCTGGCCGCGCTTGCATATTATTGTCACTATTTCACGTCTATGTATTTTTCTGATACGTAAGCTCAAGGGACTTTTTGGTTAGACCGGTCTTGATTAGATTTTTTAGACTATTCTCATTATCTTCCGGTCATCGAGTTTGTAAGCCCGAAGTTAGAGGCCAGTTAGAGTAAGAGTAAAAAAAAAATCAATCTCGCAACCCTTAAAAATGTGCTGCAAAATAAGCCCCAATTTTTAGATGTTTGCTCGCCTAGCTGCGGTTTCGTGGCTTCTCCCAAGCCCAGCTTCCAAATTCGGTTTTTTTCCATCACCCCGTGGCCATACGGTAGCTTTCAAAAACTCTTTTCTAACCCTCTTAAAGATCCCCCGACACTTTCCGACCCGTACCCTGGAACATTATACGCTCTCCCAAAAATTCTATATAAGCTATTTTTGCGTAGCCGGGTGCAATTATAATTGCAGCTGCGCGATGGCGCGCCCAAAACTGCCCTCTTTCGAACTCAACGTTTTTTTTCGGGCCAGGGCTTCGTACCTAGCGAGCTGTTTTCCGTTTTTTTATGTCGGCGCGACCTTTCCGAAAAGCACCTGTGGACGGACGGGTGGTGTGCGTGAAAGACTTATAAGCTGAGCAATCAGAGTTTTAAGGAGGAATTGGGATTGCATAAGAGAAGCCATTGATTAATTCATAAAGTTACCTGGTCTGATGGTCAATTTTAAAGGGGTCGACAAGACATGAGTATTTTTTTGTTGGTCATCGTTTCTCTCTAGTGGTGAACGCACCCGCGACACGCGACGCGCTGAGTTTTCCCTTGCGTGACCGATCACATCAGCTAAAGGCCAAGCAGCGGACGCGTGGCGTGCCGGGAGCCAGAACCGACAAAATCCACAGTAATGCCTCGCAAAACCCTTTAAAACGATCCTGAAGAGTGTTATCGGTAAGGGCAGCCCGCAAATACCTCCGAAAATTCATGCCGACACCCTTTACGATCTATAGTGCGGAAAACTTCCTAAAATATCGCCTCCCAAAAGCCCTGATTTTTGAGAGCTACCGTAATCTTCCTCGTAAATCAGAAAGTGATCTTCGAATAACATTCCCCCTTTTTCCAAGAACGATGTGACTACCCCGAAATTTGTAGCATTTTCTATCGGGTTTTTTTCTGTGATCCGCAAGTCCACGGAGGGTAATCTTCAGATTTGGAGGAATGGAAATGAATCCCCACCCTGCCAATCGACGACCATTCCAAAATCTAGGCTATAATCCCGTGTGCAACGGCGTTTGGTTTTCGGGAAGGTTGTTACGGCCAACGAGTACGAACTCATCCTCTTTACGGGGTTTTGACGCAAAATAGGGGATGAAATCGGGAAAACAAGCGCAACTTTTTGTTCGGTTGCTGAGAAATAGTTCAGGGACAGGTAGGGAATAATCTTTTCATTCCTTGCGGGTGGAAGCTGTTATTTGCGGTTTATGGGGGTAGTGTCTGATTACGGTAATTTTATCGCGGTTTTGCGAGAACAGGCTGCGTTGTCTTCATTGTGATACGGTATTTACCGTAGCGACAGTCTAATTTTTTTGCCTAGAAGGCAAAGCAGCTCTTTTTTACTTTTAAAATGTTGGAACACCCAAATGGAAAACAACGAAATTGTCTGCCACATATAGTTTTGATACGGTAATTTTTCTTGATAGAACGCGTGATAGTTTCGAAGTACACAACAAACAACAAAATCCCAAATTGTTAGTTTCAGAATTTAAAATTACTTGACAAAATAATTTTTAGCAATCTATTTATTGTACACTATAAACAAACACAGGTTGATCCCTAAACTCCGCAGCAACCTCCGCTAGCGACCCCCAGCCCTTGATACCTTCCACCATTCCCCCACCCGACTCTCGACTGTGGGTATGTGTTGCTTTTTTCCGGGAGCATCAGCCATTTAGTCTGTGCCTCCCCCCCTTCCCTGGGGGTTGTATCTGTGCCTCTTCCCGAACTGGAACACACGACTTTCACCAGTCTTCCGCTTCTTCATCCTCTCCTTCTTTTCCTCGCATAAACAATTCTTTCTCTTTTCCGCAACCCGCCATTGCACACTCTCGTCTTCCCTTTCTCGGGCGGCCAGCCTCCTCGTTAACGATTATTATACCTTATTGACTTACTGCCAGGTTTATAGTAGTTTTCTCGTGTTAAGAATTGCCGGAATATCTTTTCGGAGCCGTATTATAGTGTTTAATAATATTTTGCTATGATTTGTTGATGGATATTATGGAGCCCGCGCACCGCGACGCATGACCAGGTCTTTTCATGTCGTAATGGATTCCTCGCGGCTGGCGCGGGGTCGTCCAAATTCATAGCAACCCTTTAGCCAGCAAATTCTCAGGCTAAATTTATATTTATAGCTCTCTCGCACAGCCGCTATCTCGCTCTCCCTCTCTCTCCCTATCTCTCTCTCTCTCGCTCTCTCTCACTCGCGCTCTTTCTCTTTCTTCTCGCTCTGGCATCCCTCGAATCAGAATCCTATGGCACTTCTCCTATTATCGTCTGTTTTTTGCTACCTTCCTTTTTATCCCCTTTTTACTTCTTTCACTCGCTTCCGTTTTTTGCCCCCTTCCACGACCCTCCATTTTTCCTGCCGCCTTTGATTTATATGGCAAAGACTATGTATGGGATGCTTTTCCTTTTGCAACATGTCCCCTGGGATGTTTGGAGTGGGCCCACCAACGGGGGTCGGGTTGAAGACCCATCGCCCAAAATTCGAGTAGACAACTTGTCAGCTACCGATTTGCATTTTGGGGCTGAATTTTGGGACCACGGGCTCCATCTCGGTTACTCGTTGGTCTCGGCACGCTCAAATTTGGCATTTCCAAATTTGATCTCGGCTTTTACACCTGCCGTTGTGGCCTGCAGGGAGTGTGGGGGAAAGTCGATCGGCGGACTTATTTTCTGTTTTGGTTGGCTTGGTATACTGTGGTTGAGCCAGATTTTAGCAAGCATGATGATGAAAAAGGAAATTTTTCGTGTCCGGATTTCCTAAAGAATTTCTGCTGGCTTTCTCAAATACTGTTTTTACCGTAGCACTTCGGAGTTAGGGAATTAGCCAATAAAATGTCTAAAAATTTGTACGACTTTGATTGGTTCGAGATTGTAGATGGCTTCGAACTTTTTGGGGTATGCGGGGGGGTGCTACTTATTGGGAACTTCCAAAAAAGCAAGCTTGATGAGGACAGTTTTGGGTGATAATTTGAGCGCAACGTTGCTTGACAGCGACCACGCTACTCACCAAAATCACGAGTGAGTCAGCCTAGAGAGGACACCGCATAGTACCTGAGGCTCCTGTCTTTTTTTACCACTAAATTAGCCTAAATTCAAATGCCAATTCGCTTCGAGCCACGGCCCTAAAAATAGCTGCCCTATACGGGTCCAAATCCCCCTAATCTCCATTAATTCACATATCCATTTCAAATCCTCCCGGTCCTAATTTACCGAGAACTGTTGATTCAACGCAGTCAAATTGTCCACAACCGGATTAGAAGCCGGGGGTCGGCTTAAAAGCTTAACATTCAGGTAGTTACTCAGTTCAGAACCACAATAATGAAGCCAAAGATGTGGGCCGTGGCCCCCCTATTTAACATTAGCATTTCGGGAATTGGTGAAGCCCGGTGGGCGGCGGGCACACCATATTGACTCCAGGTGGCTTTTCGGGTTTTTTTTAAGTTTCTAGCGACTACGGTACCCCGGTTGGGACATAGTACGGTGGAGGGATTTGGGCGGCTTTTTGCGGAGGGATGCGATAAAGGGCGATACGGCAAAATTAGGAATGCTGGATGATATGCAGCAGATTTTAAGACTTTCAATATATCTAAGTGAAACAAGGAAGAAGTACAAATTTTGGACGTTTTATTGGCTAATTCCCTAACTCCGAAGCGCTACGGTGCGCTTTTTCACCCAACTGACTAATCCGATCCGATGTGCTCAAGCTGGCCGGCTTATCCCACACAGCACAGTGCATTTAGCATCGAGAATTACCCCCTTTTTTTTTTTTTTTTTTTTTTTTAAAATTTTATTTTTTTTATAAACCCCCCCCCCCTCCCCCTTTCCCCCCCCCCCCCCCTCCCTTTTTTTTTTTTTTTTTTTTTTTTTCTAAATTTTTTTAATTCCCCGAAATTCCAAATGGTCCCGGATGTTTCGGTATCATCACCGGGACACTTTTTGCGGGCCGATAGGAATCTCCAGGTAGATCACGAGGGATAGTGGTAGTAATTGTTTTTGGGGGATTAGTCAGGTCGGGCCTGGGATACGGTAGATCCCAGTTAGGTCAGATAGGATCCCTGCCGATGCGCCATTCAGGTTTTAGCAAACTTTAAAAAATGCGCGCATTCGCAAGGCCCCATTGGGGAAACTAGCACACATCGCCTAGGTCTAGACTCCTACAAAATTCTGTAATACACGCTTATAAGTGCACCTTGGATTATGTCGAAACGTGGGGTAACGTAAGATTTTATCAAAATACACTGACGAGTCAGAGCCATGCGTAACTGTCGACACCTAGTGTGTGGCCAGCTTTGATTAGGGCATTCCCCAGCCCCTCTAATCAACATTTAGCGGAAAAATTGCAGCGAAACTTTCGGAAATTGGCAGCGGCTTTCTTTTTTCAGTCTTTTTTCTTTTTCTCACTCCAAGCGACCAGTTCCATGGTGATAATCTTGTTTTGAAATGGCAACCACCGGCAGCAGCATCAGCAGCGTCACAAGACAATGGGCAAGTGATCAGCCTGCTCCCCGGCGAAATCCGCGAGTAAATCGTCGATCGCCGTAGTGAACATCCCACCCCATTACGCTCCTCATTACGCACCCATCTTGCACCCAAATATTATGGCTGGCGGTGCGAAGACCCCTGCTGCCGGGAGTCAATTTCGCAAAAGGCCCGAAACCCGTCGATTTTGACGCGCTTGGCTGGTCTTGTGGTTCCGGGGAAGACCATAACCCTGCACAATGTGCGTCTGAAATGAGAATCGAGCGGGGAAAGGCGATAGACTAGTGCGGGCTTCACAATTCTTGAGGTACATCAAACTTTTTAATGCGAAGATGTAGGGTAAGATTACTATAAGGAAGCCCAAGTCACACGAAAACAAAGGCGAAACTTGGCCCTGGACTTTCGGGAGCACATAAAAACGAGCTGGGGCACATGGCTTCTTGAAAAGGCCGGCGAGGTCGAGACGGAGTGATTTTTAATTGCTGTTGTGCTTCCGGGATGCGGGAGTGTCTGCGGATGTGGGTGAGGTTACGGTAGGACATGTTACTTATAGGAAAATTGTTTGCAAGGGACTGTTCCCGTTAACTTCCAATTTCGGAAGGTTGACTTCAATGGGCTTCAGTCGGGCTATCCTCTCTCCCCCCCCCCTCCCCCCCCCCCCCCCCCCCCCCCCCCCCCCCCCCCCCCCCCCCCCCCCCCCCCCCTCTCTATATACCGCTTTCTTGTTTTCTCTCTCTCTCTCTCTTTCTCTCTCTCTCGCTCTCGCTTTCTTTCTTTCTCTATTACAAAACTTCGGCAACTTAAGGCTACCGTAACTAGAGTATCGCACGAAAAGTGCATCCCACCCCGATTACACACAAATGACATTGTACTCACCGGTCAAGAGTCATCCACCGAAATGCTCAACTACTCAACTCTACCAGGGATTACCGATCTCTACCGTACTCTCCTCCATAGCATCTGACCTCCTGGTTCCAGCCGGGATTCCTCCCGCAACAAGACACCCCTCCTCACACCCCCATTCACCTAGTGATTATACCCCCACTGTGTCTACGGATTTTTGAGAGATTTTAATGCGGGTCCTCCCAAAAAGCACATGGCAATCAAGTTTTTGGGGTGGGCCGCCCGGATTATGGCCATTGTTTTTACTCGTTTTCAGCACATGCTCCCCCCCTCGCCCGGGTAGTGTATGTTTTTGTATTTCCGGTGAAATGCCACCGGGGTGGGGTACTGTAGTGCAAAATTTTGAGCACATTGGCAGAGTTAAGCTTTTAGCGTTACTTATCAGGGTTGACTTCGCAAGAATTTTAGCAATATGGAGCAAAATACCAGCGAATTTTTATGATCCTCTCCCTTCCGGATTACGGTACCTTGACTCAACAAACCCGGCGCTCCGTTCGATCTACACACCACCCCCGGGTCCCCGCAGCATATTTTTCCCGAATTGAGCCGAATCGGATTTCCGGCGAAAATTTGTAGAAATGTGGGGACCGGGTCTCGAGGAGGGGGATACAAAATGGCTGGGCGGACCTAGGAAAAACAGAGCCGCGTGCAAAACTGCGTAAACAGCTGCTAGATTTGATGCTTAAAAATTAATTTTGATTTGATTAGATTTTGGTAGAGCAGTTTAATTTCAGTTTCATTAAAATTATGTAATTTTTTCAATAAAGCCTGTTCTAAATAATTTAGTTATATTATAGCGGGCTAAAAGATCCATATAATTTGAGTTTGACGAAATCCACAAAGCCGTAGCGATATCCACATTTTTCTGATGATTCTTTGGATCCCTAGAAAATTTTTCGAGATCTCAAAGGGACTTCGGCATTTTTGGAGGCGTCAGTTTGATCGAATGGCTAAGCCCTGTCTTTTTGCCTCTACCTTCATTCAATTTTTCCAAAGTGGTCACCGCCCCTCATCCTCCCCGCCTCGGCCTTCCGTCCCTCCCAAAAATATTTTTAGTTCATTGTTTTCTATTTTGAGGGCCATCCCGATCCCGGTTTCTACGCACGCCCGACAATTTGCCGAAAAGTGTATATGGATGGGAGGGGGCCACAACGCCCGAGCTTACGCTGAGCCCCCGACAGAAAAGAGAGAAAGAGAGAGAGAGAGAGGGATAGAGAGAGAGAGGGAGACATGAGGGTATTTCCAGCAAAGCTCTCCCCCAGGGGTTACTGTAGCCCACCCACCCTTCTCGTCCTGAGAAATCATCCCGATTTGCCGAGCGGGGAATTGTTCTACCGGGTCTTGGTTTTTCCTCCAATCTTATTTTGATTTTCAAGGTAGGGGTAGCGGCTGGGTACGGTATTTCATCGACATCCGCCGGGATAACTAGAATACCACATACCGTAAATAGCCAAAAACGTAGCACCTGCCGCTATCGTTTGTTCGCGGCGGCGAATGGGTTCATTTTGGTAAGGTTAGGCTGTGCAGATGTATTTTTGATTGGTTAGTAGCTATAGAACGAGCGTGCTGAATAAAGTTATATTGAACTCAGCAATGTTAAGCATTAATTTATGATTTGTATATTACTACTACTGTAAGGCGGTCTTTATGGGCTTTTATGAGCTGTCAAACATCACCGCTTCGATTTTGATGTTCTGCTGTTCCTCAAGAAACCCTTCGATTTATTACCATAATTTTTCAGATGTCTCTGGCGAGCTTCTCGCCACCGAGCCCACCACTAGTCTCACCGTACGGCTCGGCGTCGTCGTCCGTCGACCTCGAAATGCACTGTCCTCCGATGCAAGAACGGTGAATTTTAATTTTGGTGCAAACCGTCGAAAGGAAGCTTACGGCATGAAAGACAAGGAGGTGTTGGTGTCGCTGATGAGTAAAGGCTAGTGCTAATGCAGTTAGGGGGCAGTCCTAAACTGGTAGTAAGGGGTTACGAAACGCTCCGTTTAAGCTACTTCGTTTTCTATGAAGCCTGGGCTTAACTTATCTTGAGCTTCAAATTGACTTACGCGGTCAAAATGGGGTAAGCTTAGCCTGGCTGAAGCTGAGCTCAAGCTCCGTTTGTATGAAGCTAAGCCTAGGTTTATGCTTAGCTTAGCTTTTCCAGAGACTTCGAGTTTAAAAAATGGCATTTGGAGCGTCTTGTAGTCAAAATCCAGACAGCACATTTTCCTAAAAATCATTTTCAAGAAAACTGACAGTTGATATGATGTTCGTTCGCGAAAGTTTCTCAACCCAAAATAAGTTTCTACAGTAGATACAAAAAAATTTACTCTAAACCCATCATCTTTAATCATCCAGTCGCCCCGAAATTGATAGCCCCCACCTTTTTTGCGTTGCAAAAGCAAGATGAACGGCTGCCGGGGGCGGATTACCGACCGGAATCCGTGCCGAAAGCCAGTAGATTGGCTTAACCTCTGGGTTTTATATGCGTTTTTTTAACGAAAAGGGTAGGGCTTGAAAAATAAGCTCGGGGTTTGGTTCCGGAAACCGGAAAAAATCATTTTTGAACGGAATTTTTCTAACGATAAACGGGATTTGAGTCATGGGGCAAGATGTTTCCTGTGCGATATTTTTAACTACAAAAGCTATAAGGGATTAAGCGAATTTGACAGCGGTCGATGTTTGCAAGTGATGTCTGGATTTCGTACTTAAAACAAAAAAGTAGATTCTCTAGATACAAAAATTTATCCACAAATGGCCGGACTCCAGTTATCCGGTGAAATTACCCTAATCGGGTTCCTGTCACACTTTCTTTAAAAAAGCTAGTAGCTCGGCATGCTATATCCCCTAGCCAAACACCAATATTTACTTTGAGTCAACCCGTAATTTTCACCCTATGCTGATCCGCTTATGAACTACTACCCATTATCCAGCAGCCGTCTCCCGAAATCCACCAGATTTTGGGTGAAAATCTACACTAGCGCCGTGGTCTTATCGCCTTCAGGCATATTGTTTACCGTCTTCCCGGGCACGCCCCCCCACCCTTTTCTACTACGGTATCTCATTCTGGTCGGGTGGAGGGGGCAGGTTTTCCAGAATTCTTTGAGTAAACCCCCGGGATGGTTGCCTGAAAGTATCATTTTTGTCTGGTTGGGTAAGGCTATTGAGACTTTGCCCTTCGTTTAGCAGCAGTTCTATGGTGTCACGATCGATTTTTAAAGTGCTTCTAACGCTCGGACCTTCGAGCTTCCTTGTACCATTGTCTCTTGACACTACCTCCAAAGGTCGAAAAGTACCTATAGACCAGATATCTCTTTACAAACCTGGAGATTACATCTATCTTTACACATATAGTACCTGGTCACAATAAATTTTAATTGTTCGAAACTACAGGGGTGCTAGATTCGTACTTCGGACATTGAGATTTTTCTTAAAAATATCGATGGTCTCTAAAAGTTGCAATCATCCATCGTTTAGTTAGCGCCTTTCGACAAAATTCAAGTGCCGAACAAAGAGCATTCTGAAACCCGGAACAGGCCGACCTGCGCATCTATAACATGTCGAAAATCGTAACTGGTGAATCACTTGGAAGCTTCAGTAAAAAACTACAGTATCGGTGACCACTGTATCTAACTTGTGGAACAGAAAGTGCCCCTTGGCTGCTGCCGGAGACCCCTTGGAAATCACTTTTCACGCGGGGGCATTCAAAGTTTTTTATCATAAAAGTATTTTTAAATGTGCTTGTTTTCGGGCTATAAAAAAAGCTCTTCGGCCCCTTTTCGGCCTTCTATCGAATGGCATTTTCAAAATACCGAAAATATTCAAAACGCCAAAAATTTGTTTCCCCACTCCCCCGTTATCCTATGTGCTGCCCATAGTTTTCAAAAATAGTTTATAGGCTATAAAACTTTTATAAAGCATCTTTTGCGTTGTAAAAATCTCCTAGTCTATTTTTTGACGTTCTATCGAATGGTGTTTTCAAAATCCCGAAAATTTAGAAAATTCGACTTTCCCCGTGTGCGCTCATAGATCCAGCCAGGTTTCAGGATCAATTTTTGTTTATTCAATATTTTCATTACATTATTTTGGGCTGAAATTAATTAGCGTAGTATATTTTTCGACGCACTATCGAATGGCATTCGCAAAATCCCATAATAATTGCAAATTTCATAATAATGATTGCACCCCCCTCGGGATTCTATCCCCTCCCCCCGGTATCCTATAAGTACCAATGCTTCAATTCGACATGGTTTTAAGGCCGGAATTTAAAAGTTCTCAATTAATATTGTACCAGGGTTGAAAAGCCGCTTCGCAACTTTTCAACCCTGGCCCCGTCTGATTTGATTGAAGTCGTACTTTGCTCCTCATGAATTCCGATGAAAAAATGAAAAACGCTGGGCCCCATTATAGGCTAGTGTCACTTCCGGTCAATGCTAATTTTTTTCCTAACAAAGAGGATGCCCGAAATTTTTACAAAAACAGAAATTTAGTATCTAAAAGATAGGATTTAGTAAAATATGATAAGCGTGCAGTCATCCCAGAGCCATTACGCACCTAATGACGTATCATACGTACCTTAAAACCCCTCCCCTCTTGAGATATCCTCCGGACATGGTGACGGAAGTTGCATGCAAAGTGGCACACACACACAGACACTATTTTTTTATATATAGTAGGATTGCTATGAACCTGGTTTATTTTCAGCTCTCCACCAGCCGGTTGGTTGCCGCTGACGAGCCAGGGCCACCCGGGTATCCCACACCCATCCCAGATACCGTACCCGTCGCCCGTCTCCGACGATTCGATGTACAGATATACAGAATATATCGACGATGTCAAGCCTGCCTACTATCATACCCATCCTACGGCTTATTATCAGCTGCCCGATCCAGGTAGGTTTTCAAGTGCCGGCAAGTACAAAATCCCTTAAAATTCAAAACTTTGATGTCCCAAAATCACCGTAACCAATCCTTCTTTTTTTTCCAATACTCTGTCCCAGCACGGATCTCTGGCATAACACTTTCTACGCCCGGTTTTTCTTGTTTTCTTTTTACACGCCTAAGCCGGTTGGCCGGAAACGGATGCTGGGATCCGGAATTCTGAGAAAATTATATCGTAAAAAGAGGGCATTGAAGACCAAACTTTAAACAAAACCTTTCAGAGCCGTTCGCCCCGCAGGGAATGGCGTTCCCGCTACCGGACAAGAACAATTTGCTATGCAAAGTGTGCGGGGATAAAGCGAGTGGATATCACTATGGGGTTACCTCGTGCGAGGGTTGCAAGGTAAAGTTTTGAATTTCCGAATCGCATGGTGAAGCGAGCGAAAATACCAGAATTTACCATAATTTCTGGGGCGTAATGAGCAAAACTTCTGGGTTTTGCAGATTGTAAGAGCGCAATAATTGTGGTTTTGCCATGCAGGTGAACCCCTTCCCAAGGTTTTTATGATAGCTCAACCGAAGATATCAACAGGGTGCCCTACCCCTGGTGGTACAGGGTGGTGTCTTTCGCTAGATCATCTTTTTAATCAAAAATCACTCAATCACCTAAACCTTTGATCTCATTTTCGTCCAGCGGATTATGCACAAGGGTGTGAGCACAATGTGCCAAAATCGAACACTCATATTTATGCCCCACCCAGCAACAATAGTCATGTTTCCGGCGTCGTGTCATCGGGGGGATAATCTCGGCACGCGAGCAGATAATTCCCGATTTGCGCCACGGTTCTTAGAACTACCCCGGATCCACCGTAACCCTCCTCGGTCTTGATGAGTTAGTCCAACGATGGGGTCATTATTTTTACGCGACGTCTTGTGTTGGACAGACAAGCTGACTGGGTAGAGGGGAAGGGGGATAAGCTGAATATTTTTCGAAAATAAGGCAGGCGACACGCAAAGGTTTGTACTTCGGCGTGACTAGGTGTACTTGATGTAGATGCGGTGTAGGTTTTGGAGGCGTTGGAGGCTAAAACGTGCGTTAAGTAGCCGGGGCAGATTAGTGCTGGTCACTGATGCCAATTAGGATTTCATCCGGGGTCCTTAAAAAGTCGGCAAAATTATTTTGTTGCTGGCCGTGGTGTTTGGACGGTCTTTTTTAGCAAAATTTGATTTTATCTCTTTAACTCTCTCACTTCCTCTCACACGCTTTGACTCGCTCTCTCTCTCTCTATCTCGCCTATTCTTCCGCTTACGCTCGACCTCTCGACTGGTAGTCTTTCTCCCTCGCTAACGGTCTCTCTCGCTCTCTGTCTCTCACTCCCTCGCGCTCTCTTTCTCTCGCTCACTCCCTTAACTGCCAAACTCCACCCCCAATCGATATGGATCCTCTATGTGAGGCTAGTGTTGGTAATTGTGCCCCAGGCTGCTGCTATCTGGTGTATGCGGAGTGTTGCGCAACAGGCCCACGTTCTCAGATAGGGGTAGGGGTTGGCGGGGGTCTATTGTGTTTGCCGGTATGCCATTAACATTCATCAGGCCCACCAAATGGCATGGGGGAGCTAGCATAAAATATAGGGGGTGGGCATGAATTATCGGATATATAATGGGCCGGACGGGGTATAACTTGTTGCGTAAGGGGAAGGGGCGACATGTTGCGAGGGAATGGATAATTCGCAAAATAGAAATAGTCGTATTACAAACTATAATTGTTAATTTCAGGGCTTCTTCCGTCGCAGCATCCAGAAGAACATGGAATACAAGTGTTTGAAGGACAACAACTGCCCGATCTCGAAACCGAATCGCAATCGCTGCCAGAGATGCCGCTTCAAGAAATGTTTAGCCGTCGGGATGAGCAGAGATTGTAAGTTCTGGTATCATTTAATGGTAATTATATCGAGGTTATATAGGCAGTTCAGCATGTTCAATACAATTTGACCACATAGCGATTTTGACAATTTTAAGATTTTTCTCAATTCGTTCTTCTATGCAAATCTGCAAAGTTGCCCTTAAACGATTATCTCAAGGTGTCTCACAGGTTTTTCAATTTCAAGTAAAGTTTGCCCCGCGTCTGGGCCCAACTTTCCGAGACTACAGTAAATTCCATTCCATTCCATCCAATCCAAATACCGGTCTCCCGATTCCGGGATGATCCGCGCCTGGACCAGAGCTGAACTCCCCACCCCCATCTCAATCTACTTTCCCCCTTCCTCTCATTTAACACATCGTTCCCAAATCCGCAAAAACTTTTGTTTTCCTGCCGATTATTCAACTTTCCCCGATCCGGCTACGATATAATCCGGCACCAACTTTTTGCTGGTATAGAGCCGGGGAACGTTGGGTAAAAACAGGCTGGGGATACGGTCAAAGGATCATCACCGGGCTGTCACTCTCCCCGTAGCACGTCCTTTACAAATTTTTGATGATTTTTTGGGGATCATCCGAAAGTGGTATTTTTGGGAAAAGCAAAATGTCAGCGAAAGTGAAATGGATCGGTTTGTTCGCGCAAAATGACAAGAGTTTCGTGGCGGTTCCGGCTTAGCGTATGATTTTTATGGGGGGTGCGCAAAATTCGTGATGTTACAGTAGGACGGGTAAGCCGTTTCTGGTCATCAGAGGGGTGCGGGTGGGGATTACTACGGAGGAGTGGGGAGGAGACGGGTAAAAGTATTGTTGCGGAAAATTTCAGGGGTGTAGGGATTGTAAAGATTACCGTTCGTTTTTAAGCAAAGAAATGGTAGATGAAATTCACAAACGTGTAAGTTAGAGAAGCAAAACCTAAAATCCATTTCATAGGCATCGGGACAAAACTTTAATTTCAGCTGTCCGCTACGGTCGTCTACAGCGCAAACGGGACAAAGAAGCGCTCGTGGCGACGACAGGGAACAGTGCAGCAGCTCCACAAAGTGCCATCGACAACCAGGCGGCTGATTTATGCACTTTTATTGATCAGGTATCGGCACTTCACGTAGCTCAAATAGCTTTTACAGGTCACGAATGCTTTTATCAGCAATCCCGGATGTCCGCCACCGCATATCATCGTTCAACCGACGTTTATGGACCTGGTAAGAGTCAATTCGAGTCTTTTGCATATCGCTCTCTCTCTATCTCTCTCTCTCTCTCCCTCACTATCTATCTTTGATTCTTTCAGAAACCAAATTCCGAATGCGTATCAGCAGCCGAACTTCGTGCTCTCCATTGGCAACAATACGCAGCTTCTTGCCAACAAGACATCGAAACCTTCGTCGACTTCGCCAAGTCCATCCCAATGTTCAACGAGATGAAGACGAACGACCAGTTAGAAATCATCAAGGTGAATCGACCATCGAATTTGACCTTCGATTCAGAACACCTACTTCTCGGTTTTTGTCGTCAGAACCGCGCCGGCGATGAGCGAGCCGCAGTTCGTGCTCAACTCTGGGGTGGCGGTGACCAAGCAGCAGGTTTGAGTTACCAATTTTGGTAAGCGTATTACTGTTACCTTCAGCTAATCAACCTCTACGAGCCGGACTTTGTCTACCGCTGGTCGCACTTTGCCAAGAACTTCAATGCACTTCAATTTTCCACCGCCGAGAGAGCCCTCTTTATAGTGTGGATCCTGATCTCAGCCAGTCAGTTCAATCCCTATCTTATTTTTCGCAATATTCTACTCTGGTATACCAAAAGTGTGCTTTTTCGCGGACTTGTGCCTAGATTGTTCCACAGCGTTCAGGGACAGTTCTAAAGGATTATCTTGGGATGAAAATAAAACTAGAGTTGAGGAAGACTCGGGAAAGGGGGAAAAGAGCGCTGTTTGCTCGCTTTGATGTACACTTTTCAGACGTCTATTTGCCGCTAAGTAATCAGGATGAATTGGAGCAGCTGAAGAGAGTCGTTGAACAGGCATTAAGGGTAGGTTGCCTTTATGAACCCTTTAATTCCCGCAATTTCAGTCGGTGCTCCTCCGCAGCCGCGCCAACCCGCTCGCCTTCAACACACTAATGTCTATGCGCGAGGAGCTGAAGCAGATTTGTGAGTAGTTGTTTTTCGCATGTCGGGAATTGAATAGTCATTAAGCAAAAAGGCGTTGCAAGGAGCTTATGGCTGAGCCGGGGGGGATGGATCGGGGGCGTCAAAATGTCAGCAAAACGGATTTGCGGCCGGAATAGCCGGGCGGGTGGAGCATTACGATAAAAACATCGTGAAAACGATATCTAAAAAGTTAGAAAATCCAAGAATATTTTAGGCAAAGATAATTCAAAAAGATACATAGTTCTGGAGCAAAAAAAAATGGGATTGGAAGTCTCGTCCAGCGGTCCTTAAGTGTTTTCCTAAACTAAATCTAGCGCTTTTTTAATGTTAATTAAGCGTTTTGTCGATAAAAAGCTAAATTCTAAGATATGCCTCATAATTATATATAATAATGAATTTTAGCAATGGCGCACGACAGAAGCCTCGAGTGGGTTCGTCAGAATATCGCCGCAATTGAGATTCCACTGCTTTTTGCCGAGGTCTTCAGGTAAGAAAAATGTTGGAAAACTATATACGTTTTTAAATAATTTATTGAAGACCGTATTGACGTTTATGCGTGACACTGTGATTTTGCGTGATTTTACGTGTCCTACGGCGAAAAAAATTGTGTTTTTGGATCTCAAAAACTGGGATTCTACACCAAATTTTCGAGTTTTAGTGGATCAGAAAAATACAAGCCCCCCCCCCATTCCAATACCGCCTCCCCGGGGTGATTGAAAAATTAACCCCCCAGGGTTATATTAGAGGAAATAAGGTAATACATTTCCATTTAAACTACAACCAAGGACTCTTGATAAATTCCAATCATTGCGTATTTCTCAGGATCGCCCTCCACCCCCCGGTCTACCAACAAGACATCGTCGTCAAATCGGACCACTTGGACATTTGTGAATTAAAGGCCCTTTAATTTGTAATTTGGCTGTACAGTCGTGTAGTTTCGCCCGTTACTTTCTCGTCACCCTCGATTCGACCCACCATTCCCAGCCATTCCCGCCCCAAACACCACAGTATCGCATCTCGACCAACATTGAGATTTTCTATAGCTCATCACATTGTGATTTTCAAGTTTGATAACAGCTAGGCTATGGAAAAAGAAGAAAAATACGCTTTATTTAACATATTTACCGCAGTGCCAGACTTAAAAATTATATAAAGCGTATTTTTCAGTTTTCCCGTGATGCCTCCTGCTGTGCAATTTCGTGTAGTTTTTACTTTCTAAAAACTCGCATTTAACGATGCTGCCTAAATAACGCTACGCTGCGCTTGTAATTGGTAGTTGGAAACGTGTGTAATTTTTTTTGGCTTTGTCTGCTTTTCTGCTTTTGGTGTATTTTTAATCTTAAAACTCAGAAATTCACAATATTCCTTGTCTTTCCCGAAAACCCAACAACACCCCCCAAAAATATCTCCAACACATTGTCTTTCGTTGCTCAATTTTTGTAAGTTCTAAGATTTTTGGTAATTTGTAAATTTCAAGCTTTGCGGTACCTTTAAAAAAAGCATGTTGCTGTAATAAATAGTAATAAAAAAATATACATATCTTCAAATTTAACAATTTAATTTCTTGAACAACTTTCGATATATTATGGCAATGCACGCGAGAATAAATACAAGAAATTCGTAATTATTTAGATCCGTGTGATAGAACGGATATGCAAAGTGGGAAATACTGAATACCAGGATATTGCGGTTTTTAAGGAAACATTTGGAATTTTAAGAATTTTACATCACATTACGACTATTTTAAGGTATCACACAGTTTGTCGCAGAAAGATAGATTCGGAAGAATAAATTAGCGTATCAAAAAAAGCGTGGCAATATTCGTCGAGAGGGGGGAAAGGCAAAAATGTATTATTCTAGCGTAGACCCGTAAGATTATTGGGGTAAATTAGATGCCGTAAGACGGATCTTTGGGTAGTTCATGGATTTGTTGTTGGCCGGGGGCTTGGGCTGGGTGTTGGGGTGCCTGGAAAAATTGAATTTTGATTGGAATAGCGCTTTAAATCGGCTAAAACCCTCGGAAAATTGCTCCGTTATGTGTAATGGCCGCGAAAATCCTTTGCAACGCGTCATTTGGAGTTTTACGTAGCTAACAAGGAGTCGTTTTTGGTGACAAGACCAAGCCTATTTTGTGCAGAATCTTGCACTGATTTGGTGGCTAGTTTCAAAATCTGCGAATCAACCAGATCGACAAATTTTTAGGGTGGAAATGACAAAAATTTGCCGAAATGGGGTTGGTGTGGCCTTTTTCGCATTTAAAACCTTCATGAATTTCTCGATCTTTTCGTTTCGCGGATTTGGAAGACAGGCTCGAGATCAACGCAAAATTCTTCACAAGCTAGACCGCCCCGAAACTCGATTGTCACTAAAACACGTCTTCTTGTTTTAGACTGATTCACATAATTCAGAAGGGTTGCCCTCTTAAAATTTGACCCACCGGCGGTTGTCCTTGATTGTGATGCACTTCCGGTGCAATCGGTTGAATCGGCTGCTGGTGCTGCTGTTGTTGTTGATGTTGCTGCTGCTGATTATTGAGCTGCTGCTGCGCGGCGTCGTGTTGGGCTGTAACCGGAGCCGTCGACGTTCGGTACGCGCCCTCGCCCCATCCTACAGATCGAGAGATCAGGGTTTTGCTAGGGAATTTTGAAGGGGAGACAGCGCACCACAGGACAAACCCAAAAACCGGTCAAGAGTAAGTCGACTTCACCCAAAAATCCCGAGATGGGATGGATTCAAGGCGTGCAGGTTGAATTTCACACGAAATGTCATGACATACCCATCTCCTTGGCGTATTCCTCCTCGAACTTTTTCAGCTCTTCCTCGGTGTAGGGGTCCTGTTTTCCAAGATCGTCCCATCCAGGGTCTTTTCCGTCAGTCTGAGCTTCATTGTCCTTAAAAGGGTATAAAAGCTATAACCGTCTAACTTACAGCAATATACTCCTCATAACTGATCAACCGATCGTGGTTCTTATCCATTTGAGTCATCACATGCTCCCGCATCCGGTTCATCTCCTCAAACCTGCAAAAAAACCTGTTTTAATACGCCAAAACTGGCCTACCGCTCCCTCGGATCATCATCAGGGTTCGTCTCATTGTAAATTTTGTCGAGCTCAATTTGGAAAAGCGCCTCCAACTCGTCAGTATTCCAGAAACCATCCCCGTTGATATCGTGGAGCCGGAAGAAGGTTTTCGGGTCGAACGAGTCTTTGTCCATCTGAAAAATTTGATAGGTACTTTGAGAAAGAATGAATCTTACATGATCTCCCTCCTCCCAAACTTCTTCGAGCTGGTCCTTGCTACCCGGATGTTTCAGCTTCTCGTGCTCGTTATGACGAGCCTGGCGGGCTTGCTCCTCGGCTATGGCCCGCTGGCGTTCCTCTTCGTTCATTTGAGCGAGCTTGTGGTCTTCTTCCGCCTAAGAAATTTATTTTAATCCCGATAATCTACCCAGATTTGCATCAGAAAAACCTCAAAAATTTATTTACCTTCTTCTTCATCTCGTACTCCTTGAACTCCTCCCTCCTCTGCTTGTCCATTTCCTCCATGTCGGCCACGGTCTAGAAATTAATAAATTTCTTTAAATTTCGATAATCAAACCTTCTGAATGAGCTTTCTCAAGTCCTCCTTGCCGAACTTCTCCCAGTCCTCCACATCCAGATGCTCGGGCATTTTAATGTTTTGGGCATGCCCGTCGGCTTTTATTTGCTCTTCGACTTGTTTCCTAAAACGATATCACGTGTGCCAAAGGATAGTGATACCTCAGTCGTTCAATTTCGGCCGCCTTTGCTGCTGACAATTGGTTGAAGATACCCTCGTCAAGGTCATCGAGATGATCAGCAACAGCTCCGGCCTGGAACGGTTGAAAATAGCTTGAGATTATCACATGACGTACTTTACCTAGAAGGATAGTTTTACGATACGATGCATGTTAGTTATATAGCTGTTAACATGAACAAAATACGGATTAGTATGGGTTAATATCTGCATGGTTCTATCAAAAATGCATAGATCTACAAAAAAAACATGTTTTTAAACTAGAGTTGCACGAACCTTGATCTGCTCCTCGCTCAGCCCCTTCAGTTTTTCGTTGAATTTCGGGTCGTTTTCCAGGATTTTCACGACTTCTTCGAGGTATTTGTTGTAGGTAAATTGATACATCTAAATCAGGAAAATTAGGAAATCATTTTATGCCACTGAACTCACCGGTCTCGGTGCATCATTATCATGTTGGGGTGGAGGGGTGTGTTGGGTTTCTGCTAAAAAAACAATAGTATACTTTTTATCCTGATTTTTAGCGCTAACTGTTAAGCTTTCAAAACAGCATGTAGAAGAACCGACCTTGTTGAGAAGCTTGCGCGGCAGCGTCTCGTCGCGGCGGTGGGCAAATTACGGCGGCTATTAAAATAGCCAAGCCCAAGAATAACCGCATCTGAAAAATAAATCATTATTGCCTGCTAAATCACCATGTAAAAAGTTAACTCAAGAAGAAGAGAAAAACAAGAGGTTTTTTCAGCTTTAGCATGTTTTCCGATCGTGCAAAATCTAAGATACTTTCAAAGCTTCGAATGGCCCATTTTTGTCGAAAATCGAGATCATAAGCCGACGAAAACGATCGCCCAGCGCCTGGCGAGCCAGTTGGAACCTGTTTGTGTGAAAATTCAGGGCGCATCTTCAGCCCGGGGGGATCGAGATTCTATGGAAAGGAGGAGATCACAGACGAAAAAGGGCGGTGAGTGTGGAATAGGCAGAGAGGGGGAATAGACGGCCATTCCGAGACACGACTCTGTCCACTCGACAAGTCGACGTTGCAGAAGCTGCCCAAACAAATCCAGGGCTTATGTTTGGGGAATTTGGGGAGGATAATAACGATTCGTGTGAAATGGTGTCGTTTTGGGAAAATGCGGGAATGTGAGGCCAATTGGGCAAATCGGCTTACTTGTCCCTGATGCATCGGGATTGGCAGAGTTGGCATTGGCAGATGTTCTTATCTAAGGTCAAATGTCACTGATATTGATGCCAGTTTTTGGTGGTAGTGGATGATGGAGAAATACATGATAAAAATGCTTTAAATGCGGCGAAACGTGAGCTGTCCCAGCGGCATGTCAGCAAAATTCTTTTCCGAAGCCAGCAAGCCTAAGCAGAAGCCACGAATTAAAAAACCGCAAAATTTGGGACAAGCCTTCGGGTGCAAATCCGTGCTGTGTCTGCATCTGCAATATCAAAAGTCGCTTTCGGAATTTAGGAACAGCTAAATTTTGTAGCTGGTACAGTATCTTGGTTTATGAGATTCCGTGGTTTTCAAGTTCTCAGAATTTTCATGGCGTCGTAACTTTCAAAAATTTTATTGCTACACCGTTGTAGGATCCTAAACAGCTCTCACAAATCACAAATCGTCATTTTTCATTTTTTATCTAGATTTTGAAAACCTCTAAAATAAAGTATCGTTATTAATAAATCGAGACAATTAAACCAAACCAGAAAATACCCACGCTTTAAAACCATTTTCTTCATTCAATCAGAGGAACTTTTATTTGCAGAAAGCTTTGATATTCTTGCGCCCGATAGAAATACCGAAATTCTACTGTAAAATGGCTCGATTTGGGCGGATTCCAAAGTTTGTTCCCAGATATTACAGACCGTCTCGTACAGGTGCGTCTCGTATCGGCTCGTATCATCTCGGCTGTTCAGTTTGATTTGAAAGCAGAAAATCACAATTTCATGCCTGAACCTCGACTTTTTATCAAGCACATCCACGCGCTCCCCCATCCTGTAATGTCGTGCTGGGCGCATAAGTTTGATTGGTGTATCAGATGAACGGTGGATGAGTGAAGGTGTTGCAACTTGCCACGAGGAGGTCATCACTTCTTTTTGAGTCGAGCCGCCATCTCTGTTGGCCATCTGGGTGGGTCTCTCCCCCCGGTTCGTCCTTCAGATCCTCCTCCTCTTCTTCCTCGCCCTCATCCTCCCCTCATCCCTCATCCTCTCCTTCCGGTCTCCCTCGGCCATTTTGGGCCTTCCTCAGCCTCCCCTCCAGTCCCACCAGTTGTTTTTCTCTGCTCGGGCCCTTGGAAAAAGCGGGGGGCCCTGGATTCGATTTCGCCCTTTTTGTGGTGGAAGACCCCCCCCCTGGTGACAAGCCGTGAGGACATCACCGCGCTTTTTTGTTGATTTGACAATGCTTTCCTGGCGTTTATGTACAGATTGCTCCCGTTTTGCGAAGTAGAGACCGGAAATACCCCAACACCGTAATCCGATCAAAACTATGGGAATCGCGCTCTTTCAATAAATTTTTTCTTGTTTTTCCCTATCGAACTAGTATGGCTTTTAAATAGATTGTTCCCATCAATGATAGTATCTTATGGGTGCGCAATACCAGTAAAATCCTTTGAAATAAAGTGTTTTTTACGACAATCCTCGAGTGGCTTTGCGATCGAATCCCTCCAAGAAAACGCCGTGAATTTTTTTGCATATTTTGCGAAACGGTGGCCTTGCCTGCCGTTTCCTAGCCCTGTTTATAGCTCTATTCAAGGTGGAAAAAATTGAACAAGAAGATGCAAGGGGGATTTCCGTTTAGAGGTCATCAGGTCAGTTTTCCCGCCGTTTTATTGGGCTGGGAAGATGGGGACGAGTTTTGGTGTGATCGGAAAATCAAAACCTTCTTGTTGTTCAGAAATTCTGATAAAAAACAAGGTTTTTCAAGCTCCAAATACCTGTGTGCATCAACAAGTTGGCCCACAGTACCACCGAACCCCCAAATTTATTTGCCAAACGTATCATAAACCTCATTAAAATTTAATCCCCCAGGCGGCAGGTGCCGCGGGGTCAAAATTAGAAACAAGCCGCCGCCACCAACGCGTCGGCAACATTTCGGTAATTGGGATGGGCGGGATCGGCAGGCTGGGAGCGAACGGCGCTGAAATTGTTACCATGGGGAACACCGAGGGAAAATCACCGTTTCGGCACAGGTGTTCCCCGGCCGCAACCACTTACACGTATTTTGGGCAAAGTCACATAACGGGACTAGTTTTTGGGGGTATTACTTCTCTTGGATTTTCGGGATTGCCGTATTTGGCGCAGATTTTAACCAAAAATATGATCAGTTATAAAATCCACTATATCTCGAGGTAGGAATGGAAAGTCACAATATTTTTTGTACTATGCGAAAGCCATGGAAAACGCGTACATTTTTCACATATTAATTGTTAGGTTTTTAAACCTTTTTCTCAAACATAAAAATTTAAAGCTGTTGCTCTGTTGTTCTGCGCTTTGCAATGTTCAAAATTTTTAAAAATACACATTTGTTTTGGCAGCATACATACGCTTTAATTATTCATTAAGACGTCCAAAAACGTACTAAAAACGGCTGGCTGGAGGCGGGTACAGTGTTGCCCTTACTATCCCATCACGATTGATATATGGCCGAGACCTCCAAGGGGTACCTCCAATCCACCTTCAGGGTCATTCGCTCTAGCCTTTCCATAACCCAATTTTGTAAAGTAATCTCTAGGGTAATTATCTGGCCCTATTAAATTAACTTCAGGGTATTAATTTCTTAATTTGCAAAATAGGCACATAGAAATTAATATCATTAATTACAATACAGTTAATTAGTCGCTTCAATTTTCCGAATTAATTTAGCTCATGCTAAAAAGCGTAAAAATGCCTTATAAAACCCCAATTTTGTGCTCTAGATATCTATCAATCCCCTGAAGAAAGCGTGACCAAGTTTGCCCTGGATATCCGGGCCAGCAGGGGCTACATACGGCTATTTGCCCGCACCGTTCAGGGTCAACCCATTTGCCCCCCCTCCCCCCCCCTCCCCCCTCCCCCCCCTCTCTCTCTCTCTTCTTCACCTTCTTGGTTAGCCCTAACAGAAGTCGGTGTTGACACATCATTCGGGTCAGTGAATGAAGCCCAGGTTTGGTCAGCCACTACCCGAGGGGGGGGGCTACTTCTCGCGCAAAGTTTGCCCTTCTGCAACACGCTAACCCAACCCGGGGGTTGGGTTGGGTCGCGACAACGGCTTAACCTCGGCTGGGCTTCTGGTCTATTCCCAGTATTTATGGTCTTGCGACGCGTTTCTAATGGTCTTCGTGTTTTTCCTGACGCATTGACTTGAAATTTGAAGCTTTGGGTATTGAAATTGGAATTTTAAAGGCTATGGATCGTTAAAAGATTGTATCTTCTGATTTATAAGTATCTGCGGATCCAACTTTATACGTTTTAGGCGTTAATGACGCGTTATTTTCGCATGCGAAACACGATACCGCTCTTGCTCTAAAAAGGAATTTCCTATGAATTTTTTCTTAACTGCCAATTTGCAGCAATATTTTGCGTATTCCAATCTTTGATCTCTGATCTCTGATCGCCAACGATTATTTTTAGATTTCAAGTACATAAAACAGCGAGATCTACTAAATAATTCCACTCCCAAAATGGGCTTCGCCGAAAAGGATGAGGACGACACAAAACCGGTGTACCAAAACCCGACCGAGGAGAAGGAAGAGGTCAGGATTTAGCCGAGACTATCTTAACAATTAGCTTATTTTAGGGTGGCACGGGCCTCAAGCAGAATTTAACCCTATTTAATGGCGTAATGATCATTGTTGGGTGCATTATTGGATCTGGGATTTTTGTCTCGCCGAAGGGTGTTCATGAGCGTAAGTGATCGGCGTATTCATAAAATCCTAGAGCACACTTTAGACGCCGGCTCCGTCGGGCTATCAATTGTAATCTGGATAGTATGTGGAGTCTTCTCGGCAATAGGCGCATATTGTTACGCCGAGCTGGGCACATTTATACGGGAAAGTGGCGGCGATTATGCCTATGTTTACGCCGCTTTCGGCCCGATGATGGGCTTCTTGAGGATGTGGATCGAATGTATTATTGTGAGGTAGTAACTATACGAAAACTAAGTAAGATCATGTTTCCTAGACCTTGCACAATCACCTGCGTGGCCATTACATTTGCCACCTACATTCTAAAACCCATATTTCCGCATTGCGAACCGCCATTCCCCACTTTACAGCTACTGGCGGCCCTTTGCATCCGTAGGTTTTGTCTTAAAGTGATTTATTATGGTTTTTAGTATTATTGGCATTTATTAACTGTGCTTCCGTTAAATGGACAAAACGAGTGCAGGATGTTTTCACCCTGGCTAAACTTTTTGCATTGGTTCTGATCATCTTCACCGGATTTGTGTTGCTGCTGCTTGGAAATCGTGAGTTTTCAGGCTTTGAGAATTATCTTAACGGAGTTTCCCAAGCTCTGAAAAAATCCTATCTTTTTCGATATTTTTGTGTTTTTCAGAATACCGCGATTCATTCGAAAACGCCTTCGAGGGCTCACGTTATGGTCTCGGCAGTCTGGCGTTGGCCTTCTATTCCGGGCTATGGGCTTATAATGGATGGAATTACCTCAATTTTGTGACCGAGGAGCTGATCGATCCGACTAGGTAACGAATTAAAACTACAAAAAACTATGATAATCCTATTTTAGGAACCTGCCACGCGCCATCGCCATCTCGTGCACTCTTTGTACGGTTATTTACACCCTGACGAATCTCGCATTTTATGCAGGTAGGAGATTAGAGGCTAGAGTCTCTCTCTATCTATCTATCTCTCACGCTCTCTCGCCCTCTCACGCTCACACTCCCCCCCTCTCTCTCCGACTCTTGCTCAAAATTGGTTTTCCTCAGGAACCTCTGCGGACGACCTGCTCGATTCCCCTGCCGTTGCCGTCCTATTCGCCAACCGTTTCTTCTGGTATTTCGCGCCCTTAATGCCAATCTTCGTCGCCCTATCTTGCTTTGGAACTGTTAATGGGGTTATGCTAACGAGCAGCAGGTCGGCTTTCGAAACAAGTTCGAAAATAACGATATTTAAGGCTCTTCTACGTTGCTGGGCGACGCGAGCATATGCCGACCTTCCTGAGCTTCATCAATCCCTATTTACAGACCCCGATCCCGGCCGTGTTATTTACAGTAAGGAGCTGAATGCGTGAAAATGAAGAAAACGTTTAGGCAATTCTATCACTACTTTATATTCTTCTCTCCGACAACATCTATGTATTGATCAGCTACGTGCAAATTGTGAACTGGCTCGCGATCGGGGTGGCGACTGCTGGACTTTTGTGGCTACGGTAAATCATTTTTTTATGGAAAGTTAAAGAGATCTCTCGCGTAGAAACTCGAACTGTAAAATAAAAATTATTTCAGAGTGAAGAAGCCGCCTCGTGACTACCCGCGGCCGCTACAGGTCCACATCGCGTGGCCGATTATATTCCTGATTGGCTGCATATTCTTGGTGATCTTCCCAATCTATCAAACCCCAATGGATACAGGTATTTAAAATTAAATATTAGCACACTTTAATCGATTTTTTAGCAATTGGTCTCTTAATTATGCTAACTGGGGTACCTGCCTATTACCTCGGCGTGGTGTGCAAGGGAAAATTCAAAGCGCTGGACAATTTCATGGGTAAGTGGCCATAAATTCACTGCTCTTTAATATGCGCATTAATTCTAATCGATTTTTCCAGATTACTGCACGGAGACGTGCCAAAAGACGTTCCTCGTCATCCCCACCGAGAAGAACGACTGATTCTTAAGCCATTAATAATATGATCGCTCATCCTCGATACTCCCGGCCGACATTCCGCCATAATCCGCAGATCAAGATTCAAGATTTACCCAGCTGCCCGCATATCAATCCAATGCATTTTTGATTACTATTTCGCGCCAAGCCATGCGAATAAAATTTCTTTATTACTCAGATGTAAAATTCAGAAATTGACAAGCACAGTTCTTTAAGCACTGAGAAAGATTATTAAGGTAGGGAGGGCAATAGTGGAAATATGGGCGACACCTGATGTTGTTGGCATTACAGGAGTTGTCGACAAAATCGTGGCATCCGGAGCAGTTTGCGTCGCAGTACTCCCAATGGTTGATAGAGAAGAAACTTTTGTGGCAGAAGATCTAGCGGAAGTGGTTGAAAGACGCGTTGTGGTCGGATTGTTGTGCGTGGTGGCACGTGGTTTTGAAGTTGTCGGAAGCAGCTTCGATGTGGTCGGCCACGACGTCGTCGTGGTCGGAAGCAGCTTCGATGTGGTCGGCCACGATGTCGTGGTGGTCGGAAGCAACTTCGATGTGGTTGGTAACGACGTCGTCGTGGTCGGAAGCAACTTCGATGTGGTTGGTAACGACGTCGTCGTGGTCGGAAGCAACTTCGATGTGGTCGGCAACGGCGTCGTGGTGGTCGGAAGCAACTTCGATGTGGTCGGCAACGATGTCGTGGTGGTCGGAAGCAACTTCGATGTGGTTGGCAACGACGTCGTCGTGGTCGGAAGCAACTTCGATGTGGTTGGTAACGACGTCGTCGTGGTCGGAAGCAACTTCGATGTGGTCGGCAACGGCGTCGTGGTGGTCGGAAGCAACTTCGATGTCGTCGGCAACGATGTCGTGGTGGTCGGAAGCAACTTCGATGTGGTTGGCAGCGACGTCGTCGTGGTCGGAAGCAACTTCGATGTGGTTGGTAACGACGTCGTCGTGGTCGGAAGCAGCTTCGATGTGGTCGGCAGCGGCGTGGTGGTGGTTTCAAGCAGCTTGGAAGTACTCGTAGGCTCGGGGGTTGTAGCCAATGTCGAAATGGCTTTCGACGTCATTAGCGTGGTCGTGGTGGTGGCGGGCGTACTCGACGATGGGTTAGGTGAGTTCGATGACGTCAGTGTATTGCTAGGGGAAGTAGCCTGTTTTGCCGTTGTTAATGTTCCGGAGGTGATTGGAGTCAGCGAGGAGGAAGCCAGCGTACTGGTTGAGACCATCCTCGTAGTCGGATCTTTCGATGGAGCCTCAGAAGTTGTCGACGTCGCAGAAGTTGTGATCAGGCTGCTCGCCGAAGTGCTGCGGGAATAAGTTGTAGAAGTATAACTGGTCGAGCTTGAAGAACTTGGTGCCGGTGTCGCCGTGCTTTCAAAGATTCTACTGCTGCCCGCAGGATTTGTGGCAGATGCATCTTCGGTTGAAGAGCTGATTGAAGCCGTGCTCCGGGAATTCTTGATGCTCGACCCCTCCGTGGATGCCGGGTTCGTGGTTGTAAAACTTTGGCTGGTTAGCGCAGTTGGGGTTTGTGGGATTGTGCTGCTACTTTCCATCGTGGAAGTGAAGAGCTTGCCGGTGCTGAAGGCTGCTGGTGTGCTAGTTGTACGCTGTCCTGATACGCCAGTTGAAGTCACATCGGGCTGTGTGGTTAGACGGGTCGTTGAGGTTTCTGACTTCCCCATAGTTGTCTCGTCTCCAAGTGAGGTGGCTGTCCAGCTCGGTGTCGTGGATCGGGCGAGTGGTGCCGTACTCGCTTTGCCCTTCATTGTAGTAGTATCTACTGCCGGTTCCGAAGCTGCGGAGGACAAAGAGCCTGTGATAGTAGTCTCTCTATGAGTGCTGGATGCTGGTGTCAAGGTGGATACCGTAGTGGACCCGGTAGTTGAGGGGTTCGACGTTCTGCTACCCATTTGGGGGGTGGATGTTCCTGTTGCTTCGCCGGTCGAAAGATTTACAGGCTCAAAGGTCGTTGTCGGTGTTGCAGTGCCCGAAGATGACATTCCACTAATCGTGCCTTCTGTGCTGTTCACCGTCGTGTACTCCGAGCTTTCCATCGAAGTACTGCCGTACTGCGTGGACGTCGAAGTGCTCTCAGTGCTTGACGAACTTATCCCAGATGTCACGACCTCGATCGTAGGCGTATCAAAAGAAGTTACCGGCTTCCGCGTTGACCGCGGCGAAAAAAGACTTGTGGAATCTGTGGGTTCGGTCGCGGATGTGACGTTAGTATCTGGTGCAGCACTACCGGTGGTAGACGATAAATAGCTTGTTGCAACTCGTGTCGTCGTGCTACCGCCACTTGGGGTCTGATGATCAGTATGAGTTGAGGTGCGAGACGTGTCAGAACTGATGCTCGTAATAGGTTCCGCACTTGGGGTGATCGTTGTCGTTATTGACGAGGACTGCAGCAGTGTGCTGCCTTCTGTTATCGGTTTCGTGGCCGCGGTCGAAAACACTGGTTCTTCGCTGCTTGTGGTCATGGATGATGGAATCGCATCTGGTGAAGTTGTCGAGATTTTTGAAGATTTTCCAACGGTCATTGTCGATGGTTCAGTCGTTGATGATGACGATGTCGTATGATTGTCAGATGCGGTACTTGCACTTGTGGTATGCTCTGTGATACTTGAAGTTGTCGTACTGGTAGCTTGCGTGGAGGGCCAGCTCGTGGCCAGACTCCGTTGAATTGTGCTAGCCACCGCGGTTTTAGATGAAGTAGTGAATACACTCGCCGATGCTGCAGTTTCTGCCAACGTTGCAGTCGATCCTAACGGACTCGTCGTGCCTTTCACAGCTTCCGTAGAAGACGTTTCGGGTGATGTAGTCGTCTCAGCCCAGAAAGTAGTTGACCAACTTGACGAAAGCATCTTGGTGACAGCTGTTGATATTGCAATTGATACGAGTGTTGAAGCCGGCGTAGCCGTTTTTGAGGATGCCGACGTAGTTGTAAGGGCGGGTTCCAATGTACTTGTTTTAGATGTGGAACTCGAGATGCTTGTACTCGGAGGAAACGAGGCACTTGTGCCTTTGGAAGGCTTTGGTGTCCAGATACTGTTGGTGGTCGAGATTGTCTCCTTTGTCGTTGGTCGGGAAGTGGCTTGCGAAGGGCGTAATGTGGTAGGATGCATTGTTACGTCAGATGAGGTTCCCAGGCCCATAGTCGTCGGCTTAGTAGTAATTACTTTCTCGGTGGTAGGAGCTGATGTGGCGGTGGTTGAAGGCGTGGAGGTCGAGGTAGGTGGAGTCGTTGGCGACGTGTGGAGACTTGTGGACGTAACCATGGTATTTGCACTGGTGTGGCTTGAGGATGGTGCATCGCTCGTGGAACTCATCATCGTAGAGGGCGAAGGGTTACTCATAGAGGTCGTCGCTCCGGCTTCCGTGGGCTGTGTGGTGGAGAGTGTAGATATTGTGCTTGGAATTTCTGAAGTCGCCGTGCGGCTGCGACTGCTAAAGCTTGAAGACGGGGTCTCGGTAGCGAATGGCAAGGTTGAATATCTCTAATACCGTGGTCCTCAGAAGTCGTGGTTCGTCTAAAGGCTGAGGTACGGTGCTTGAACGGGTCATGGTTGAAAAAATACGACTTTGCGTTGTAGATGTCTCTGTAGAAGTGTAGTAGTTAGTTGTGCTTTGCTCAGTTACACGCGAGGATGAACCCAGTTCTGTCGTAATGGCTTCCGTACGCATCGATGTAGTCACCGTCGGAGTTGCAGGCGTTGACGAACTGATTTGGGTGCTTCCTTATATAAGTAGTTATTGCCTCATTCGTTGATCGTGTCGGGCGAATGTTGAAAAACTTCGCGAGGATGTGGGATTGCTGCTAGACATTGAAAACGTATAAATGGTCGAACCAGGTGGTATCGTACTGCTTCTCTTGATAGTTGGGTCAGTCATGGTCGGGATGTTGCTGGTGCTTGGTGAAGTCGTGCTGGAAAATGACTTGATTCTTTTAGTTGTGGTTTCCCCCTTGCTGACGGTTGCTGGGGTACTGTGGCTTGTGACAGATGAAGTGTCTGGCGGCGCGATCGTTGTGCTCGATGTGCCGTAAAGCGCTGTACTGCTTCCGGCTGTTTGAGAAGAAGTCGATGTCTCTACATCGGAAATGGTAAAACCCGTTGCGACTGTTGACGATGTTTCCGCCAGGTTTTGCGAGGTGGGTGGTTGAGTTGATGTCTCACTCGCAATGTTGGGTGTTGTCACGGTAGCTGAGCTCGGCACTGTGGTCATTGAAGCGGTTGACGACGTATCATTTCGGTCGCTGAACGATTGGGTGGTGGTGGCCTCCACGGTGCTTGATGAAAGTATCACAGTTGATGTTGTTGGAAGCATTGGACTGCTCCTAAACGTGGAAGCCTCCCTGGCCGTTGTCCATACCATAGTGGTGTCAGTGGAAGGCGATTGCTTTGAAGGCGGTTGAGTGTCTGTCACGGGGCTAGCGGAGGTCTCGGGTTTGGAAGTCGTCGCTCCAACCGTACTCGATGTGACTATTGAAGAACTGCTGGCAAATCTGCGCGTCTTTGACGATAATGTGAAAGTCTCTTGATGAGTCGTTGTGCCTTCGGGTATGACCGTTGGCGTGGAAGCCCCTTGATGAGTGGTAGTCGAAGCTGTCGATGAAAATCCGCCGGTCGCCGTAGGAGATTTAGAAGTGGCCTCACGATCACTCGTCTTCGCTGACGACATGTCTGTCGTTTCGCGAGATATACTGCTCGTAAACGACGAGTCTATTGAGGTCTGGGCCTGAGGATTTGAAGTTGCTGACGTACTTGCTGAAGCGACAAACGACGAGGTCATTTTTGTGCCAGAAGAGGTACCACTGCTTTGGCTTGATGACTTTGTGGAGGGCGCGCCGCCACTCGTCGTGGCGATTATCATTGTAGATGAAACAGGTGAAGCTTCAGTAATGTTGGACTTTGCGGTAGTGGACTCGCTCAAAGTCGTGATTTGAGAAACAGGTTTATCCGTTGAAGATGTTGAAGCTGACGTCGTCGGGATGTTAGCGGATGTGCTAGTTCGTGGCTCGCTTTTCGTAGCATCGGTAGCAAGGCTGCTAGTGTCTGAAGTCGAAGCCACTTCGGTAGCGCTTGTGGTCGTGGTTGTTGCCTTCGCTGTGAGCGTCGAACCCGCAGAAATGGCTGTTGTTTGAGAAGTAAGTTTCTCAGAGGAACTCGGGCCGGGAGAAGAACTTTCAGAAGCCGAAATTCCGGTGGTGGGCTCCAAGCTCGTTGCAGCACTCGACGACCATGAGCTAGTCGACATGTTTTTGGACAGCATCGTGGTCACTGCAGTTGATAATGCGATGGAGGCCAAGGTTGACGTCGGGCTTCCCAGTGTAGACGAGGAAGACGAACTTGTAGAACTGCTCGTGGGCTCGGCAGTAGAAGAATGGGGATAGGCCGACGAAATGGGCATCGTTTTCGCGTCTTTGGTACTAACGGATATGGTGGACGCACTACTGCTGCTCAGGATCGTATTCTTTGTAGTCCAAGAAGAGCTAGGCGACTTAGTCAAAGAAGACGAACTCGGCGTTCCACTTGCCGACTTTGCGGTCGACATCTCAGGGTGCAACGACGTGGCATAAGTTTGCTGAGGACTGCTTGTGCCGGAGGAAGTGGCAGAAGTACTAGCCGGCGTGGTTACACCGGTGAATCCGGGCCTGCTTGTGCTTGATGACGTATTACTGCTTGCAGGGTTGGTCGTTTGAAATGACGACACCGTAACTGGATTGGTGGTACCCGTCGTCACCGTCGTAGAAGTAGGCATAGGTGTCGAAGGCGCTGGAGAAGAACTGCTTGATAAAGTTGACGATAGTATCGTGGTAACAGCCGATGCTATAGATATTATTGTGGAAGTCGGGGTACTCGGCATAGAAGATGCTGATGAGGTCGTGGTTTCAGTGGTCGGACCCTTAGAAGTCTGCTTGAGGGTCGTAGATGCATTAGTAGACGTCTTAGTTGTCGTAGTAATTGGTTTCGTTGTGCTGGAGGCCGGCTTATCAAGAAAGTCGATAAGGTAACCAGGCCTGCTTTGAGCGTTGGTGGCCGAGTTCATTCGAAACTAAATTTTACTCTTGTTTAAGGGCAACAAAAAAGGAAGCTGACTTCGAACTGTGTCCCCGTCATGTAGAGGCGTGTTCCAATGTCCGCAGAGGTATACCTAAAATCCCGATCAGTCGCGATTATCATGCATACACATGGTTAGAGTCCGCGAAAATTATCGAGATGTTGCACGATTCGATGCGCCGGAAAGAAAACGTGATAGTTTCTGAAATTTAGGCTACGAATTTAATTGCTTTTCATACGCGCCGGGCTGACTGTGCCGATGATTGGATATCCCCTATCTTCAGCTTCTTCCGCGGGATCCATGGACCACAAGAAGCCGGGGCTTTGTAACGCCGGCATGGAGATTTTACCGAGGGTATAGGTGATAGAGTCTAATTGAATATTTTATAGGCTTCGAGATAGTTACAGTTGCGTACTCCAACGAGGAAAGTGGGGATATAGACGCGACAGCCCTTTGGTGCGATCATTGTAACTAATGGTGAGGGTGCCACAATCAATGCTTCAGTTCTAAATGGGCATTTGGTGAGGTTCAAGTTGTTATATTTGGCATTTAAATACGGCCATTTTAATAACAACATCCATAATGCAGACCCATCTTCCGAGCGATAGTAAAGTGTGGTTTCATCCGTCGCAACCGTGGCCTGGGCGGGCGCTGGACCCATGTAAATTTCGTACTGCGGTTGTATGTCGGCATTACATTTGACATAGGGAGTGAAAGTGCTTTTCGGGGAAATGGGCGCATCACTAAACAAATGGGACAATAGTAATTGCAGAAAATACACCTACATTGTTCTATAGGGCGGCATAAATATGAAGATGGACTCTCCAAAGTCGGGGCCCTGATCGTTTTTAATAGTATGGTCATCTCTCGTGAAAGGGAACAGCGTGAAGTCGCGGTGACTATCTGAAAGAGTGTGGGTTAGTTATTGTACCTTAAATGACTCATAATACCTTCAGGTCTCAGATAATCAATAATAGCGATAGAGACCGCATAATTCTGATTGCTGCCAGCAATATACTCAAATGCCAACTCGGTGACATTAATCATGGTCCAGTGGCAACACGTCAGGTTTTTCCGGGTCTTGTTGCCAAATGTGCTGGAAAGAAACGGTATGCCACCACCGTTGTGACTTACTAGAGTCTAGTGCATCCGCTTTGGAACCCATCGACCTTGTCGCGATTAATTGTGAAAGGGAACGGGTCTTGACAGACCACGCCTGTATCATTCTAAACGCGATTTTGTCCTCAAAATCAGATAAAATTTGAGAGACAAATTGATAATACAAAAACCCGCCTTGTTGGCCGGTTTTAAGCAACTCCTAGAGGCAAAATCGATTCGAACCGTGGCGACCTTGTCAAGTTTCAATGTGTAATTCTAAAAGCATGTATTTTAATCTGTTCAAATGCCCTCGTAGAATCTTCATACTCACCTGTCTTGCTAACCATAGGCCGTGAATGACCAGGGCTGGAAATTTTTCATCCAGGTTGTAACTTCGGCCAGCTCGATTTTCCGGTGCTGGTGCGGTGTAATTTTGTTTCTGGGTCATCTGGAGATCACTACAGCTTCAAGGTACTATGAAATACCATAGACGTTCCCGATACCAGGGTTCCAAGTAGCATCGGGACAAAAAATTGCAGCAAACTCCGCATGGCTACAGTCGACGAACGAACGAACGAACGGAACTTCGGACCGGCTGAAGTGAAAGGTTTCGAGCGAATTTTTTTACTTCTCGGTTCTCTTATCATAATCCATGGATGTCAGACACGGAAAGGCTTGTAAGCCGGGGCTCAACTCTAAAATTTCAGCGCAGAAATTCGTGTGTCTTGTTCCGTGCCGCCAGCGCTTTCTTATCTAAATCCTCGTTGGGTTGTACGACGACCTGTAAGCTTACAAGGGAAGGGCAAGTACACGAACTGGAAATTCGAAAAGCCGCGGCTACCCCAGGTTATCGACTACGGGGAACACGATGGTGTGGTGAAATTCCACCGAACCCTGTAGAGCGGGTACTCCGGAGGGGTCATTGCATGCGCGAAATTAACATGCCTGCGGTTGGGCTCTACGTCTCTACCATCAGCTGGTAGTCAATTGCAACTAATCACTTTTGGAAATACCTACCAGGGTCGAATCCCCATAACTTTCTTTTTGTTGCTTTGGGCGGCGCAGGTCGTCGTTTGGGCATCATAGTTTGAAATTGGTTCGACTCGGTTTGAAAGAAGTTTGCTTAGAACAATGAAAACACAGTCAAAGCTGCAAAATAACATTCAAAAGCAAAAGTAATGTTATGGTGGTTCGCACCCTGGTGGTATTTCAAAAAGTGTTGTGTTGCTACTCGCAGCTGATGGGGTAGGCCAAACCGCATGTTATCGCGCATGTGACCCTTTCCGGCCTCGCTCTCGGTGGGCATCGCCCCGGGGGGCCCGCGTTTTCAGCTACATACCAATACTTACCAATGCACAAATTTAAGGGATTGAAAAAATAACCCATTCGTTATGGTCAACGGAAAGATTAGTTGGCGTTGTTCTTGTTAGTTAAGGTTGCATTTTTTTGAAAGTGTTAGTCATTTTTTACCTAAAAAAATCAATTTTCATATTTTCGAACCTCCACGTAATTTCGCGATTTAGTTTTTCTGTAAACCACATTCCTTACATATCCGTCCAAACGGAAGCCAAGACGCCCGGGTCCCAATTCAAAAAGTAGGCGGGGCCTTTGTGGTGCGTAGTGTTGGGGAGGGTCAGTGAGGGTCTATCCCTTCAACCCCTCCATTTCCTCCCCTCCCCGGCCCCCGGCTTCTGCAAGACACCCTTTCGGTGACCCTTCCAACCTCCAGAAAAATGGTGAGTTTTTGGAATTGAGCTCGACAATTTTGGAATTGCACTCGTTATATGGTGTTTAGGGGTTTATGATGAATCAGATGCAAATTTTTGTCGTGTAGGGATTTTCAAGCTTAAAAAAATTAAAAATCTGAAAATATCCTTTTTATTGCTGTCAATGTCGGGCGGTTGTCAATATCGGTACGTAATATTCTCTGAATATCACGCTTGAGAGCTTGGCATTTTTTGGGTCGCTTTTTCTGAAAATTGCGTAGTCTGTTCAGTTTTTGGAGTCGTTAGGCTGAAACACAACCCTATTTTTCAGGAAAAATTTGCCCTAGCTTACAGGAACAATCATGCCTAGCTGCTACCTCGCGCATATCTAGCGATCGATCTTTACCAGCCGTAAACCAGACCAGTAAAGAATTGTTTTTCTTTCGCCTCTTCGACATGCGTGTCCCAGTTTCCCCTCCAAATACCAGCCCATTTCACATAGGGAGGGGTGAGCATGGGATAGCCACAGGGATTCATAGATTCTAGCCCGGCAGATGTCGCGCGTAAATTTTTGGTGAGAAAGCAAGGCGGAAGAGCTTCAAAGTGAAAAACGCTACAAAGGGTCTCCTAAGTTTCAGGCTGCTTTGTCTTCGGATTTTAGATCTATTTCCAAAATTTCCGGTAATAACCCAGAGCTTTAAAGACATACCAACATTAAGCAAATTTTCTCAATCTAAAACCTATAAAAAAAAGGCATCAGCCCTCCCCATATACAATAAAGGGCTCATTTTCACGCACACGGCACCACACCGCGATTTTCATCTTGAATTTCGTGTAATTTGATCTGCAATTCAGTCCCTAACGACGCGGCTAAAAATCTCGCCCCCATTTCCCGGTACCATGCAAAGTGTTTGTGCGTGAGTGTGGAGAGATCGATTTGAGGGGCGACCCTGCAGCTGTCCTTTTTCGGGCGGCCGGCTCTCCCTGACCGGCCCGTCCATTGCGAAATATCGCACACCAAATGGGGGCAATGCTTGGCGGGGCCGGCCTTGTGTATTCATAGAATCCGAGAGATCATTGGGATAGTGGAATGCTAACGTGGTTGGGGAATTTTTTGAGGGGAAAATGAGATCAGGGCAAGGAAAGGGATTGTTTATGAAAATTTATCACCAGCCGGTTACGGTAGGAAAAATAGTTATAACGCCACTCAAAGCAGCTGCTGCCATCCGTGTCAGGTTGACATTCATAAGGCCCTCTCTATCACCCCTTTCCAGTCCTCGGTAGTGTAGTGGTTAGTATCCGCGTCTGTCACATGGGAGACCCGGGTTCAATTCCCGGCCGGGGAGAAATCCTTTGCTTTTTGAAGGTTTCTTTCGGTATTGCTTTACGAATCGTTTCTGAGTTTTTTTTTACGCGGCGCAGGTATTATGAGTAGTAATACCCTTGAAATCCCGATTCTAGATTCCATAGAAATTTGACCCCAGTAGCGCCCCATCGCGCCCAATTTCCAGCCCCTCCCAACCGCCCGGGCACCACCCCGCCAATTGAAGCGGCATTAGCATTTCGCAATGTTTCGGCGTTTCCGCGGCGCACCCCAAATTCCCTGGTGGCCCCCGGGAAAGCCGAGTAGTCGATTGAGCGGTGGGGTCTGGTTGGCGACCCCATAGCTTCGCCCTGGGGCCGGGCGGGGGTCTACTGAAATTGCCCTCCAAGAACGAGGAGCTCTTTGGGGGAAAATTCATGGCCATTTCCTGGGTGCGGCTAAAGAATGGGCCTCATCCACCAATTTATTACCTTGGTGGAGTTGGGGGAAGGAGAAGAATATTTTTTGAAAACATGGGTGTGGTAGGCAAAAAAGGAAAAGCTGTGGCAAATTTGCGGAAGTAGTAGTGATACATCTTGTGGTATCGTGTAGCCGTTTTGAGATTTCTCCAAAATAAATAAATGATCAAAACACAAAATTCAAATCCCTAAATTCCACATTTTAATTCACGTTTTGGTTTGAATAATTTTATAATAATTTTCGCCGAAGTAGTGCATTCATTAAGGGCCTTCCTTTAAAACGATAGTTGGCAACATTTTCTCCTTTTTATCTCCTTCTTCCCGAAGCTTCACATCAAAATCCGCCATTCATAATGCCCGAAAACTCCCACCGTTCCAGATACTTGACACCGCCCAGTCTGCCCACTTTCTTCCCTTTCCTCCTCTTAGGGCCCACAACCGTCTTTAGGGGCCCAGAAAGAACACGTAAAGAAGAGGAGGCTGGTGCGACCCAGTTCCCCAGTCACGAACACGTTTCACCCCCCTAGTTTACGGGCCGGGAGACAATTTTGCGGCCGTGTGCAAAAATGAAATGCAGATACGGGGGGGGGGGGTTGCCGCTAGCTTTCTTCGAGGCGTTCGGCTATGCAATAAGCAAATAAGCCGATAAATTGTTGGAGAAGCAGCCAGCTGGGTGTGAAGGGGCAGAAATAAACGAGGTGAGAAGGTGAAATCAGCGAAATTTTTCTCCCACGACGATTTTTTTGCATTTTTGAGACAAACAGGCCAAAATTAACCGAATCTCAATTTAAATTTTTTTTGCAATTTATGCACCTTTAAAACTATAATATACATGCCGGTCTTACCAACAGACATTTTCCTGAGGTCTTTCTTCTTTTTTAGCGTCAGTTGTATGGCGAAGTTGTTGTGATGAGTCACACAGTCTCTCGTAGCGCAATAACACAAGAAATAGCCATTTATATTCATTTCTCTTTCATTTCCGTTAAATTATTGCTCTTTTCTGACCATGGTTATGCAAAAGGTAAGGCTGAAATCTTCAGAGATACCTTTCCTTCCGATTCAACCCTAATCACCCTTGGGGTCAGCCTTAATCCATCCGCCTCTATTCCCTAACGAACCTGGCATATTGCCAAATCACCCTTTATAATAGCTACCCCTCCACACCTGTCCTCATCTAAAGAGCTCCCCGATAGCTGGATTGCCGGTATATAGCCGGAGGGGGATAATATGAGCATTCAACCTGGGCTGAGCCAGGTAAAATAAGGGGGATTTGAAGGATTTGTGGTCGTGTGAAAGATTGTCATGGCGACTCTATGAGTGGGAATTGTCTTCAATACATTTATTAGTCCCTATTTACTTCAAAAACTGATCTAACAATAAGCGAAAAAGATGTCGATGCGGGCTGCGTTTCCGGTGGGCTTAAGTAACGATACCTTTTGATAACAGTTTTGGCACCCTTTTTTAGTTTTGCTATTAGTTATTTTTCCAAATTACAGAGTGTATTACTACTCAAAACGTTTGAGAAGCGCTCAAATTTACTGTTTTTGCTCGGCTAGGTCCCGAAAAAATACGTGATTTTCCTGCTTTTAATTTGGCTTGAGCGCCACACAAAGCTGCAACGAGTCATGTACGGCTTGAACCTGTCGAAGGGGAGAATCATCACTTCGAGGCTCCTTTAAAATAGCTCTACCTTTTAATCCATCGAGTTCAACGACGTCTTTGACTGTATTCTGTCTGCTACCCCCCAAAAATTGCCCTTTCTGCAAAACCTCCCTCTTAAAAAGTCTTTTTTTCCGTCACGGATCTTCCATGAAGACATCCCCCCACTTCCTCCCCCCATCCCCTTCAAAATCTGTTGCATAACACGACGAAGTGTGCTGCCCCCCAGCCCAAAAGGCCCATTTTGGGCGGACGACAATGTGGCGTGTCAAATGGGGATCTGGACCCCGGGCGAAAGTCGCACTATAAAATGCATTCAACGAGACAGACGATAGCCCTTCGCCCCCCCAAGCTTCACCACCCCCCACCAGAAGGCCACTTTTCGAAAACACAGAGAGAGGAAGAAATGAGCGGGGCCATGAGAATGGGGGCGGGGTATTGGAGGGCCCGAAGGCAATGGCTAGGGCCCACGGCCCGCTTCTTCTGCTGGCTGACCCTGCCGTGTGCTCATCATCGTCGCCGCGTCGTCCTTGACACCAGCACTCTGCTGATCCCCAGTGGGCAAGCGAGGGTGGTGGATAGAGATACTACCTGACAGTGACAGTCACTGGCCATCGCTCTATTGTGGGGACATCTATTCATCGATTCGGCGGCTATAATTACAACTTATTACAATGCCGGCTAATGTGAGTGTTGTTTTTCGAATGCCGTGTGGCGTAATTTGGAAAGTCTTGAAAAGTCTTGAAAATTGCTAGCATCACCATAAATTTGTAGTTTTCAGTTTTCGAATTTATTCGTGGCGTACTCCCTCTTACCTTCGAAAAAATGGGCTAAATTACCAGTAAAATATATTTTTATGTGCATAAGTAAGATTTTGGATCTAAACGTGTCCAGAAGAGTACCATTTGAAATGTTGTTAAGCGACTATTGCCTAGAAATTTGTGATTTCCGGTTTTTCTGATCTGTAGTAAAACGTACTTCTTCTTGTTATTAAAAAATGGACGAAACGGCTGTTGATGATGTGCTTAATATAGTTGCTACCTCCAAACGTGTCCATTGCGCGGGTTAGAAGCCTTTTGAACTGAAGATCGGGTCAAAATTTTATCATAGAGTTTTAAACTACGCCTCAGCTCTAATTTGAACCCTTAAATCACCCTAAATGCCAAAGCCGAACGCCTTAAGCCCATCTATAACCCGAGATGATCTATAAAAGGAGATACATCCCTTCCGCCGGGTCAAGGGGCCGCTGACCCGAATGTATATGGGGGAAGATCCGAACATCTGTCCGCCCAAATTTGGGATGGGCCTCCCCGCTCTCCCCCATATCCTTATGACCAACAATGTGCATCGTATTCGATTGCAACCAGCCCCAGAGTGGGGGACATCCCCGAAAATTTGCCCAATATGGGAGGCGAGGAGGCCGGGGAGCGACGCTCGATCGTTGAATCGAGGCCAGCTAGGGGGGATAAACAATTAAGGCGTAATGGAAGAGAGGATTGAATAGCGGGTGCATAGTAGCATAAATCGAAATTCTAAGCGTTGATAGAAATGGAAATAAAAATGGCAATAAACAAACGTAATTCACTTCAAAAATACATTTTCGGCTGGTTTTGCGAGGGTTTACTTCAGTGAGATAGCGTGGCGAAATCAGAATCATCATCTAATACTATAATTTCACGATTATTCATCCTCGCCTCCCCTTTCAGCGTGAAGTCATCTCGATCCACGTCGGCCAGGCTGGAACCCAGATCGGAAATGCATGCTGGGAGCTGTACTGCCTCGAGCATGGCATCCAGCCCGACGGAAAGATGCCGTCTGACAAGGTTGGTCGCGAAATTACAGCCTGATCTTGAAATTCAGGTTCCTTCACGACGGGTAGGTCTTATCTAGAATATCGTAGCGACGTTACAGTTAGTTTGAAGTGCTAGAACGTCTTCTACCCCAAAAAATACCGCTCCTTTTTAGCAAGGGCAAACCGACGACTCGTTCTCGACCTTCTTCTCGGAGACCGGAAATGGGCGTCACGTTCCGAGGGCGATTATGGTTGATTTGGAGCCGACGGTTATTGGTGGGTCCTTTGGCTATGATCTCGTTACCTTGTTGATTCAGATGAAGTTCGTACCGGCACCTACAAGCAGCTCTTCCACCCCGAGCAGCTGATCACTGGCAAGGAAGATGCGGCTAACAACTATGCCCGTGGTCACTACACCATCGGCAAGGTAGGCAAGCCGATTGGATATCTAAATGCATCTGCTTACTCCAGGAAATCATTGACCTGGTCCTTGACCGTGTCCGCCGCCTGGCTGACAACTGCTCGGGCCTCCAGGGCTTCCTCATCTTCCACTCTTTCGGAGGAGGTCAGTACAGCCACATCCAAATCATTGTCATTCTTTAGGTACCGGCTCCGGCTTCACGTCACTCCTGATGGAGCGCCTTTCCGTTGACTACGGAAAGAAGAGCAAGCTCGAGTTCTCCATCTACCCGGCTCCTCAGGTCTCCACCGCCGTCGTCGAGCCGTACAACTCCATCCTGACGACCCACACGACCCTGGAGCACTCTGACTGTGCCTTCATGGTGATTATTAGACTTTATCTTGCTAATAATTTGCAGCGAATCACTCAAAATTCCGCTTTAGGTCGACAACGAGGCCATCTACGACATTTGCCGTCGCAACCTGGACGTTGACCGCCCAAGCTACACCAACTTGAACAGGATCATCTCTCAGGTATTAGAGTCAATGCAAGTCTAATTTTTTATAGGTCGTCTCCTCGATCACCGCCTCCCTGCGCTTCGACGGAGCCCTGAACGTCGACTTGACCGAGTTCCAGACCAACTTGGTCCCGTACCCGCGTATCCACTTCCCGTTGGCCACCTACTCGCCGGTCATCTCGGCCGAAAAGGCTAGTGTCTAGTATTTTTGACCTTATCTTATTACCTTAGGCTTACCACGAGGCCCTCTCTGTCGCAGACATCACCAACATGTGCTTCGAGCCGTCCAATCAGATGGTCAAGTGCGATCCGCGACATGGAAAGTATATGGCTGTCTGCTTGCTTTACCGGTTAGTTTTAGTATCTTTTTTGGGTGGGAAATGACTAGGGTGAGCTGATAAAAACATTTTTCCTGACAAATGGACGTGATATTTTTAGTGGTGATGTCGTACCAAAAGACGTGAACGCGGCCATCGCCTCGATCAAGACCAAGCGCTCGATCCAATTTGTCGACTGGTGCCCAACCGGCTTCAAGGTACCGTTTGGAAAATCGATTCACCGGCCAGTTCCTCGCCCCGACCAGACCAATTTTTGCGAACACCACCCCGGGTTGGCCCTGGAATCGATGTGTCCTAAAAGGGCCCAGATGGGTTTAGCATAGGGAGAGAGACCGTGAGAGACAGAGAGAGAGAACGCGAATCTAGAAGAAATGCGTCACGCTAGCGAATAGCCCATTTCTCCGGCCGTTTCATTACCCCCAGGGTGTGGGGTGCCGAAATTTTAGGGTAGCCGGGACTGGTCCGCGCTGAAAGCCCTCTAAAAGAAAAAGGAAGTCAAAATTCCCATTTTTTTTTAGGTTGGCATCAACTACCAGCCACCGACGGTCGTTCCGGGAGGGGATCTGGCCAAGGTGCCGCGGGCTGTTTGCATGCTATCCAACACGACCGCTATTGCCGAGGCGTGGGCTCGGCTTGACCATAAATTCGACCTGATGTATGCCAAGAGGGCTTTTGTCCATTGGTGAGTTGTTTCAAGAGTTTTTCTAATTAATTAACAGACCTTATTAGATAGATACTGCCCGTTATACCATTAAATAGATTCTAAGACTGTGCAAATTAGCGATATTGTGTTACTTTAATTGTTGTAGAAACGCGGACACCAGAAAGTAAAAATTGCGAATGCTAAATATCCTTGTCACTGGCACTTCCTTTGCCCGTCCAACTCGCTGACTACCCTCGATTTACAATGCCTTCTCAACCTCTCTCACAGTCCTCGGTAGTATACTGGTTAGTATCCGCGTCTGTCACATGCGAAACCCGGGTTCAATTCCCGGCCGGGGAGAGGTCTTTTGCTTTTTTGCGAATCAAAATTATTTTTCACTTCTTTCCTTCCTACTCATATTTTACCGTTTTTAGGTACGTCGGTGAGGGTATGGAAGAAGGCGAGTTCTCCGAGGCTCGTGAGGACTTGGCGGCGCTTGAGAAGGTCAGTATAGAATTTTTCTAGATATAATTTACCTTACCTTGTCAGGACTACGAAGAGGTCGCCGTCGACTCGTTGGAAGGCGAGACTGAAGGAGCTGAGGAGTATTAAATCCCTTTCGTCTTTGAAGCGAAAACTTATCCCTTGCAGCCCGCCAGTCACGTTTCACCACCCCATTCACCCAATCATTCCCCTGCCTTTGTGAGCTTTTTGCAATTTTTAAAGTCTTTAATTTCTAATGACGTTTTTGGCTTCTCCTCTCCGCTGGTATGACAGTATTTATTCTATGGTCTATGCAATGATTTCGATCGACAGAACAAGAAATTCTCGTTTCTTTTGCAACGCGGTATCTATTTTCTTCCAATGGCCCAATCATGCGAATAAAGTCAATTTTTGCTAAAATGTCTGCGGAGGAAGAAGGGTTTCGCAAGGATGACAATACGTTCCGAGACGACAATGATGGCTCGAAATTTTCGAAAGTTCAGACAAAACAAAAATATGAGGGGTGGGTGAGAATATGTGACTCGATGGATGGCATTCTGAATCTGGGAATCTTTGCTATCAGGAAGATGTATTTCAAGGTTTTGGTATTGGCCGTCGTTGCCGCTGTTGTTTTCTGCAAGCCGCATAAAAATCATGAGACACCACCGGTCGTCGTGGGGGATACGGTAGGATTTGTTGGACAATTGTTCAACGAGGAACAGATAAAGTTTCATTCTTAGATAAAAGATAACGTTATGCTGAGGGCCCCGGGTCCTGATATATGAAGAAAACTTAAAACATTAATTAAATTTAGCTCTGCGGCTTCTGTCACGACCAAATCGAGCAGTCGATCGATCGAATCCGTGCGGCCAACATCACCGTCCTCCAGGTTCCCCTGATTAAGGTAAATTTAAGCCTAGTTTTTTAGTCTTACCACATTTTATTTTATGAAGTATTTCTCGGAAAAACCAATATTTTAGCTGAAGCAGGCCGCCACCCGAATGTGCAAGAAGAACATGCGGCGCCGCAGCCAGGTCCCCGTCTGCACCTACATCACTTTCCAGGTTAACTTATCTTACAAAGCGTCTTGCAAAACTGTATTTAATTGTAAGCAGATATCGAGGCAATTAACAATCTTTATTTCAGATGGGCAAATACCTGATCGGCAAGGATATCAACGATATCGAGCCGAAATCGGCCTGTTTGGACCTCAACCTCTGCATGGACGAGGAAATGCTTTGAGCCGACGTGGCCCGGTTTTTGAATAAATTTTTCTGACTCTTGCATTAATTTATGGTAAGTGCAAAACAAAACTACGATACCATTTTAAAAAAAACAGCCGTCTTCTTTTGGTTGGTGGACCAAAAGAAATTATTTAAAAGAGAAATTTCAGCTTTGGAAAAAGCTGGTTTAATAATGTTGGATGACAGACGATTCGGCGGTTTTGAAAAGCATCATTTTAAAAAATGCGAAACGTCGAGACAAAACAATAATGGTAATCGTTGGATGTTATTAATTGAGCCGAGCCCATTCCCCCATTCACAGGATGTCTTTCAAGACGTTGCTCCTTGCGGTTATTGTTGCTGTCGTTTTCTGTCGGCCGCCGCTGCAGATACTGCGGCCAGATGTATTTGGAAACCAAGTAAGCTTGAGGTCTGGCGACTCTCCCTAATCAAGGGATTAAAAATCTACTGCTACCCACCATAATTTTTAGTTCTGCGACCTCTGCCAACAAGCCATCAACGAGTCGGCCGTCAACCTTGGCAACATAAATGTCACGGTTCTCGAGATGCCTTCAAACGAGGTTCAGAATTTGCACGATTTTAGGTAATCTTCACTTACATACAAGTTTTGAGCTGAAACATCTGGCTGACGAGGCGTGCGCAGAGGCCGTGAAACCAGGAGCCGAGGCTTTCGTTTGCAGCCACGTCATTTTCGAGGTAACTGGTTTGCTGGACTCCTCCATGGCTTGCTTTGAACAGTTACGCCAAAACGCTTCAGATCCTCAACTACATGGTCGGCAAAACTATCAGCGACATCGACCCGAAATCGGCCTGCTTGGACCTCACGCTGTGTATTGATGAAAACTGATTGGGGCGGCTCAGCCTGGTTTTTAATAAAGTATAATATTTTCTGCCTTTTACAAAAGTTGCACGACAGGAATAAACATTGTAAGTAAGATACCAAAAAAACGTCAACGATTTGGAATCCCGGGTCGATAACTGACCTTACAGCTTTCGACTAGAGAAACCATTCCATCAAAGTAATGTCCAATATATTTTGTCTTTTCACCTGAAGATGAGTTTTCCTCCAAATCAATTCCAGAAGTTTCGTCAAGATGAAGGTAAAGCATTAATCAATGACATAATCAATTCCGTCAATGAAGGGCACGCTTTGCCATTTTCAGTCTGATTTATCAACAGGAATTTTACAAGGTGGCAAAAGTCGAAACAAAATACCTATATATTAGTTGGACACATTAATTCATTTATTGCTGCCTAATTTCCAAACGGTTGTCCATTTGGAAGATGTAGTTCAAGATATCAGTGTTGGCCATGGCCATCGTTGCGGCCGTGGTTTTCCGTAGACCGCCCGGAAATCCCGTGACTACGATCGTCGTCGGAGATACTGTAGGCTAATCGGAATATAAAACTTAACGCCGTGTAATTACTTTATAAAAGGTTGCGCCCTTTCCTTCAACTACGATTTTTGTATCAGGTTGGAAGGTAAGTCCTGTCGCCGAGATTTTGGAAGGCTGGCTAAATTCGTAGATAGCTCCATTCTGCACATTCGATATGTCATTTTGAAGCTCTTGGGCTGAACCGTTTTGGGAGGAGGGTCCTAGCCCGTCAAGATCCAGGAGGACCGAGATACGGGCCCAAGAAGTTTTTGGAAAAATTGAGCGAAGCGTTTTTGAAGTTATCTCTGCATAGAGTGATTTGCATACGATACCTTTAACGCCAATCGATAGCCCTCGAGGAGTAGATATCGATAGATGCTGAGATCATCAAAATTGGACACTGGACGGCCGAGCTATGGGCCTTTGAAATTTGGAACATTTCTTAGAACTTTTCTCGAAATCCCATACATTTGGTCGAAATCCGCTCGGCGCGTCCAAAAATCAAGCGGTAATTTTCGGCACCTGTCCGTCAAATGTTTGGAAATGTATGGGATTTTGAGAAAAGTTTTAAGAAATGGGCTAAACTTCAAGAGGCCATATCTCGGCCATCCGATGGAATTTTGATGATCCTCAACATCTATCGATATCTACTCTTCGAGAGCTATCGATTGGCGTTAAAGGTATCGCATGCAAATATCTCTATGCAGAGATAACTTGCAAAAACACTTTTGCGTAATTTTTGAAAAATCTTCTTGGGCCTGTATCTCGGCCGTTCTTGATTTTGAGGGTCCAGGACCCTCCTCCTGGAACGATTCAGGTCGAGAGCTACAAAATGACATATCGCATGTGCAGAATGGAGCTATCTACGATTTTAGCCAGCCTTCCAAAATCTCGGCGACAGGACTTACCTTCCAACCTGATAGTTCTCGATTTTTGTCAACGCGAAATCGCAAGATCGATCGGCCGTATTCGCAAGGCCAACATCACAATACTGGATGTTACCACCCTCCAAGGTATTTTTCTCGCATAATTTCAAGCGTCATTCGAGCGTTTTCATTAAAGATCTTACACCGATAATGGTTTTGTAGCTAAAACAATCGGAAATGACCCAAAACAACCAAGGAGAACAAGAAGCTGCGCAGGCAAGAATATAAGCACGATTGAGCCGAAATCAGCTTGTTTGGACCTGACACTTTGCAAGGATGAGAACAGGATCTTGCTGACTCACCAACTTTCGATCGCCAGATTTGTTGATCAATTTCTGACGAATCAAGATTCAATGAGAAACTGCTTCGGATACATTAATCATTTAAACAAAATTTTTATTACCAGCCGCGAAGGTGACCTCGTAATGCCCGTTTGAAATTTACCCATTCCCGCAATTAGAAAGGGTCAGCGCAGGTGGTCACACCGAAAGAAGCGCACCTAATACCGATAAGGGGTCACGATTTTGCGTAAGCGGCACTAATCCCCCGACACACAGATTGATTGCTCGATGTCTCAGCACGAATTTGTTGCTTCCTATATTATTAAAGAAGACCGGAAACGCCTGAGGCCAGCTTCAATCTATAATATAGAGCTGCCTACTAGCGACAATGTGCTGTCCGGAACATCCCTCGTCGAGGGACTTCTTGGCAAGGACTTGTCAGAAAACGGAAACCGTCCCGCAATCCCGCGTGAAGTGCGAATGCGGAATCATATAGCTGCATACCTTGATACCCTTACTACCCAGCAGCTTTCTTGCTATGAAAACGCGACAATCCGTGATTTCGCGTCCCTTCGCCATTGGCGGGTTCATTGTATGAACAAGGAAGATACGTCTTATACCTTCGAATACATCAAATATCAACGGAAATGGGTTCGCCCTATCCTGATCGTGAGCTGTAATAGCCGAGAATGGGATCGCAAAGCAAAATTGCGCGATCACCATCGTGATATGCTAATTTGCGGGAAGAATCTTGAAAAATACGCGTCGAGGGACCGGCAGCAAATCGAGGGCTATGACTATGTTCAATATTATATTGTTCGAATCGCCGATTCCTTGGGCCAGAAGTGTTTCTACGCTATCCAAGGTGATGGCCACCTCTGCGTGAACCAAAAGCTCCATCAAATCGTCGAGTTCAAAGCGTTGAACAAGCGGCGAAAAAGCCGAATCAAGAAATGCCATGCGTATGACCAGCCTTTTATCTCAACTTTTGTAGCACTGCACGACATGGGGAAGATTGAGGTCGTTGGGCTTTTAAAAGCAGCCACTGATGAAACAAAGAAAGTATTAGATAAAGCCGACCAAGAATTTGATCAAATGGTGCAACATGTTGAAGAGAAATTTGTTGACGGCATCAAAAACTTGCTATTTACTTCCGGGAAGAATTTCATCACATGGACGGCAAATTCCGTGCTGGGCACGCAGGGCAATTGAACTCTGAGAACATTCCGATGTTTGAGTAAGTTATGAAGTGCTTAAATTTGAACATCATTGATGCTTCCATAGTCATTATTTAGGCAAACGACTGCGTCATCCCATGGAAAATGCTTACAGTTAGAATCATTATCTTGCCACCTACTATACGGTACGTTAGTTTTCCATTTGACTCTCATATTAGAAAATTATAAACTCTTTCCATCTCTTTCCTCATATTTCCAACTTTAAAAGAACTAGCCACTAATCAGGACTACCGGAATTCACGACCAAATGAATAGACTTGAGTTGGGCAAGGGGATCAGCTGTTTATGCCGGAACGAGAGCCGGACCCACATGGCTGGGGGGTCCTGTTTGTGCCCTTTATGCTGACACACGCTCCTTTTGGTTCTTGTTTTGTCCGGAGCAACAGCTGGCTCCGCCTCTCTGCCCTGGGAAAAACCCCTAGAAATATGGTCTGGCCACGTTGTGGGATCGGGGTGTTTGCCAGCTTTTAGTGTACGTCATTTTCCGGAAAGTGCGCTATCCTGTCTATTCCCTTCTAGAAAGATTGTTGGAGTTTTTATAGCCGGATCCTCTGAATTTTTCGGTAATAATCTAGTCGACCAGAATGAAAGAGAGAGAGAGAGAGAGAGAGAGAGAGAGAGAGAGAGGGTGAGAAAGAAAGAATGAGATAGAGAAGGGAGAGAGAGAGAGAGAGAGAGAGAGAGAGAGCAAGAACTAACGATAATTGATCCTCAACCAACTCCTCCACCCATCAAGAAACCGCAAAAACAAAAGGGACCCAAAGCCAAGCTTTTCGCACTCTCCGAACCTATCCCCATCCTAGAGCACAAAGCGTATTTGGTGCGTTACATTGCATTTGCGGTTGCCGAGTTTTCACAGGCGTTTCGTGTAGAGTGGGGGAAGAACCTGTTCCACCCATTCCATTCCTTCCGCATCCCCCTTTATTTCGTCCCTTGCCGATTATTTCCGCCGGCGGCTGGTTGACCTGACCGCAGCTCTCGCACAGCGTGTCGAACTGGCGTTTTCTGACCCCGACTTTCATTTCAATGCGCTGAGCACGACTCTTCCCATGGGCTATATAGCAATTTCGCGCCTGGTTATATGGGTTTTATGGCTAAATTTGCATCTGATTGGCCGTAAAATGGCCAGTTGGTCGTTACATAAAATCGATTTTTCCCCTCCATGCCTCAAACTCATGGCTTTTAATTCTGATCTACAACGGATTGGCAGTATTTTTGCCATCAAATATATAATGCCGTGATCACAATTTAGTTTTTTACAGAATGCCCCCAACACCCGCAGAACTAGAAAAAATTCACGAATTAAGAGCGCTAGTAAAAGATAGGGTAAGTTATTTTACCGTGCGTAATCGATTTTGCCTTTTCAGATAACCCCCTACTACGATACAGACTTCAACCTCCTCCGATGGCTTCAAGGCCACAATTTCAACATCGATCTTCTCAAGCCAAAACTCGAGAATCACTTATTTTTGCGGAAATGGGATTGGGATCTGGATAATATGGTGGCTTCTGAGGCGCCGGACCCTATTCAGGATCATTGGCGGGTAAGGATGCAATTTAGACGAGTATTTGTTTTTTAGAATGCCATCCCTGGCGAGAGCGGGGTGATCAAGAATGTGATTGTTAATTTGGAGCAGACGGGGAAGAACGATTGGTGGGGGATGTTGGCCACGCATCCCATGAATGCTATTTTGAAGGTATTGCTTTAATCAAATGAAGTTTTTGGCAATTTGATGAGCTGGGTATTGAAAATATGTAGCTTTAACGGAACAGCTCATACCAAAAACCCAAAACTGCTTGACTCAAAACTCATTTATATTTTCAAAAAAATTCCAATTTTTTTTAGTCGCGGGTGAAGGATCTCGAGGTGATGCTCGCAAAGGTTATGGCGCTCGAAGCAAAAACTGGTAAGCGCGTTGTTTTTTCTAAGGTTCTATGGTCACTAAAATTCAACTAAAAACCGTAGAAAACCACCTTTATTAGACTATAATGTGTCAAAAAAATGTCGGGAAACGATTGGGTTTACGCGATAAAAGCACGCGCTGCCCTGACTCATCCCCCCGGAAAGAAAAACATTTCTTCAAAATCTGATAAGCAATGCCGGCGGGCTTTTCATTGCCTAAGGGGCATCATAACCACTTTTCACGCATATATCGATTCAACAATGTACCGCTACGAATTTGTCGCTTCCTATATTATTTATGAAGACAAGAAACGGCAAAAACCGGCTTTTATTCGGACTATCGATTTGCCGACCAGCGACAATGTTTTGTCTGGGGATGCCCTTGCCACGGAACTTTATAATAAAGACCTGAGCAAGTTGAGCAAGGGCTCGAAAGTTATGCGTGAAGTTCGAATGGAAAATCATATTTTGGCGTATTTGGATACCCTAAGTCCGCAAGAACTGGGTCCATACGCTTATACGACGATACGCGATTTCGCAAGCTGGCGGAATTGGCGGCTACAGCGGTTGGAAAATCGATTGAACCCATATTCCCTTGAATTCTTCAAGTATGAAAGAGCTCCTATTCTCATAGTTGGCTGTAACAATCCTAACTCTGCAAATCCTGAGCAAGAAATGGAGGAAACCGAAAAGCGGATGCTTCTCTATGGAAAGAACCTTGAAAAGTACGCATCTATTAATAGGAAAGAAATTGCGGGTCACGATTCCATTCAACACTATATCGTTCGGATTACGGATTGTTGGAACCATAACTGTTTCTATGTAGTTCAAGGTGATGGCCACTTGGCTGTGGAGAAGAAACTCGCTCAAATCGTCGAGTTTAAGACGAAGAATCATGATCATAAGACTAGCGACTTCATGCTCAGATGTGCCGCTTATTACCTACCCTTTGTCAAAACTATTGTGGCTCTTCATAGCTACGGTATAATTAAAGGTGTGAAACGTCTCGAGTTGAAGACTGAAGACACAAAGCAGATATTGGCACAAGCTGATGCAGATTTTGAATCAATGTTGCGACAATTTGAGCGCCAGATATTTGGTTTCGGGAACCCAAATACGATTATCTACGTGTGGTCGATGATATTGCAAATGGATTGCAGAATGTATCTGGGTACTCGCGTCAAATAATTTATCTGTATTCCCACTTATTCAAGGAATCGATACTGCTATAGCTATATATTATTTGTATTTTGTATTCGAGCTTGATCAACTGTTGCATTATTTCTCTATTAATTTAATCCAAAAAATATAGAAACTATTAATTCAACGAATAAAGGTAATCAAAACCGATTGATAAAGTTTAGTGAGCCAACTATGCCTTTTTTGCAGGCGAACAAGCCCACATCATGTACATAATGGACCTTGGAGGGCTGGCCTGGGATCGAAAATTGCCAGGACTACTGACGGGTATGTAGAATATATAATTTTCGACGCAAAAATGTTTTTTTAGGCCCTCTCTCCGCGCTGAGCGCATTTATGGCCGATCATTACGTGGAGCTTGTACACTCTTTCGTCTTGGTGAACGTGCCGACATTTATCTCGGCAGTGTGGTACGTTCTAGTAGTCTATCGGAAAAGTTCAATTTTCAGGACTATCGCAAATCCGTTATTGCCAGAGCGGACGAGGAAAAAGGTCGTGATATTGGGCGGGAATTGGAAGAGCGAGATTCAAAAATATGCCGACCCAAATGTGCTTCCTAGTTTTTGGAATGAGCCAGGGGAGAGTGACGTTGGTACTACCCCTTTTTGAATGCCCGGGATTAAAATACCAATCTTTATCTTTCTTTTAGCCCTTCAAGTTCGAACTTCCCCGGTCTGTCCTCTACCCGCCAGAAAAATACTACAAGGATCAGCCACCCGCCGAAAGTCAAGTTCTCACAATTCCTGCTGGAAAAACGGACATAGTAGATATTTACGTCGACGAGGTTTGTATAATTAGCCATCTAATTTCCTCAATATAGGACGAAGACCTAAAATGGGAAATTCACACCGACGGCACGTTTACTATGGGTCTCTATTATGTTGAAGATCCAAGATCAGACTCGATTGAGGGATTGGAACCTGTCATGCCACACTTTGCGGTTAGTTTTTAGACAGTTCTTACTGTAAAGTGTTTTTACTCAGGCTGGCGTTTTAGAATGGGACCAAGCCTATCTTGTGCAGAATTTTTCGCTGATTCCGAATCTGATTTCAAATTTGCTGCCGACCTTTATTTAAAAAGTTATTCGACATTCGACCCCAGACGTTAAAACTGGCTTGGTAATGGTTTTAGAGGTCAAAGCACGATTTTATGCAGAAAATCATGTGTTTTTGCGCAAAAAGCAAAAGATCGAAGATCGAGCCATGCCAGCCAGATCATGCCAAGCACAGGGCGGAGATCGAACCGCCGCCCTGTGCTTGGCAAGCGAACAGCTTACCAATGCACCATGGTGCAAACTGGGAACGGGGCTTCGGGAGGGTTGATAAGGGGCTCAACAATACCTGGACCCAGACAGGGAATAGTGGGCCAGCATACGAATTTATGCCGTTTTTAAGCTTAATTTAGACCCCAAATGACTTTTCAACGCGAAGTCCGCAGCAAATTTGGAAAACGGCTTCGGAACAAGCAAAAAAAATTCTGAACAAGTTAGGCTTGGTCCCATCCTAAAAGGCCAGCTTGAGTAAAAACACTTTACAGTTAGTTTAGTTTCTCAAAATGCCATAAAATATAGAGAGGAAAACCAAACAGTTTTCAGAAAGTGCCCGGCCCTACGATTTGTCCGCTGCGGGAACAAATGGAATGCAAGATTCCTGGCATCTACAGATTTCACTTCAGCAACGAATTAGCCTGGTTTTACCCGCTGAAGATCACGCATTTTATTCAGAAAATCAGGAGAAAGTTGTGAAATGTGAATAAAAATATATGTGACACACAGCTTTCCCCAGGGGGCGAGCAACAGTTTAAAATACCGTATTTCCTTTAATATAACCCCGAGGGTTATATTTTTTTTCAATCACCCAAGGCAAGGGGGTTGTATTGGAGGGGGGAGGAGGGTTATAATAGAGGGGGGCTTATATTTTTTTGATCGACTGAAATCTAGAAAATGGGTGTAAAATGGTCGGAATTTGACCAAAATCACAAATGTTTTCGCAATAGAAGTCTTAAAATTACTCAAAAGTGTAGTGTTAAGCATAAACATCACCTTTTTTCCGCGTTTTTGACTCCTGAATGCGTATTGGAAAAAATTTCAGGGCTGTTATATTGGAGGGGGGAGGGTTATATTAGAGGAAATATGTTATCCACTTTAAAAAAATACGAGGATCAAAAAGAGAGAGGGAGAGATAGAGAGAGACAGCGAGAGATTGAGAGAGAGGAAGAGAGTGCGAGCTAGATTTCTTTTTAGTTCAATGGAATTGCTTGGTCGCTATGCGCTTGTCGGTTGGCCGCTATCGTAGACTGTCGCACAGACCAGCTGGAGGAGTGGAGGCTGGGCTAGAAGATGGTTGTTATTATTATTTTCTTTTTTTATGATTATGGAACCCAGAGAGGACAAGAGAGAAATAGCAGGAGTTAGGTCACAAGCCACATTCGTACCTCAGTGCGCAAAAGCCGCCGCTTCAAAGTCCGCCAGGCCGACCGACTGATTAAGATGATGGCAATATTGTTGATGAGAGAGGTTGCAATGCCAAACAGACCTGACAGGGAACCGACCCAATACACGACACCGCCTTCAAATCTTGGTTGGATGGTTTGGGATTAACGTACTGAATTGACCAAAATAATCGACAACGTTACTGTAGGTACTCCATAAGCGGAAGGATACTGGTAGGACTTCGAAAAGAAGGCTGCTGATGCCCTAAATTCTGGAATTGTTTCAGTGGGAGAGAGAGAGAGAGAGAGAGAGAGAGAATGAGGGAGATACCTAGATACATACCTGCAACATAAATATATTTGCAAAAGTGCGTAACATTGTGCGAGCCGTTGGCGATTGAAAAGTGTTAGTCCGGAAGTACCCATCTATCCAGATATCGCGCACGGCCCATGTGTAGGCTGTTCCCACCACAAAACAGCATACCGAGCCGACCCGTAAGAGTTGCGGATGGGTCTTCGCTTCTTCGGGCTCGACGCAGATCGGGTCCTGCACCGCGCATACTTCAGAAGAAAAACGCGCGCAGTTCTGAAATTTGGGCTAGTTAGTGAGAGCCAGATGATAGAGGCAGGGCTTGATTAAACTATACCAGCTCCGAGCCTTCATACATAGTTCTGCGAAGTGCAGTAATGATCAGAGTTCCGAATATCGCGATCAAGTATAATATAAAAAACGTGATGATGCCAACCTTAAAGGAAAATGGCAAGATTGCTCCGGAGTTCGGTTTCAACTCTGATTCGGTTTGACATCTGTGAAATTGCATGATATAATACTTACCTTGACGATCATATACAGGCGGCTACCACGCTGTAAGTCTAGGGCCTCGCGCTTTGAGACGCCGTTGAACAGCCAGGAGCACGTTCTGTACGCGTTTAGGGCTTCACCGCTGGCCTAGGTGGACGAAATTTGCTCTCTCTCTCTTTCTCTCTCTCTCTCTCCCTCTCTTTCTCTCTCTCTCTTTCTAGTTTCTAGCTACTTACAAAACATAGCAACAGACTAAAGGCCCCCATCGGCAAAGGGGCGAAAAATCGAAAACAAGAATATGGCAGCAAGAATATCGGCTTGACGAAGCAAAAGAATGCATCCGCAAGCAGTGAAGCAATCTGGAAACTTTTCGCATTATCCATGGCCGGTAGTTCTCACCAATATATTTATTTGCAGGGCCTTGAAATAGGTGGTTGCCAGCCGATGATGGTACATTAAATACAGGGCTATTAGACCGGTGACTGTACTCAGAAACCAAAGCAAATTGTAGGAAAGTAGTAGGACGAACTGATGTTGATCGGGATTGAGCATAGTAACGGAACCTATGTGGACTCGAAAAGGCAGAGCTATCGGAGTCTGGTTGGCTCGACAGGTGAAACTTCAGCCTTCCAAAAAGAAGCAATTAAAGAAATAACACGCTAACTTTATGAAATGAAGCCAAGAACATCGAGATTGAGAGGAAGAAAGGAAGAGCGGAAATGGGTTCAGAACTCAAATTTGCTGGATGGCCTTCCAGAGGGATTGCTGACAGATTGTTTCAACAGGTTTTCTCAATTAGTTAGATGACGAGCAGGCGCAGCGAATAGATAGCGTAATTTCACCTGCTCAGGTTAAGTTGGCTTGAGTGACCGGTAACGTTGTTGGAAGTCCGATTAAAGGTATACAGGTTCAAGGCATCGTTAAATTATTTAACCGTCGGTCAGCGTGCTTAAATAGCATACTATGGCTGCATCCCATTATTTCTACAAGGACCCCTGGAAACGCTGATTTTAGAAGTACAGAGTCTCCCAAAAAAACACCCCTCCGGCATTTCGCCGTATTACATCGGATCGGTCCCATACTTTGCACAAGCGTGTATCAGTCCCTAAATAACCACAATCCTAAGTTATAACCCGATCGCTACTGTAGTTTTCGAGTGATCGCCAAAATACTATTTTTTACGTGATTCTTAGCGGTTTTTCCGGCTATCTTTTTGGACTTATCATCGATTTGCATTTGTATCACCGGCTACAATTCCTCTTTTCGCTTATTATCGGGGGTGACGCTCGGTTCTAAAAGTTGTTGAAATAATCGGTTATTTGACGCTGTCTCGATTATCCTACGCGGAAAAATTCTGCAAAAAATCAGTACCAACGGAGCAATGAGTGAGAATACTAAAAGAGCCCAGAAGGACCTTGTGAAGGTAAAAAATTCGATATAGAAACAGCATACATTATTCTCAGGCCTTGACCATCCAGCTAATCTTACCACTCGTGATGATGAGCCAAGCGAGCGGGTATTTCTGGCGTCAGTTCCGATTGCCGTAAGTTTTCTTGGTTTGCAAGATCAAAAGGCTTTTCAGCCTTGCCGACTACTTTCCCTATTTTGAAGAATGGTCTTTTTTGAATATTGCGATTGTAGGTTTTCCAGGCTTAACCCAAGCTACGTTTACGTTTTTAGGTGAGCCTCTTCAACCCGTTGGTAACGATCTACTACGTGAAGCCCTATCGCAAGAAGGTGGTAGAAATGTTCCGACTGGACCGAGCTTCCCGAAAAACCGCCCAAGCTACTTATGAACAAACCCAGACCCAATCCGAAAACCAGGACACTCTACCATCGAATCTTGAAAACTTTATTTAATCCTAAGCCTGTACGATACCCTCTTTTAGAACGGTTCGCCATTTGCTTACGTTGTGGTTTGTAGTCTCTTCTGCTCCCAAAATCTGAATTAGAGTCAAAATTAAATTAAATAAATCTTTATTGAGATCAAACTTTGAAAACAAATATGAAAAGCAAGCACCAGAGCAGCAAATATTACAAAACAAACGATGACATCCAAAGATAACCGTATTTCGCGGGGAATGGCACGGGAATATATCGCTATGGGGAAGACTCATCTTCTTTTTGGATTTGGCAAGGTTCAAAAATAAAGAGGGTAAAGCAAAAGGCAAGAAGCAAGAAAAAGTACTAGCTAGAAAATTAATCAGCTGATCCGCGGGCAATGTCCATTGTGGCAGACTTGCCGAATCGGGCGACGCGTTTCGGGAGTCCCAGGCTGGCCAGGGAGACCTTTCGTTCGGCTTTACGGTTTTGATGCTAAAATATTAATAGGGAATAATCTAATCTGAAAATATTATCCGTAACTTTTCTTGTGCCCTTAATTATCAAATCTTTTTGCGATTTTCAGCAGCTTTTAACGTTGTCATCTTGCCTGTTTTGTCATTATGGAGGCGATTGGTTTCGCTTTCTGACACTTTTTTTGGCAATTTCTCATGTGAGAATTATCGGAATCGGCTTATTATTAGGTAAAGAAATTAAGTATCTTATCGGGTATCGTATCGAATCGTCCAGCTCTTACAAGGGGGTGGTTTTTAAGTGAAATGGGAGGTTTGCGGCGTGAAATAGCTAATCCGATAGAGCTTGAAATTCTGAGCAAGTCCCGTCTTTCAAAAACTGCTGAACGGTAATGGTATTCGAGAAGCGGTTCACCAAAGTTCGCCCTTTGCTAAGCTCGGGCCAACAATGGTCAAAACCCTGCCATTCAGAGCGGATTTCCTCGAAAGCCGTGTTCGGTCAGCAGTTTTTGAAAGACGAGACCTGTTCAAAATTTCAGCCTCTATCGAATGAGCTATGTCACAACGTAAAACTCCAAGATCACCTAAAAACCATTCCATGTTAGATAGAAATGCGCCATTTCGTAATGTCGCTTTCCTTTTTTTGGTGTTGCATGCTGAGCGGCTCCTCATTACACTTCCCAAACAATCCCATGTTCATTCCATGCGAATTCATCCCATGGTTCATATAACCCCATTCAAAGTGCGATCAACTTATCCAATTTTCATCATCTCATTCCCCACCAAAACCAATAGAGAGACATGCATTTTATTTTACCCATTTCTCCGGTGACAAGACAAACGAACACACAAAATGAGGAACAAAGAATACAACTGTGCCACAATACAGGAAATTAGGAAAAAAGGGAACGCGAGAAATCGGTGTATATTGTGTGTGGTAAAGTAGAGAATACATAGTACAGATCACAACCGCAAATAAAAATCGGTGCTGTTGATTGGGACAGTAAAATACTGAGAAATAAGGAGAAAAGGGCGAGATACGTTTGGAAAGCTGGAAATAAACTTAAGATTTTCGATTTTGGAAGTTTTTTAAGAATCGATTAGGGCTCTGTAGTGCACCAAGAAGTGGTCCCCTGGGTCGAAGTGGCGGAAAATTTGGGCGGAAAACTGAAAAAATGGCTGCTATGGCCGAAAAAACCCGAGATTGTTACGTGGGCGGGATTGGTTTGTAAGGATTTAAGCGAGTTATTATTTGAGGATTTTAGATGGTATTTGGGGAATTGCATAATTTTCTAGCGGGCGTAAATGATGGTAGCCGTAGTGTTTTGGGGGTTGATAAGTATTGGCGTGGAGGGCGGAGAGGGCAGTAAAACAAGTTGTAATAAGTTGTAAAGTGCGGAAAACTGATGTGTCAATAGGGGGGCGATCATACTGTGCAAATTGGCACGAGATCAGCGAGTGTGGCAAGGTAATTAAGGCTTTCACGCTGTTTGTGCAGGTTTGAACGGATTTGGGGCTATTTTTTTTGTTGCGAAAATCGGCCGAATTTTGCTGTTTCATGGTCTTGCTCTCTCTCTCTAGCTTTTTCCATCCTTTCAAACCTTCACTCATTTCTTTCAAAATCGTGAGTACATGAGATGGAGAAGAACACAAAAACCGAAATTCGCCCGTGCGCGTCACGTCAGAAGATGCATTATGCAAACTGAAGATGTCGGCCGATCTGTTGACGAAGCCGGCCTCAAATTCCGGACCCATCGCCCTCATTAACATGCAATGTGCCGTGCTCCTGCATGCTGGCCCGTGCCGCTTCGAGGTGCTGCAGGAAGGATCTCACTTTTTCCAGCGTCGTGTTCACGGCCTCTTTGCGGTTCTCGAGAATGAATCGGCCGAAGGATTTCCATCTAGAAAATCGTGTAAACAATCTATTAATATTATTAATAATATATTTAAGCGTAGAAACTGATCGCTGCCGATTTACAAACCTTGACTGTGCATGCCAAACATTTTCATCAGCAGCCAGTACCCGCGAATTCACTTTTCCGGGGTAGTTCTTTGTCGTGGTAGGGCCTAAATTTAAATAATCTCCTATAAATTTTTCATTTACATGGCTCATCCCCGGTTTCTTCCACCAGCACAAACTCGTTCTCATCCAACTCAAGCCGTCGCGATTTCATGAACACCTATAATTCCTTTTTTTTTTAATTTTGCCTTAGGCCTTCTAAAACTGTTCCTTGCTTTTCATTGTATATATTTCAGCCCAATTCATTGTTTTCGGACCTGCTTGATGACGTCGGTGGCGGTGCTGTTGATGGAGGCGCGAAGGATGGCGTATGGTTGGTCATCGCTGACGTTGTGGACACACACCAGGAAAGTGTCGCCCATTGAGCGTCCACGAGGGTTTAGGCTTGCTAAACAGGGGTTTAAAATTTTTGAAGGAAACGCGCCAAATTATGAATTTTCGTACGTTTCTATATATTGCATAACTTACAAGGTTGCTCCAGGGTATCAGCCTCAACCTCGACGCTTTTCGCATGCAATTGGGACGAGGACGGCGATTTCATGCCAATGCCCTGAAAGAGTTTTTCAAATCTCAAAATATTTTGTTAAATAATAGTTTTGTATTGTTTCTGAGCTTTCTCGACCAAGATTTCAACGTACCTCATAGGATTTCCGCTCGGAAAGTCCAGGATTCGGGCTGGCGCCTCCACTCGAACCACCGCTCTTGATGATCGACGTGATCCAGGCACGAGAAGATGGATCCTAAACATTTCCAATTCCCCCAAAAAATTATCAGTCACTTACCGATCCCTTTTTCCGCACCAAAAACCTTCTTTGCGAGCCATTCCAACAAGCCACCGCATCCATGATCGGTTCCCCGTGGGGCAACACCCGGAATGTCGGCTTTGGTCTAAAAATCGGGCAATTTTCGCAAAAAATTTGAACCTACCGCTGGTCTCCAGCCTCGTCAGCATCAACAGTGCCCTCCTCGATCAGCACGTAGTCTTCGGCTTGTTCTGCGGATTTTCCGGCTTTGCTCAACGCCTCAAACAAAACGTCCTACGAAATTCGGACCTAAAAAATACCTGTTGTATGACACTTCGGACCGTGCTGCCGCTCTCGCTATGCACAACCACCGGCGTATCATCAGCGTTTAGCCCGGAAACCCGTAGGACGAAGATCTGCTTCTTCAGGATCGGCGTCGGTTTGATGTGGGCGTTCTAAAAAGATAACATTTTAAATCACCGGGCCGCGATTGGTCAATGAAACCCAAAAAAACCAAGACATTGGGCGGATAAGTCGAGTAAGGTGTGAGTAAAAATAAGAAGAAGCTGTTTGTTTTCACCTGAAGTGATAGGAGTGGATTATTGTTGGGGATTCTGCTGGTGTGGGCTACCAAAAAATACCAAGTTATACCCACCGTGTCATTTTGATAATCGAGTTGATGCTCGATGTGGCTGTTGATGGCCGAGTCTTCGTCGTGCAGGTAGATGTGCTCTTCTTGCTCGAAACGGGTGCGGATGAAGAGGAAACCGTTGTCTAAAAGCAGCAAAAATTGATCGAAAGTTAATAGAATAATCTAATGTTAGTTTTGAAAGCTTCTATAATATTTTTAAAAAGAAAACCGACCCATAGGTTGATTTGTGGCCGTCCGCAGCGGCAAATGTCGATACCCGGGCCGGATGCACTTGACCGGGACGACACGTTGCGAAATAACCTTGCCGTTGAGAGCCGCGTCACAAACCTAAAACATAAAAACAATGTAAAAATATATACTTACGGCAATCCTGAGAAAAGCCAGTTCAACGCACACGATTCGCAGCTGCACTTGGTAGTCGAACCGCGGGTTTACCTTAAAAACGAAACTTTTTGACATAAGGTTTTAAGCTAAAGCTACTTTTTCGATAAACTCCAAGGAATGCAAAACTAGATTAAGCTTTCTCTATAGTAAAAGCAGGACCAAGGCCTTTTTAGCATTAAACTAACCGAATTTTTCACCAACGGCTTGCTTTTGTCCTTTGCTGAATCACATAGAGCGCCGATAAGCTCGATCTCGAGGAATGGCGAGCCGACATGGGTGCCCGGGAAAACGTGCTGCCCAGAGATCACCTAAAAAACAAACTTCCTAAATTTTATTCCTATTTTTGAAGCTTTTTCGAAAAAGACAGAAATTCTGAAAATTTCCGTTTGTTTACGCGAAAAACCGCTTTGGCAGAAGGTGCATTGCGGAATCTGCCCCCAAGTGCATTCACAATAAGCTTCCACAATTTCCCTTCAATAAATTTCCATTTCCGCCGAAGAAATAAACCCGAAAACCCGGGGCCAGATGAGATTCTCGGCTGACCCTGTGGGGTCGGCGAGCCCTTTGGGAGGGGTGGGGGCGGGGCCGAGGTCTTTTGGCGCGCCCCCAGCCGCCCTCTCTCGTCGCTCGCGTAGCCTAATGGATAAGGCGTCTGACTTCTAATCAGAAGATTGCGGGTTCGAGTCCCGTCGTGAGCTGCAATTTTTGCTTTTTGGGAAATTTTTTGCGAATTCTTTTGCCCATAGGCCTAGATATCACTGGTCAGTTTAAAATTGGTTTTTAGCATACTATGAGCTGGGAATTGGCTAGGGAAAGGTGGTTTTCGGCGGCTTTCCGGGGGATTTTTACAAATTTTGCGGGGTTTGTAGATGGAAACTATAAAGTTTTTTGATTTCCTCATACCGTGAGGTTCAAAAGCAACGCAGAATGTGTTGCCATTTCTTTGCTGGAAGGGTTGTATCGTCGGTGCAGTGGATGCGTTGGATCCCATAGTACTCTCGGCTTCAACACGTATCCACAGTTCCCGGTTTGCTCGAACATGGCCGAATTGACGGCCATCACGATATCGGAGGTCTAAAAACTTATTTTATTCACCTTGACATAGCTTTACGTCTTTTTCTGTGATTTTGTGACCATTTTGTGAGCATATAACCATTACGCTGGCTTTTACCCGAGCTCCATTCTTCGGTCAAAAGCTTGTATAAAGAGAATTTGACTTTGTAAAATTATTCAACAGCTGGATACTAACATCATTAGTTCAGCCAAAAGCTATTTTTAAGTCTAACTCGATTTCTCAAGCCATTGTTTTCACCTGGAAGTTCAGCGCGACCATCTGCATCCCGTGCGCCCAATAGTGGACCGGGTTAAAATTGGACGAATCGATGCGAATCGCGCCCGGGTACGTTCGAACAATCTGAAAACTATATTAATTTAGTAAACTGCAAAACTTACGTGATCCTTCGTGTACTGGATACATTTCAAAGGGTGTTTTCGGCAAAGCTTCCGGGCTGCGGTCTGAAAAATGCGTTATCTCGATGCACTAAACGTTAAAGTTTTTGCTTTCAAGGTTCAAAAAGTGAAAAACATTTAAAAAGGTAAGTTACAGGTCTACTTACCTCATTTAGTGAAGTCACTTGATAACAGGAAGCGTGCGAGTGCGGTCTGCCGGCCAGCTCTTCGCGAAGTTCATGGGTGATCGCGCCGCTGTGGCTTGATTGGCTCAAGTGGCTCATGGCTTTTGGTCGGAAGCTAAATCATACAGTTTTATAATGCCCCCTCTTTACAGTTTTATAATGCATTGACTATTACCCCCTCGGCGATGGCGCAGGAGCCAAGTTTGAGGCGGTTCTTGTTCTGGATGGCTGTAAAGACAGGCTGGTCGATGTGCTGACATTTAGGGCTTCAGTGGATCGAGTGAATGCCGGGAATCCCTGAAAGACATCACATTTTCTGGGGTTTTAACCTTTTTTGTATTAGAAAACTCTATTGATACCTTGAACTTGATGGCTTGGAGGTAGATGACGATATCGCTCAACTCGGGCGCAATAATTGGGCCGGCTGCGAGTTTTCTTGGGCTTGGGCGGGTTGAGACGGAGGCGGAAATGACGGTTTGCACTTCTTCCAGTTCTTTTGCAGCCTCGAAGACTAACTGAAAAATATAGCTGATAAGTATCTCTTTAAATCGAACGTTTTCTTCTCAATTTTCCGTAAATATTTCCACAAACCGCTGCCACAACCTTCTTCCCCTCCCCAGAATGATCACTATTCTGAGAATCCTGCTTTGTCGCCGTCTTTGTTCTTCTGCTCGCCGTGTGTTTCGGTGACTCCGTTTCCGACCGGTCAACAGCTGAAATATTTCGTATTTACTGAACTCCCCCAATGCCCTCACCTTCCCCTTCGTCGTCCTCATTCTCCTCATCATCCAGAAACTCGTCCAAGTCGTCATCGTCATTGTCGTCCATAGTACTGGAATGGCCACTGTTTTTGGGTGTCCCAGATTACAGTATTTCTTACCTGCTCTCGTAGCTGTTTTTGCTCTGTTTGCGATGAAGGGTGTTTTGGGGTTCGCTTCGGATGCTGCGATCGGTGAGAAGTTGCGAGGGTTCGGCAACCATTTTCTTGTTCTAAAACGGGGCCATTATCGCTCAGTCCTTTTGTATTACCTTGATCAAAATCTTTCGCTTTAACTGCAAAGGCGATGGAAGCCTTGGCGAGTCGGAAAAATCGGATTCAAACAAGAAAGCTGTGACGAGCCGATCACCAAGTACCGTCTAGAGCAAAATATTTAAAATGCAGAACATTTATACCTTAAACATCTGTGCCATTTTCGCTTGTTGCTGCAACGAACAGTGGTTTTCAATCGACAAAATCACAGGCAGATCGCTGGTCTCGAAAGCTGATTTTTTGATGATTTCCACAACCTAGAAGACATTCAGTTTCACGAGCTTTTTGAATACCTGTCGAAAACCGATCTTGCTAGTAAAGGTATGACCATGGTAGATGAGGGGCAAACCGTCATCTCCATCCCAGCAGTCCAGCTCAACGCAACGGCATCCGGTTAGAAGGACCTAAAAAATATTGCTGGCTTTTCAGGTGTGCTCTTACTTGTCGATACATTTCCACGCTGCTTTCTCCTTTCAGTTGATGGCCCGTGAGGTAGGTATTGTGGCTGGAGTTGACGTAGTAGTGGGACAAGGGGTAGGTCAACTCCGCGTCGTCGACACGGCTCGTTTCGGGGACGAAGGCGAAGTTGCAGGGATCGGAGAGGAAGCGGGTGAAGCCCTGAAAACTCGAATTACAGCTTAAACCCTTGAAAACGAGTATTGAGATGGAGACCGGTCATCAATGCTTGATCTCCAACCTTCCGCTTAACTGCACTTTCCCCAGACACCAAGATTTGCCTTCCTACGCCAAAAAAAACACAACCCACCTCAAAAGACAAAGTATTTTTCTGCCGCAATATCGGGTCGGGCTCGTGGTCCTGCAAGTGGATATTTAATAGCGGTTTTGCATATATGCTTTCTTTAATAATTTCCCTCGCTCTAGCCCACTTATTTCTAGCGGCGTCTCCCTTCTGGAGATCCAAATTTACCGCTCCTTTTGTTTTCCCCCGCCACCACCACCGCAATTTCAGGGTTTGATCCAAAATTGCCTTTCATGCCATGCAGCCCACCGAGGGCCCTCATTTTTATTTGATTTTCGGCTCTGGAAAAAGCGTCATGGGGTGTGACGTCTTTTGTGTGTCTTGACGGTGAATTTTCTCATTTAGATTAGGGGAACGCTTCGAAGACGACCTGATGGGTTTTCGGCTTCTCGTGCGCTAAAATGGAGGCCGTTGCGAGTGTGGAGGCGGAAATTTCGAATGTTGATGGAGAGTAGGGGGATCTGGTGGTTAATTAGGTTTTTTGGAGATCTTGAGGAATGGGGTCGGCGCGCCCGGATACCATTTTGTTTGGGTGAATACTTTTTAGAAGGAGCTTTTAGGAATTTTTGCAGAATTTTCTGTAGGTTAGCTTTGCATAAAATGTGTTAAAAGTGACTTCTAGAAGTCGTAGGTTTTTACAGATGTGGAATTACCGTGTTTATTTTGTTTGCTACTAGAGGGTCTGTTTAACGAACAAAGATGCACATTTTCGAATTACGTGTGCCTAGGAAACCTCACGCGTAGACGCATAACTCCGCGCTCTGTTTAGACCAACCCTCCCATTTCCGCTACCAGGGTTGTAGCTGAAAAATTTATGCCCATTAGTGCAGCAACGGATTTTTTGAAAATTCGCACTCCCGTCCCATCCCAAATTCCATCTATCCGTCCACTGATCCTCAGGGCTTCCGGTCTCCCCTTCTCCTTCCGCTATTTCATAACCCTTTCAATAAAACCTCGCAGCCCAAGTTTCTCGGAGTGCTGAAGCATTAGCTGCCCTTCAATCTGAATGAAAAACGAGGCGTGGAGATGGGTGGGAGGGGGCCTTCAATTTCTTGGGTGCCCCGCCGGGGCCAAGGAGGGGCGGATGGGCCCGAATTCTTCATTAGAGGACCCTTGAGGAGAGAGGGCCCTTCTTGGCTCCTTTGTAGGGGGAGAAAAACACAAATACATGGCCCTCGTCGTGCTGGGCCTCCTTCTTGCCATCACATTCTCAGGGTTGAGTTTCGCGGGCCCTTTTGAAATTGGGTCCAACGGGGTGGTCGCCACATTCGTTGACTTTGTCAGGAGTCAAGGATCGGAAGTTTCAAATGGAGCTCCGGCTTTTGGGTGTCGAAATTATTGCCATAACGGTCCGTTTGCATTCGAAGCAGCTTTCTGCATCAATGGGAAGCAACGCGTCGAAAATTCCGAGAGGGGCACCAACTTTTGCGCTTTGAAATTTATTTCGCGATGATCCACTCATATTTAGAGCAGTTTTACGCATTAATGAGAGAGAATTAGGCGCGATTTTTAAAGAAAGCACAATTTTTTTACCTCAAAATTTATTCCGCCATGATCCGCTTCGATTTCGAAACACATTTTTCATTAAAAGAAGGCAATAAATGCCGATTCGCCAGTATTTTTCCAAATGCTTGTGCCCAAAATTTCCCACGGAAAAGCCCCGCCAGAAGCCCATACCTGAAGACATATGGGCCAAATGACGGGCCAGCACCCCCGGAAAACAAAGGCCAGCCAAGCCGTCTATAATCCCTGCTATTCTATGGGGGCGAGCCCAGGGACTCCCATGTGGCCGTTGCACCCGGGGGGAGTCCCTCGAATTATTCAGCTTGACCTATGGACGACGGGCGCTGTTTTCGTTGGCTAACATCGACATCCCCGTCACATCTCAATTTCGGAACTTTGTTACTTCCATTTTTTTTGTCAACCGATACTCGCAGCTCTTTAAGAACCTTTCTAGCGTATTTTTTAGTTTATTGGTTTAAAAGTATAGTCAGGAAGCGTATTTTGGAATCCGCGAGGCTCTCGATACCTAGTGTGTCTAAAAGGTCCATTCTCTCGCTTCGGAGCCCCTGAGATGTAGTACCAAGCTGTCGAGAACTAGCCGACACTAGGGGTCAGTTCTGCCTCTTCCTAGTCTCAGCTTCCTGTCAACCTTACCATCTCTTCAATCACTTCCTATTAGGCTTTTTTAGTCTCCAAATCCCAAAGCCAAAATTTGGCAGCGTGCCATTGCCCGAAAAGCCCACCCTCCCTCCCCCCCCCCCAATTCGTGCAAATCGAGTTCGGCATCGAGCAGCCGGGCCAGGGCGGCCGGTTCTGGTGGGCCTTCCCCTTTCCTGCTTCTTCCGGCGCAACGAAAAACCCATCGCATCACCCCGTAGAAAACAACGGAAGCAAGCAAAGATAGAATGGTGTGCGGCGGGTTCGGATGGCGAGATGACGGCCCACTGGGGAGTTGATACGCGGGTCTCGTGCCCCATTTCCATGCACTTTCGTGGCCTTTGGGGTGCTGATTTGGGCATTGGATTTGCTTTTTTAGATTTTGAAGCTGATGTGATTTAATTAGGGCTGCGGGATAGCTAATTTAAAGTATGAATCACTTTCTGGAAAGAGATATTTTAGTGTTTTCGCAAAATCGCCTTTTCCAGTGCCTTTTTGCTTTTTTTTGGAGTTCTTATTTTTATAGTTCGGGATTAATCGCTATATAAACGTGGACAGACCCTTTAGGCCAAAACAAAAAAACTTCTCTTATCCACGGACTTCTAGAAGTGTGACCGCAATATTTGGTAGGCTCTTTAAACGTTTAAATCTGTTTGGCTTCATAGGCTCTTTAAACTAAAAATATATAAATCTGTGATCCACTAATCTACGACCCTAATTTCCGCTCCCCCAGCCCTCAAAAATTCGCCATTACGCGGAAGTTGCCCCACCCCAGAATAGCGAAATCGTCCCGCCGCGAGCCCAGCGTTCCAATCGGCACAATTGGGCGACCCAAACACGGCAACCCCGCGGCCTCCCGAATTTCGACGTGCCTACCTAGGCCCTGTCCTGCCCCCCGTGGATTCCATTAGGGTATGTGGCCCGGTGGCCTTGGCGGTGGGTTCGGGCGGCTCCTCCCCTTGACGAAGCCGCCGCTTTCGCGATTTTTCTTCCCGCGCCCAAAAGCCGACCGAGGAACGGCTTGGCCGGGCTGCTGCTTCTGTCCCCCTTTCGATTCCCCCACATCCCCCCTTCCGGCTGTGCTTCAAATCTATTCTTTTGCTTCTGGGTTTGGAGGCCCCCTCTCTTAACCCATTCATCTGCTAAGGTTCCCCCGGCCCACCCACTCTGGTTCTGTGTGGACAACCCTCGATTTTTTTGCTTACAGCTTCCGGCGGGTGTTTTTCTGAGTTATTTTTGCTTTTGCTTGAGCCATGCGGCCAGGGTAAGCAAAAGAAAATAGCTTATTATAATTTCGGGAAGGTAAAAGCAGCTGAAAAAGCGTTAGAAGAACGATAAGTTCTTGTTTTTCTTGGGGCATTAGCTGAAATGATACTGGATCTTCATATTAGACGCTCCGTGGTTCCGCCATTACCCCTGCTTGCATACCACTATTTACGCAGCCGATTGAGCTTGATTTTGTGATGCGGGAATGGGCATCATAGCTTGAAAATTTAAAACAAACAAAAAAGCGCACAGAGACGATATGGTCCTGTTTTCCTTGAGCTGGATCTTCTTATTCCCCAAACAATCACTGCTAGCTGGCACTATTCAAGTGGTTCATTTCCGGTAACAACAACGGATTCTATCATCCCAAATCAAAGAATTTTCTACTGAAAAGCTGCTCACTCGCCCAAGGCCTTTCGTCAGTCCGTAATTTTCCAATTTCCGGTCCACTTCTTCTTAGGCCCCGGCCCGAATTCAGCTTCCACCATCACCGTAGGCTCGTAATTACGACTTGAGCATCTGCGTAAACAGCCCCCAGCCCAAAATAAAGACGTCAACGTCACTGATTAGCATGATTTCGAGAAGCTCCCGTTGGCCACGACCGAATCTTCATGCCTTATGTTGTCTTTTTTACCTCGTAGAAAAACTTTGGGAGATCACAGAGTAGGCAACGATAAACTTCGATCAACCGTGGGTGTTCCGGGTTTTTGAGGTGAATTCCGGGGATTCTGGGAACTTCCCAGCCCTTGACCGGCCAGACGCATAATTGCCGTCCTTAAAAGCGTCGCCAGCGTGGTTTTCTAGTTGCCCAAAAGCTTCTTAGCCCCCAGTTTTTGGTCACATCTGACCGAACGGAGCCACAGAATTATATTTTAGCCAGATCCAGGTTTCCCAAAAATTACTCAAAATTCTCTATATAGTTGTTTTCGCATCGTTTCCACAAAAATTTCTCAAATTTCATATTTGCCCTGATGAATACTTGAAAATGGGCAAATGTTGGGGGATGCGATGTTCCCATGCGAGAGCATCTGATGCTGGACTCCTCCTCGCCGCCGCCGTCGCCCACCCCCCAAAAAAGTGCAAAAACCGAGAGGGCGCCTGGGAATTATTTACGCATGGCTCAAACACCTGCCCAGATATCGTGGTCCGCTATTATGAGAGGGGAATTTTTGGAATGGTTTTTTTGGTGGTGAAATTCGATTTCAAGACAAGCCCTTCTAAGCTTTTACTGATCAAACCATTTAAAATGATCAAAATATTTAACTTTCGCGACACTAGTATCTATCTCTTTCTGTTTCCATTTCTCCTACTCTCTGTCTCTCTCGCTCTCACTATCTTTTATCATTTTTTGTCCAATTGCTCGAATGATCTTCAAAAAATACCCAATTTTTTTAGGAAATTGGCTGAGCCCAAACGAGAAGCCGTCAACTAATTCGGTATTCATTGGAATCGAATTATCGGCTGAAGGGCAACGGGACCACCATTGGTCTTTTCTCGAGTCAGAGTGTGTCCTGACGGGATGGCCGATAGTGAACGGACGCCGCTGAGGGACTCTTTTTCGAAAAGTCCGCCATCTTCCGGAAACAATTCGTTGGATGGGCAGCATGTCAATGGGTTTTTGAGTGTGGTTAATGAGGTGGGTTCACTTGTAAGTTGTTATTTTCATTAAGTAAGCGCTAAGAAAAAAAAATCGTTACGGTTTTCATAAACAAGCTAATTGATTCTCATTCGAAAATGCGTTAGATGTCTTTGAATTAGAGTTCAGCCAATTTTCGTAAATCTGGGTTGTTAGTGAAAATGACGTCGGACTTTTTGCAAACTTGTCACTTCCCGTTACCTGGTTACTTCCCTTCACTACCCCATTAAAAATCCGACGCTTTTCCTGGTGTTTTCCACCCCGTAGCACCCAAGAAACCTGTTGCTTTCGCGGCTAACCCCGAGTGAGGCTAATTGGAAATTCTAATCTTTGAGTGGCAGGGGCAAGAGCGGCTTAAAGTGGTTGGCGCGAGGCCAGCGCGAACGGGTAGACCTCAGAAGTTACTCAAAATTTCCAGGAGAGCAATGGGAGTGGCGCGTCGGCAATGTCGGGCCCGAAAAAAGTGAGCTTTGCCGAGTACGCGGATCAGATTGAGCCGCCGTGTTTTCCGGAAAAGCCGTCATTATGTTCGTGTTCGATTTTGTGAGGATTTCGTTTTTGTATATATCATGGGTTACTTGATGCGGGTATAATAAAGGAGATGTTTGACCTTGATAAACCTGTTGATTTAGCTTCTATATAATTTTTTTCAAATCCCCGTTCACCAACCTGTATAATGTTGGAGACGTAAGAGTCGTCGACAATTTCCATTTGTTGCGTGGCGAGGAATTGGCGTAGCATGGGGATGGTGATGGCGCATGCCCGTGTCGTGTCCATTCCGGTGCTAAATTTGGACCATTTTTCAACCTGTTAGCATTGAGTTTTTGCTGATTTGTGACCCACCTTCCAACGCTTGCCATCACCAATGCGTTGTAGATTTTCGACTGTTTTTCGCTGAGCTGTTGAAGGTTTTCGGAGTTGCGAGTGAGGAAGTCTGAAATAGTGAGTTATTTAAGTGGGCGAGAAAGAGGCAAGAAAGAGAGAGAGAGACGAGAGAGAGAGAGAGAGAGAGAGAGAGAGACCAACCATGAGGTAGAAATTCCGAGTGAGCAATTGAGGCCGTAGAATCCAGACGACTCGGCAACCGCGCCGGCTTCTGGTCCCGATCTCTTTTCTGTGGTTGAGAATTTTGAGCTGCCAAGTTCTGCACCATATCGTTGTAGACTTCCCTGAATTATTTTGTATGATGTAGAAGCCGTGAGCTATCTAGAAAATTCCAAGCTAGCATCCTTAGCTCACCTGAGGTCTTTCCTTAATCTCGTGTGGAAAAGCCTGTAGAGCTCGGTAAATTCGATGATATTCAAGGGTTTTTCCTGAGAAATTGATTCAGTTTAGCGCATTTCGGAAAGCCAATTTACCTGAAACTCCTTCCCTGAAGGCGCAATGTAGTTTGAGGCCTGGCCACTACTTGAGATACTCCCAGAATTTGGCGTCTCTCCTCCTCGCGACCTCCACGACCTTCCGCCAAGCGATTTGGCTAAAGATTGACGTCAGCACGACGGAAGGAAAATTATAGAAAGCCACACATCCGGCAAAAGTTGAATAAGGCAAGGTATCGTTTTCAGACACATGTTTTTTATTTGTTTGCCTTGCATTATTCGACCCAATAAACACACGGTCCAGTCCATCAAAGCCAAGTCCAAAAGTAAAAATCAAAAAAAAGGGACGGCCCGAAACGAAAAATATGGATAGACGAATCAATGGTCCGGGGGCGAGACGAGGACACCTACATTTAGCCACTGGCTTTTTCGAGTCTAGACATTTGGGTTGTGCATGGGGAGTGTAATACGATTCCGATACCTCCATAGCTTGACGAGGTGGGTGTTCGGCTTCTAGGGGTGTAGAGACTGTCGGTATCGCCGGGCTCTTCACGGGGCTCCTTGGGTTTTAGGAGACACCCGGGGGAACTTGGAGCTACCAGGCTTGATTGGAGGCTCATCTGGGATTTGACGGACGGGGGTCGGACCTGAAAATGGTAGCATAAGGCAGGAATAGTGACATAAGTACGTCGGGCTCATGCCGAAGCTGAGCCAAGGACTAAGCCTAAGCTGAAGCCCCGGTTCAAGCCCAAGATTGGGCCAAAGCCTTAGCCTAAGCCTAAGTCCTAGATTATCGCTCAAAAACCCACCAATGGACTCGGCGGTTGTGGGCTCTGAGATCGACTGGCATCCCTTGAAGCTCCTCTCAACTTGTTCCTCACAGCAGCCTTGAAGTTCTTGATCCTGAAATAAAATTTTTTTGAATCGATCCCCGCTCTCGAATCGGTCTAGCAATGGTCAATGACGCCGCACAAAGCCCTAGCCTCTCCAAGGTTACTACTACCAGGCCGTTACTTTTCATCGACAAATACAGACCAACGATTAAAGCTCGAGATAAATGTCAATTAATTGTTTTATAAGCAAATAGTGGAAGGGAGGGGAGGAGAAGCGATACTGGCTTTTTTCAGGACCATTGAGAAACGTACCGTACGCTCGTGGCTCGAACTCTGAAAGTGTGGATCAGGAAGAAATACGAGAGTTTTTTGGTGTTTCATTTTTTTTTGTAAATACTGGTAAACATTAAATGAGACGTCAATTGATGTGATTAAATATCCAACGAAATTTTTAACGTTTTCTATAAAAAAAAACTTACTTATTCCTCGTGCTCGACAAATCACTCGTCGATAGCGAATCTTGCGGCCTTGCTGAACTTGGCGTACACTGATTGATACCTGAAAAATAGTTACTAAAAGTACATAGAAAAAACGTATCGGATCGCTAAAAAATCAGCAGCGGAAGAAATATGCAATTTTGGAATAACGGGCGGGAGAAGCGTTTTTCATACGGTAGCAGCTTGTGGCAGGTGAAATTCCGTTTCAAAATTGATGTTCGATCTGCCACAAGCCCCCAAAAGCCATCCAATACTCGTTGCCATCAAAATGGGGCCACATTCGCAATCCGCAAAAAAAAATTGGGGCGGAAATGCGGAAAAAAACGCGGAGTGCAGAGGAGCCACGCGGAAACCTTTTTGGGCCTTCGTCGATCGGCGCCATAGGAGGGTGATGGATCGCGAACGGGATATCCCGCGCTCGGTGTCGGTTACTGCAGTTTTTTGGAGATGACACACAAAATTAGCTTCAAAAAATCGAAATTAACCTATTCATGATCGGTTTTTGTATATTTTACATTAAGTCTTAATGACAGTGATTTGGCATAAGTGTACATGGTGACAACATACGCATAGTGACAGTGCGACAGGATACAATGTATGGTTGAAATTGGCCGATTTTCTCACCTAATCCCTTCCATTTATCCACTTTCCCTCCGAATGCCATCAGCGAATCGTAGGGTCTTGGTCCGGCCAGGGCTTGCCCTTCGGCATCGATGAAAGGTGGGCATTCCTGGAATTCACACTAATAGGGTTGTAGTTTGTAGTCCTACGTTGTAGAGCTGGAGGTATAGTGACTTGATCCACAGCATCCGACGGTCTGCGAAACGCATTTGTTGTTGGTAAGCTTTGACAACCTAAACTCGTAGCATAACCTTCGAAATTTGGTCTTCAAGGATCCATAAAAGAATTAATTAGTAATTATATCGTTTCAAAATGTCAAAAACAACTTGCCGCAGCTAGTCCGATCGTCCAGTACTGCGAAATTTGCTGAGGCGCCAGGAAAAAGAGGAAATCGTTATCGCACAACAATTGACCGTGAGATATCTAAAGTCGAGCTATATTTTTGAGGGCTTGATTAACAAGAGAACCTTCCGAAATTTCGATCGATTAATGAGAGACCCACGGCTGGACCAGTTTTTGTACGCTGATTCCGAGCCTGTAACCCGTTTTTTTGCCGCAGACCCTTGGTTTTTGAGATAAAGAGCGTTTTCTGTAGCTTCGCAGAACCGCGGCCAAAAACGCTGAAAATCCTATGTAAATTTTGGCCTAAAAGTGATTATTTTTCAAAAACTAAGAATCTGCGGCAAAAACGGGTTACAGATTCGGAATCAGCGTAAAAAACTGGCCCAAACGTGGTGTCTCCCATTACTCGATCGAACTTTCACTTCAGAAAATTCCCTGGTCAATTCTAAGTGCTTAACGCGGTAACATACCCTCCAACAACTAACAGGAACTGACATCTCTTCAGCCGAATGGCGACGGTAGATTGCCTAAATACTATAACCATGTGTTCTACGGTATTTACCTCAATATCCAGATCGTAGCTGTCGACTGCCTCAACAGTTTTGATGGTGCTCAACCGGATTTCGCCCTCATCGAGACCGACAGGGAATGCTAAAAACACAATAATGTTGGATGCAAGCGCCTTTACAGTTGAATTTTTGGTGGTTAAAACCTACCGGTCCCTCGCTGTCCCAAGTTTCCCGGCGTAGCTTGGCTCCCGCCAGCGGTCCCAATGTTAGAAGAAACACCAGATGCACTTTTTCCAAGAGCCCCATCCTTAAATCCACCATGTTATCTGATTATCAATAGCTACCTTATTCTTATCCTTTCCCTCCTTTGTCGTGGAGTAGCAGATCTTTTTCCAGGTAATCGCCGCACAAGAATATTCCAGCTTCATCACGCAGAGGACGGACCGACCGGTATCGGGATCGTAGTGGATTACCTTAATGGAAAGTTGGGGATAAAACAACTTTTTGTGTTTTTTTTTTGTTTATGGTCTTTGTCCTTTGTCTAGCAGGAACTTACAGTAGTTCCATGATGTAGCCGCTGCAGCACGTCGAGATCAAAGAGTTGCGAGGTCAAAGGGATTAACGTGACGTTGTGTTGTGAGTTTGAGATCGTTTGCACCGGTTCATAAACTAAATTAAGTTAATTCCGATTTTGATAATTTCTGTCACGTGGTAATATTTATAACTATCCGAATTAAATAAAGTAGGTTGGCGAATAATTTACCTTTAGCCTCTTTGGGCTCTTCAACTATCGGTTGTGGAAGCGGCTGTTGCGGGGAATCAACTTCGAGCAGTTTATTCAAGGCTCGGCTAAAACGGCATTGCTAAGGTAAACTCGATAACAGCCATCCTACCCATGCCGATGGAACAGTTCCAAGTTGTCGAGCACGATGGCGACCAGGTTGATTTTGTCGGCGTTTAACAGGCCACCGACCCCGATTCGGGACGAGAAATGGTCTTCTCCGTTGGCGTCGGCCATGAACTAAAAATTATGATTTACATATTTAAGCGTATTTCTTTAAAATTGGGGATCTCATGACCAAAATGGGGTGAAGTTTTAAAAATGGAAAAGATTGGTCTTACAGTCAATTTTACATAGATTTGGTGGCCTTGAAGCTATAGAAAATCCCTTATAGAACGGCGAAAGGAGAGTGAGAGTCCAAAGAGAGATAGAGAGATAGAGATAGAGAGAAAGAGAGAGATTGAGTTAGAGAGAGCGCGAGAACCTACCTCGAGCTTCTCCTTTTCACCCGCATGCCCGATGACAACAATGTTTGGCATATCGTTGACGATCGCGTAGAGATCCCTGAACGCACACGAATAAAATTGTAGAAATTCCCTTTTAAAAGCTCGTTGAAGGCAAAACCGCACCTCAAAAAGATGCCAAAAAACGGAATCACTCGACACTGCGTCATCCTCAGGGCCCTTTGAACGGCTTGCATATAGGTTTGCGATGGGAGCACATGAGTGCCGGGGAGTAGTATATCGCAGAACTGAAAAGGAAATTACTGGGTTTGAGTGCGGCATTACCTGCTCGAATTGCTCCTTCTCCTCGCTGCGCAAACTCAACCAAAACGGTCGTAATTTTTCCGATTTTAATCCCATCAAAATTTCGACAGCCCCGTTGAAATTGCCGATGTTCCAGCAGGTTTCAATTATTCGCAGAATCGCGTTGAGGGTGGTTTTACGGTCATCGTGGGTTGGTTGGGAGACGATGAGGTGAGTCACCCAGGAGGAGACCTAAAAACTGCGCGTTGTAAGCGTTTGCACAAATTTGTAGGGTTTAAGTTTTTGCAAGGCAAGGTAAGCCAGTAAGGTAGCTAACAACAGACATTTCTAATAGATGGATAGGTATCATTCGAAAGGCTGTAACTCACCTCACTCAACCGTTTTACCAACGTCTTCACCGGGCTCGGGTTATCCTGTACCGGTACCTGCGTCAAGTCACAGCTGACGTAGCGCACGTATTCCATGGGTTGGATCGAGTAGAAGAGCTGGTATTCGGTGAAGGACAGCTGAAAAAAGATCGGCTACTCGCCATTGCAAGCTCAGGATTACCTGGTATGCGACTTCTTCCGGGAAATGGACGATATATTGTAACCTCTCAAGCTCAAGCCGGAACAGCGTGATCGGTTCGTCGTTTAGGATGAAGCCTGGGGCCACCGAAGTAGAGGAAGATGTAGAACCCGATCGAGAGGTTGCTGAAATGATAGTTTAACCCATGAATTTTGTACTGTATACTCCAATACCCCTCTTTCCTCTATACACCCCCCTCATTTTTCCCTTCACTGAATTTTCGGGCCAACCTAGCCAAGCCCCCCCCTCCTAGCTCATGTCCAGCTAACAAATGGCCCGTAATTTTTCGGCTCGCCTAAAGAAAAGGATAGGGCGATGGGGTATGCAGGGGGTAGAAGAAGCCCAGAAGAACCAGGAGAACCCCTTCCTGCCGCCCATGTCTCATCCACTGGGCTCAATTTGGCAGCAGCCCCCTCTAGATGAATAATTTTGCCGGGGTCACGACAATTGTCTCGAGGCATGGGTGGCTTTCATGTTGGCTACCGGCCAATAAAACTGCGGGAATTGCAGAAATTTCGGGAGCAGGAAAGGAATAGCAGAGTGCAGCATACTTACCCAATTTACAGACAAAAATCAAGAAACTGTCTGGGTCGGGCTCGGGCTCATTCTGGATGGATTCCCCGGTGGGGATACCCACGAAGGCCAGCAGTCGGGATACCACTGCCGGCATTTATAGCCCGCTCAACGTAGCCGCAACCGCATTACGCTACTGTAAGAGGGTTGAAAGGTAGAAATTAAAAACGTAAGATATATCGAAAAGGGAGAAAATAAAGTAAAAAAAGATATCCAACAAATTGAAAGGAGCTTCGGATTTTGAGATGAAGAATTAACGAACTAACCTAGTTTAAGGTTTTATTAACGATTCCTATATTCAAGGGAAGGGTGTCAGAGCGCTCTTAATTATATTTGGTAAAATTGAACAAAACGTCGAGATTTAAAGGAAATCTAGTCAAAATTCGTCTCGTAGCGGGGTTACGGTAATAATAGCATATTTTAATCCTTCATCATTGGCAGAAGATGGATGTAAAAGGTCCGAACGGATTTTTTTAGTTTTTTACCGTCAATTTTTATAACACAATGGATCAGAAAATGGAGAAAATGAATTCCCCACAAAGCTGCCTTCTCAATAAAATTTATGATTCTGAAAATTTAATGTCCAAATAGATTTAAAAAACACAACCGAAAAGCTATCGGGAAATCAAAGAATGGCTAAAACTTGCTAGCATAATCCCTTGAAAATCCCTAGATTTCCAGGTCAAACAACCTGGCAAAAACCTAAGAAATCGGCTGAGAACGGCCGGTTTCCCAAGCACATCCACACCACCAGCATGAGGGGCGGATAGGAGAAGATGTCGATAAAAGTTAGCTGTGGTGCCCCCTGCTCCTCTTTTCGGGCCGTTGTCTTCTAGAGGGGGGTCTGTCTGTCTGTCTATGTGCTTCTGGTTGGGGGCAATGGTCCCAGGGGGCGACATGCAACCTTCTTCTCCCCTCTCCTTTCTTCAACCTCTGTCCAGATGCTCCTCCTCCTCTTCTTCCACCTCATCCTCCTCGACCACCACCCCCACCATGTCTCCTTCTCGTCCTCCATTCCCTTGAAAAAACCCCGTCCACACCCCGTTTCCCGCCCTCATCCAGATGCCCTTTTTTAGGAGCAGGGAGGGGGACATGGTGAAGAGGGTCAGGATGGGGAGAAGAAGATGTTCATGATCTTGGATGTCTATCTTGGGGGGAGGGGGTAAAGAGTGTGGGTCAAAATGTTTACGTTAAATTCCAGGGCTGTAAACTCGTGTATTAATAGAAAACTAGAAAAGTCAGAGGTCTAAAACTTTAAGCGATGAAATTGCCAAGGTATAAGCTGGGAGCGCGGATTAATAAAGAAGCTAATTGGAAGGTTGGAAGTCTAATATCTTACGACATGAAAATCCATTGCTTCTTCTGCCAAATAGCGCACGAATATATGTACAAGTAGAATCACATTTTCTTTTAAACCGAGTTTTCAAGGCAAAAACCCCCTAGTTTTTCTTATATGTATCGTCGTTTTTTTAATTTTCCAGAGCATCTGCCCCTTCGATTTCCCAAAAAATCGCTGCCAGCATACCTAACGTCAGAAATTTTTGGTCAACGATGTGAACCGCAAAAAATGAATGAAAGGAAATGGACGAGAAGACGTACGGCAAGCGCTTCATCCCTTCCTGCCCCTGGCGGCCCGGATGCGGGGCCCGGGCCAAAAAAATGGGCTATCCGCTTTCAATCTCACACTTACCCCCCACCCTCCCCCTTCCTTTCAACTAGACCCCTATAGGGGCCCAGGAGGAGAAGCTGAGGTGACCCCCAATAATAGAGCAGGGCGGGAGGTGTAACTAGCTTCAGAATGAAAACTATTATACACTCTTACTGTCATAAAAAGCCAAAATTTTGGGCAGAAGTCTGATTTTATACTGATTTGGAAAGCGAGCATTAATTCCTTAGGCATAAATCGACCTAGAGGAATGATACCCTTAATGTATCGAGTGAAAAATGACGGAAAGAGTAGCTTGCGATACTCCTCGTAAGCAAGGAGAACTTCGCAAAAGTGCCATCATCGCATAAGATTGGCGAAGAGAGGAGCCCCCCCCCAAAATGGGGCAATTGCTAAGAAAAAGCAGGCGTGGAATGGAATGGAGCAGAAGAGGGCACACCACCATCACTGCTCCACAATGCGCTCAAATTGAGGCCACACTTCCGTCGAGTCTTTAGAGCAGCACGTCGGATCGACGACCAAGGGGGAGAGAAGAGGTCAGAATACACAATACATAGTAGGGCATCAGGAGGCGTGAGAATCTGAGGGGTTGAAGATCGGGCGTGAGGATTTTAGGTTTGGAATTCCCGTAATCAAGCGGTATATCAAAAATCTAAGGAATTCCAAAAAACTGAGAAAAATTGGGGGGGCGAGAGAGGAGAGAGGGGAGAGGGAGGAGAGGAGAGGGGAGGGGGAGGAGAGAGAGGTTAGAGAGCGAAACAGCACGAGAGCGATGCAGATAGGGGCGATCCAGAGCGAGTGAAGATCGAAACGCATACGGTATTACCCAGATATACTCTTAGCTACAGCACTTTTCAAGGACACCTCCTAACACCTCGGTTCCGACCCGTACACCGCCATCAGCGCGTCAGCCGGTCTGGCTGCAGACGCCAGCCAAAGATATGTATGTCCGCTGACCCGATGGCCGTCAGGAAATCGAGTTATGGCCCCCACGAAGTTTTCGTCGCCTCCACACCCCCGGGAGGAGGGCCATTGGCCCCCTGCTTCGACACTGATTGCAAAAGGCGTCCGTCGGCCGTCCCAATGGCGGTGCTGCTCCCAGTTTTCCGCTCACCCTCACCCCAGTCACGCGCCCGGTTTTTAGAGTGAGGAAAATTTTTGGGGGTAAAGGGACCGCTAGCGTTGGGAAATTGACATCTGTGTCACAAAAAAAGCGTGAAATATGATACTTTCGGTCAGAAAATTGGCCATTTTAAAGACCAGGGAAAGGCTTTGCTCTATATTTTGTTTTCTATAAATTTATTATAGATTTTGCCGTATCAGCGGCACGCGCAGCCTACGCCGCTCGGGCTCATAATCCATTACGCAACGCAAGACAGCACGACGCTGCGTTACACGCGTTAAATCCTTAGAGAATCCATGGGTTGTAAAATGCCGGTCACGCCCCTTTAAAATCAATGGAAACGCATTGAAAATTACGGCTAAAAACACAAACCTGCTGTCGAGCTATTCGCCGCATCAGCTAAACTTTGCCGTGTTGCCGATTGGTTCAGCGTCTTTTGGACATTTGCGGAAGCACTGGCCTAAAATTACTCAATTTTGAGTTATCCTGATAAACCCCAACCTGCATCGTTTCCCACAACGTCATCGAAATCGCCTTGAGCACATTGTAAGACGGGGCTAAATGTGCAAATTAGAACGTATGCCCGACAAACCCAAGCGCATACGTTTTTTCCACTTTTTCTTTAGCTCCGAGCTGGGGTTGGACATGGAAAATACAGACCCGGGGCCAGTGATTGTACGAGAGGCGAAGCAGCCGCGCCACACACTGCCAACCGCAAAACAAGCCGAGGCAAAAAATGCAAATTTCGCGGGGGGGGCAGACGCACACCGGCCGGAGCGCGAATTTGGGGCGAAACCGAGTGCGAGTCAGGGCTGATGAATCACGGGGGCTGGCTGGGGTTTCGCGGTCAAAATAAACAGCCCTCACAAATGTTCGCGTCGAAATCATCGTCGGCCATTCTTTTCCGGGGGTACAAAGAGGGGCGGAAGCAGTATAGTACCGTTTTTTTGTGTTTTTTTTCACGTCTGTGGGGGTGCGATTTTTAGTATTTGAGGGAAAAAACCACGTCCGAAGCTTTGCGATTTCAAAATTTATTTGAAATATTATGCTAGTCTCGTATAAAGTCCAAACAATATTTCCGGACTCATCTAAGCGATTAATGGGGTGTTTGCATCGAATTTTCAGATTATAAATTATATATTTTAAGCATTAAAAGCTTTTGAGACCTTTACCACTACGTTTTTGGCCATTTGTTCTTTTTTCCACGCACCTATCAACTGCCACTTGGTGCCGCGGAATTCGAGGAGTAGCTGATGCTTTGACACGCCGCCTCCCACTCGCCACTGCAATTTCCGTTGCATTTTTAGGTCTTACACTCAGTGTAGCGAGTAAAGTTTGAACTATTCAAAAACAAAACCTAGCAAGGACGGAAAATCAAGAAAATGCATTAAAATTTGCAAACCTGTTGTAGGGTGCTGGCGTGTTGCCTTTTCAGGACCAACTTTGTCGAGCCGTCTAATAAGGCTAATGAGGCGCTGCTCAAACAGAGGAGGCGAACGGTCTGGAAAAGACCGGATTTTATTGTTTTAAAAGAAATGGAAATAGGTGTGAGGATCTTAAATAGCTAAATGCTAATAAAAACGCTCGAAAAAGTCTAGCAAGGAAGAGAGAGACAAAGAGAGAGAGAGAGAGAGAGAGGGAGAGGGAGAGAGAGAGAAGACAGACCGCAAGCATTGTGTTCGATTTCTGATTCAACCCCGCGCCGCGGAACACGAGGATGACATTCAGCAAGGGGCAAATTCTTTCGGCAAAAAGGTGTTGTGTGTAGGTGTCGATGCGCGTCTAGAGACACCAAAAATGAGAAAGGAGGGATTTCCCACGGTCATCTACCGACTGGGTCTGGAATCCGGCGTCTCCAGAAGTATCCAAAATGGGCGACGTCATCTGGATGGGGGTCAGCTGACTTGGAGGCGGGGGAATTTGAGCCCTGATCTGACCCACGTCGGTCTTTGCTATGTTCTGGCAAATGCTGAATTTTCACAGGGTTCTTTTTTGAAATACGGCTTCACAATTACTTTAAGTAACGCAGATGTAGCTCAATTCAGTCGTAAAATCATTTTTGAGAGTTTAGTTCCGAAGCAGTTCTACAAGCATTTTACAAGGTTCTCAAACACCGGATTTTTTGGTTTCTTAAATCTTGCAAAACTTTTTGCTGTCTGAAGTTCAACTTTTCCGCACTTGAAATACCCGCAAGACCCCTTTTGGCAATTTGCCATAAATTTCCCTAATCCATCCTCACCACAATTCCGAACTTCTTGCAAGACCTGCCCTTTTTTGGAGATGCCTTCCTGGCGGGCCGACGGGTTCCGCCGTGGTCGCGGATCCCATTACATCCGCCATTTTACGGAATCTCCGTCTTTTGCGGCTGGGCACACCGTGGAATGAGCACGGATTTTGTGCGTAAGGTTGGCAGGAAGAGGGGAACGCACGAAAAGGCGACACGCGATGAACACGATTTAGGCGATCGGCATGGGAGGGGAATGACGCGCGTGAAATACGAGAGGATAAGGTATGGGGATCGTTTGCGAAGGTGTTGGATGATGATTGGCTGGTGGAAATTTGGAAAGGAAATCAAAACAAATTATAGGGTTAAAAAATCAACTATGGTGTTTCGAAGCTATTACCCAAATATGAAATTTCTATGAGAAAGGTTTAACACGAGAGAGAGAGGGATAGAGAGAGAGGGAGAGAGAGAGACAGTGAGAGCGAGAGAGAGCAAGAGTGAGAGTGTGAGATCGTGAGAGAGAGAGAGAGAGAGAGATCGAGAGAGTCCACTAAAAAATCCGGTACACTATCCAACGCTTAAAATAAACAGGTCAATCAATCCTCACTTCACTGATCTAAAAAAGTTAAACTCCTACGGATTGGTAGTAGTTTTTCCGCAAAATCGAAGGGCCAGCCGCCGAGCCCGAGAAGATGCGATTTCTTGGTGACCCCAGACCGACTAGGCCCTAACTAGGGCCCTCTAAAAGGGGACCAAGACCCAGCCGCGGGATTTCCGATTTCGGCGACGGCCGTTCCGAACAACAGGAACGGATGGGTGGACGCTTTTTAGGGAGACAAAACGGAACAGACAATCAGTTTGTCATTGTTAACGCGCAAAAAGGAATGGTTCCGCCTGTGACCAGCCAACAGTAGATTTTAGAACTCTATCGATCGATAAAAAATTCAAGTAGAAAGAAGAAAAAGAAGCAAAAAAAATCAGGGAATTGACCCTAACTTTAAAAAGTGGCAAATAGGTGCTGTGCGAAGAAGAGGAAATGATGGAAAATCAACAAGACACGGCAGACTAGACACACCCACAGAAGCCTGGGAAAAAGCAGCTTAACGCTGACGGGTGGGACATGTGAGTGCAGTGAGTAATAGAAATTATATAAGGTGGTCGAAAAGAGGTAAGCGTGGCTTCGTAGAACCAGGCGAAAACTAGAGCTATCTTTTAGCCGATGCCACCTAACTTAAGAACGTAACGTAAAGACCGAACGTAACCTATGAATATAAAAAGCTACAACTGTAAAAAAAGGATTAAATAGGCAAGATCCCTGCTTTGAAGGTGCAAACTTCAGGGATTTAATGTAACTAATAAACAAGTGAGTTTTCTAAAAACAACTTCCGCTGCAATGAATTGCCTCCCGTTTAGCGAGTACGCGCGTGGAGAGAAAAGCGCGGCGAGGCAGCCACTCAAAACAAAGTAAACAAATTCAAGCCGGCCAAAGATGTGTGTGAGGGGCTCTAAAGAGTTGGCTGGCACATTGTCTAGGGTCCCTTGCGGGTGGTCAAAAAGTTAGATTGTGATATGGCCTTACAATAATTGAAAAGGTGGATTAGAAGAGGGAGATAGAGAGAGTGAGAGAGTGAGAGAGACGGCTAGAGAGATAACAAAAAAAGATAGATACGTTTTTGACTCACTTTTCGCAACGTCCTTCCATGCAGCAACTCCTTCACTTGAAACACTTTGCATCCAAAAGCCGGAAGCCGCTTTGCCGTCTGCACATATAACTTCTTCATGGCAATCTCATTCTCATAAACGTGAGAGTGGAAAAGTTTCCGCTTCCGCTCCTGAAAATCAGATTTTTGAGTCATTTTCATGCCCATTGGCTTCGAAACTCGGAGGTTCTGATTACGATTCATACATTGACCTCATTTACTTACCTTAACGAGCTTTATCGTCCTCCGATCCCCTCTCAAATCCAACGGCAAACACTGTGCCTGCAACTCCTCGCTCATCAGCGCTTCCGTGTCGGCGATACACCGCAACAGCGTGGTTGATGATCTCCGCCTGTCCTCGACAGCTTGGGACTGCTTTCGAGTCAATGGGCTGAAGCACAATATAGACCTCCAAGACCTATAGACACCGGATTAGTAACTATGAAAGGTTATTAACCACGTAGTGTCAAGGGGCATGCTCAAGTTGTTGTAAAGCAACTTACTGTGAGGGCTGGGGGGTGACTTGCCGATTGTTGTTGCCTTCGGGTCCGTTTTCGATTCTATTTGGTGGGGTGCAGTAGAGGTTTTGTTCGACTTCCCATGGTGTTACCATGATTTTTTGGGCCAGGTCACGGATGCGGCCTGAAAAATCGTTATAACGATCGTCTTTAACGCGCTAAAATTTTCTAAATTGTTGTTCAATGTCATAAAAGTTTCGCTTTGCCAAAAATGAAGCTAGAGAAACCTACCAAATTGCCCTTTCAACAAGTGCCTTCTGAATGTCTGCGTTCTCTTATTATTCGGCCACTGCTCCTCCACGCATATTTGAATGCTGGCCAAATATGCGGCTTCTTCTCGAGGACAGGGAAGAGCGCCAGAAACGAGTTGGTCTTGTAGCTAAATTTATTTATTGGTTTTCTTTTCCGAAATTCCGGTGTTCAAGACCTATAAAATTATCTCACAACCTTAATATATTTATGCAAATTCATATAAAACAAAATAATTCATAATTGCTGGTTGTCACCGCCAACTGCCCAAACATGGACTCCATCTCCTCGCGCAGCTTGTCCCGATCCGTCACCGGGGTCTCGGAGAGCATGTGGATACGGTAGGGAGCGTTTTTTTTGGGGAACATCCCGAGCACCGGATTGCGGCCGATGCTTGGCAGGGCACGCTCGTAGATGTCGTAACTTGACTTCTGAGGGATACTAATTGACGCAAACTACTCTAGAAAATTTTTGCCCTACCCGTCACGAAGTTCCTGAGATCGATAGCAGATCGAAAATGTTGACTTGAAACTGTCCAAGCTCGAAAGTGAAGATTTTGAGCTCGAAAAGGAGTGTGAGGAGGAGCGCTTCATTTTCTTCCCAGAGCGACTAAAAACTTAAAGTGAATTCGTAAGTTAAGATAACCTCTGATTTGACGACACGAATCTTGCCCGTTTCTTGGGCAGCGTCGGTTGGCGGTGGAGAGCGGACTTGTTCTGAGTGGTGATTGAGGCAGAGCGTTTGACAAAATGACGGTAGAAGTCCTGCTTCGCCTTTTTATCCGCGGCTTCTTCGGCTTTCTTTTTGACCCATGCTTCCAAGAAATTTCCGGCTTCTTCTAGGACCTTTGAAAAGTCCACCAAAGCCTCAGCGAATTGGCTGGGCGCTTCAGGATTTACGGAACACGTTCCGGAAAGGACATTGATGTGGCTCGAACTAAAATCTAAAAATTAAATAGTTTTGCCTTCTTTACCTGATGATTTCCAATTCCTGGGCCACGCCCGGCTCAGACGCTAATAGAAAATTCACTCTTGAAATTTCGGTGTTGATGGTTTTTGTTCCGGTTATTCCGGAGCCGGAGGCAATACCATGGGGACCAACTTCAGTTGGGCTCATTTCCCCAAGGCTTCCATAGAATGCTTTCGGAATAATGGCGTTTTTGCGCAGTAAAGTCGGAAATTGGGGCTCATCATTCTTCAAGGTTTTTCCGATATTCGAAACCGAATTATCGAGGAATTTTAGAGTATCTCTTGATCCAAATGACTCGAATTCGGTAGAATTTTGGCGAGATTGAATTTCGGCTCCCGCAGAAATGTCATCTTCTGAGTCGCACGATTTGTTCGAACAAGTAGGAATAGAATTTAAATTGGAAAAATCAGCTTCATCAGGCAAATCGATCCTCTCTTGCCTTGAAAATCGATACAATTGACTTTTGGCGGATCTTTGGCTATCCCTCGACGCATTAAAGTCATATTCAAACGACCCCTCGGGTATCGTTGGATTTTGCTCTTCGAATTCCTCAAAGCATTGCTGCCAATTCAAACGACAGCGTTTTACAGGAGTAAACATGACAATAGAAACTAGCGAATTTAAGAATACAAACTCCAAGTGTGCACGGGGAATTGATCGAGTGCCGTTGTGTTGTTTTGTTTAGCGGGGAATCATTCAGGCGGGGGTTGGTGGAGAAACTGGGCAGCATGCAAAAAACCTTTGGCATTTTAAATTTCACGTGGAAAAAATGATCAGTTCGATTCGTCATCGGCCACAGAAAAATGGGTTGAATGGGGGAGTGACCTAGGTGAAGCTGGCCTCTTTGAGGGTATTTTTGGAAACGCATGACTAATGGGAATGACATCAATGTGAGGGCGGAAAATCGTATAAAACATAGTATTCAATATACAGGAAACGGCAAGTAAAAATAGAGGGACCTCCATTGAATTTACAGAATTACTTACCTCCAAATACTCGTCATTGATCTTATCCAAATTCTCCCCAGACTCAGCTTCCTCCTGCTCGACGTGGGCCGTCACGACGTTGATGATCTCAGCGCACCTAAAATCAGTTTATCTTTCGGTCTTTTCATAATTTTCGAAAGGCAATATTTATATTTAGTTTTCAAGGTGTAAAATCCTATCCAGAACTCGAAAACCCCACCAATTTTTGACGGTCGGATGCTGCGGACTATTCAAAATCTGCCTCAACACATCGGCACACTCCTTCATTGTACTAATGACGTTCTCGTTGCTCCTCGTGTATATCGTCAACACGTTCAAGACCAGCTGGCGCACGCATTGGAAATCGGGCGACATTTCCGACATTGACAGCAGCAGAGGGCTCTGGAAAAAGATGGCGTTTTACAGCAAAATCAGCTTGGCAAAAGCCCCCTTTAGCCTATTGGAATGGCACTTAAACTCAAAAGTTCAATCAAACAAAAAGAAAAAAAAATTGCAAAGCCAAACTTCATTTCTTGATCCGGGTTCCTGTAAAAAAACATAGATTTTGTATTTTCTTGGAATGAGGATCGATTCTTTCAATTCATCAAAGGATTTTTCAGTTTTAGCATAATCACTTTCGGCTATAGAATACGATTAACCCACGTCCCGATCGGGCACCTTCAAACTGCTATGCTCGCTGCCTCTGGAAATGGCTCTGCGCGGAATCGGAATCCGGGTTCCGATGGTCGACGCCCGTTTCCTGGAACTGTAACACAAACCATCTACGTTTATCTAGGCTAAGACAACAAAATTTAAGGGGATATGGTGTTTGTTAAGGTACGTTTAGGATTCTTTCAGATCTACGGATTAGATTTACCTTTATTGAATGTTAAAAGGAGGCGTAAGTTGTAAAAGTAAATTAATAGAAAATTTAGGAAAAGGCAGAAAGTAGTAATAATTGTTATTAAACTACCCCCCCCCCCCCGCCCTTTTTTTTTTAAAAGAAAAAAAAGGGATTTTTTTTTATTTTTTTTTAAAAATTTATTTAAAAAAAACCCCCCTCCCTCTCTTCTTTTATAAAAAAAAAAAAAAGCGGGGGTTTTGTATTGCATTCCAAGCGCCCTTACCTCAACACAAAACTGAAGAGAAACGGCCCAGAAACATCTGAAGCAATGCTCGTCCCGGTTCCGGCCGAGAAATTCGATAATCTGAGCCCTCCCGAGGATCTGGACGATCTTTGAGACATCACAGATGAGGCTCTCGATGACCAGCCACCAACTGACGAATCTAAAAGACAAAATTTTCCTGGAAAGCGTGGCGTTTTTCACTCCACTCAAGCGAAATGAAAAGGGGGAGGGCAACTCTTTCAGGCTAAAGGGATAAACACAGCAAACCATACAATACAAAAGCAAAATGGCGGCAATTTGGGGTTTGCGTCATGCGTACCGTAGTTTTGCCTTGATTAAAGTATTGTAGAGAAATTTTGTGGTCTCAACTTGTTTTTTGAAACGTTTTAGATCCAGAAAAACCGAAAAATCAGGGAAAACTACGGTGGTCAAGGTATCGGTAATGAAGAATTTACGCGAAAAGGTGTTACTGGTCGTCGAGCCGCGGAGGCTAAGGCTCCATGCTAGAAAATGGAGAAGGTATTGTTAAGGGGTTATTGCAGGTATAGATTACCACCTCTCCCTTCGTGTTCCCACTGGTCCCACCAGTCGTTGTTCGAGCCTTTTCGTGAGGTAGGAGAGTGGCCGGTGGTTAGGAGGGGAGCACAGTCGAGGCTCTGAAATAATGGAAAATTTCCTGTTTTGAGCCTACTTCAATGGACCAGAACACGATTATAAAATCGGCTGCTCATGTCTATTAGATAAAAAAAGGTCGGAAATCGCGACAAAGATCAAAAACCCGCGTTTAAATTTGGCTACGAGCTCCAAAAGCGCTCGTATCTTGCCTTGGCTTGAGCTTGTCTAGACCCAGCCGAAGATGGGGGTCGATTTTGCGATTTTCTCGCTCCATTAGATAGAGATTAAAATGTGTCAGTCAGTAAAGATTTCATAGATGCACGAGCCTCAGCGCATGAGTTAAAGTGAGCCCGGCGGGGTAGCGCGCTATGACCGCGCTTTGTTAACGATAGTCCACCGTAGCTATTTTTAACTTTTTAGGGGCTTTTACAAGCTGATATACCTTTGATTTTTTATATCACAAAAGTAAACAAAAAGCATAATCTACTACGTGAAACCTATTGGCGTAATGGCTGACAAAGTAGCTTACTTCCGATGGTGCCCCTTCAGTCGCATTCACAAAATAGCTAAAGTCAAAGTGCGAAATGGCAGACGGGCGACGGATTTCGATGACCGGCAGACCAGGCAGCGCCTAAAACACACCATTAACCACGTAGTCCACCACTTTTTTTCGAATAAAACAGGTGACAGGGATAGGGGGAGGAAGAGCATCAAAACTGGGGGCGGGGATTCGGGGGAGGTTGACACAAAAGCTGTCGAATCGAAACGGAGAATATGTATACACATATAAACCGAAGGGGAGCGCCACGATATACTGTGTGCTCTGATCGAGAGAGAAAAAACAGGGTTACGTTACCGATTTTTGGAATCGCGGCAGTGGGCCCTGAAAGTGACGGTTAGTTTGGGTGGTCCGTGTTAAACGGGGTATTAACAAAAATATAAAGCCAAAATAAAGGTATAGAATTTACCAAGGGGGAGCTGGGGCGACGGTTGACCGCCTCGGCAAAGACGTTGTTGCTGCTCATTGAGCCGTTTGCCGTCCTGAAAATTGTTTTTAAAGCGGCTGTGAAGCGCTGGACTGAATCTACCCTCACACCGACTAGGTCTAGACCACTACAACCCGCAAAGATATGGATTTAACGTCTTGATTATTTCAAAGGGTCGATTCTAGCGCTTCCCAGCCCCTTTAAAGGGATAACGCCAGTAAAGAAGCTCAAAAATTTATTGCAATTCAACTCACGTCGGCGGGCTGGCCGTGTAAATCTCCAAATCTGGCAGATGACAGTAGCCCAATTTTTTCGCAACATTTGCCGATTCCGACGAGTCTTGCTGCTCGCTAAAATACGAGATTTTGCCACAAAATCGCCAGTTCTACTTTTTATAGGCATTTCTCAGCGCGTCCCTCCTTGTCAGCGGGTAGTTTTGCAACTTCTTTGTGAATTCAAGAACAGCATCTGATCCCGAGGTATTGCTCTCCGGGGACGAGTCTCCTAAAGCTGAAAGTCGTCGTGAGTAGTAGGTGGGTGGCTAGGTAAGTTAGTTATCATTAATGCGGGTTTGGGTCGTGCAACGAGCATTATTGATGGGGTAGGACGTTGTTTAGCAATTCACCGCAAAATCAGGGTTGTTTGGGGGAGGGGGGCACTGTGGCAAGCACGCTAGCAGAAACGTTTCAGGAAGGGCAGCGCGGATGAGCCAGTAATTTAAATGGACATGATCCTGATTCCGGTAGACTTTTATGGTTTGTAAGTACCGGGGAGAGTCACACTCACTTCTTACATGCCGCTTGCACGGATCCGTACCCATTCGACCTCGGAAAAATGATTGGATGTATTTGGGGAGGTGCTTCTGCACGGATGAGCTGTTGGAGAGGGCTTTCTTCGAGCGAGTTGATCCGCTGCTCGTGTCGGTGCCAAGTCTAGTAAGGGTGTTCGGCTCTAAGCTGAATTTTGCGCATACCGTTGCCGCCGCTTCTGCTTATTGCTACTCCGCCAATCTTTCGCACCGCTGGAAAATCGTTTCGGCCGTAGAATTTCGACCGAACTTGATCTAAACGAAAAGTGCACTAGAATTTCGACGCCTACCTTCGAATCTGTACTCTCCTTGCACTTTTCTGGCTCATGTTGGGTCTCAAAAAATTCCTGGTAACTTCCGGTTTTTTATCCCCATCTTCTCGTCGATCAAAGGATTTGGACTTGGCAATTTTGCTAGAAAACAGATCTTCCATGGGCTTGGGTAATTTACCTAGACGATGGTGTCGTTAAGCTCATCGTCGACTGCCCTCGATGATCGCTGATCGGTTTCGGGGCGGGTTTTAGGTCTTTCTGAAGCCGGAAGTCATAATGAACGACCTTGATGAGCGGCTTACTTCGATATGCTTTGCCGTTCTCTTTTTGCTGACGAGGCCGAGATCCCAGCTCAGTTTGTGGAGAATCAACCGGATGAGGAGCGAGGAATCGAGCACCAGCCCAAGCTTGCATAAATGAGCTTCCAGGTTTTCCAGTGAGAGCAACACCTCTACGGATGCCAATTGGAAAGCGCTTTCCCGGGCGGCAAAGTCAACCTAAAAGTCTGTATTAATGAAACCGAGGTGGTTAGATACAAACCTGTAGGGTGGGTGAATGTTGCCTGCTGGCGGAAACGTTCTTCAGCGCATCAGTATCGATCAATGGTGGACTTGCCGCTGACGGGCTTTCTTCGGTGATAGGTTCGGATGTGGAGAGGTTCATCGACTTTTTCACGAGCTGAGCAGGATAAGTTAATTTTTAAGTGATACCATCCAAAGAATACCTCTTGAACTTCTTGCAAGAGTTTTAACAATACTCCTTCAACGCTCATTGATGACTTGCTGAAGGCGAACATCGACTTCGGAGTGGAGCACGTCTCGCAAATGTAGCCATCTTCGTTTTGTGGATTTGGCTTAGCTTCCACTTTTTCTTCATTTCCTAAATCTCATGGTAAAATATTTCCTTTCCAATAACATACCTATCATATGAAACAAGTTGACCCGACTGCCAACCCGATCACCCAGCCCGACGTAGATCAAAATTCTGGCCGCGTGGAATTTCACGAAATGCCCGAATTTTGTGGAATGATTTGTGTAGTACCTAAGATACCTTAAAATTGACTTTATGAAATTACCAGTCATCAGCCGGCAGCAGCATTTGGATCAGCACTTCGTCAATATTTTCATCAATAAATAATCGATGGGTGCTCGAATCCATTGAGATCAGGGCAAGGGTTTGGAGGAGGAGACAGAGCAGTTGCTAAATGTTAATGAATGGAAGGTATAAAATACAACTCACCGGTTCTAGCGTCGGCTCTAACAACTGGATGACCGTTTTCAGTTGCTCGCTCAATTTGGATCGAAATTTTTTGATATGGGCAAGGAAAAGGAGGAGGCGGGCGACGAGGATCTAAAAATGTGTATAAAGTCGCGCTCGTTCTCTCTCTCTCTGCTGTCTCTCTCTCTCTCTCACTCTTCCTCACCTGGGTACAATGCTGATTGCATTGTCTCCACCGATGTGCCGGACTACAAACACATCTAGCACCAGCTTCTCGATTTTGCATCGTTATGGCATTGTGAAGACAAACGATTACTGTAATAGGCAATTTTCGAACTTCACATTACTTTCTATACCTTGACTCGGCTCCTGGATCGCAAAAGTGGCCATAAGATCCGATGGTTTTGGGGCAGACACAACCACTGGTGAAGAAACAAAAGGGAAAGACGTTGGGTACAAGTCCTTTCCAGTGCCATAGACAAAGACGTGATCCACGGTGGAGTGCTGGTCCATTGAACCGCCTATAATGGTGGAGCTTATACTTTATGAAAGTTAGATACCTGGCGAAAATCCCGGGTCGTCAATGTCAAAGGTGTGACTACGGTTCAAAAGTCTTGATGAGTGAAAGACAACGTCTGGGGCGTTGAAGAGGTCATGGACGAGGCCAGTGTCGATGATCTAGGTATTGGGCATCAAATTTTAAAGATCTTACCTACCTTATTAAGCGTACTTAACGCGGAGAAGTGTCTGCTCGAGCCGGCTTTTTGTAGGAATTGGAAGCAGAAGGAGGAGAGGGCACAGACCGTGCATTGAAGCTGGTTCCGGCGTTGACGTCGATAAGATGGTGTTGAGGTTTCAAAGTTTTCGATGGCTGTCTGAAGGCATAGTGATAAGTAAGGTTAGTCAATCGCTATCTCTCTTCTTCGATCTATATATCTCTCTCCTTCTATAGCATCTCTCCCTACCACTATCTCTCTTTCTCTTACTCTATCTCCCTCACCTGCAAAACTCGGTGAAACACCCCTCCCAGATGCGCATCAAAAGCCTCGTGATCGATGTGGCTGGGAATATTCTCCAATTCAGCTGCGTACTTTGTGATCGTACTCTAAAATGTACTATATTTTCCGCACGTATATTATTTCCTTACATGTATCGCATCCAAACACTCGGGGTTCCCAGCCATCTTCTTCAACAGTTCCCAAGCTTGCTCCCAGGAGACATTATCGACAGATGGGTCAAGAGCTAGAAATATACAATGATTGTTTCTTTAATTCCATACCGTAACTGTTCCCAAATAAGTTATAATTGTTAACAGATTTTCTTGATTTTTGATGGAGCTGAAGAGACACGAGGCTTCTCCTTCTGGCTGACTCTTTTGCAGATGTTGTCTCCAGCACCGAGAGGGTGGATAGAGAAGGGGCTTGTGAAGATTTTGGGGATAGTGGAGGTTTATTTCTTTCCGACGGTGCTGAAAAACAAAACCTGTTTCCGGTATCTTACTACTTACAGCTTTCCGCTGCTAATCGATGGGATCCTCTCGATACTATCGGGCGTACCGGTGGTGGTGGCTCTGTTTGTTCACAAGCCGTCGCGCTCTGAATTTTTTTGTATATATTGGGAGTTTTTATGGGCTTACTTACCTTAAACAACTGATCCACACAAGTTTGCTGAAGCCTTCGTAGTTCGGGCGCCAAATCTAGCGGGCAGATGCCGCGACAATTTTTCTGCTCGATTCTGAAGCGTTTTATAAATTGAAAAGCTCGTCTTCAAGCTTACTGCGCTCCAAAAAATATCAAAGTATGTAGGCAGGGCCAGGAAAGGGGGGATTCCCGAACGGCGAGCAGAAGCGGGGTATTGCCCTCTTCATCGCCTACATCTAAAAACGGCATTAACTATTTTGAAATTCCAGGTTTTGCTATTATCTATTATCTATTAATGTAAAAAATTCTGGTTCAGCTTCAAAAACAACTAAGAAGGTACACATTTTTTGAAAAGATAACACGTGGTATCGTCAAAAGCAAAGAACAAAGTAGTGTCACCATCCCTTTAAAATACAGCCGAACCAGCCACTCAAATAAAAATAAAAATAAAGGAAACGTGGGGTATCACACTATTGGTTACCTTCTTTTAACGACTTTTTGGGCGCAATGGCGGCTAAAATATTCATCTTGAGGCCAGGGAGCTGCTGAACTTACTGAGGTTGACGTCAGCGCCGTAGGCCACAAGCAGGGCGATCATTTCGCTGCTTTGGGCTTTTACAGCGACCCCAAGAGGGGTGTGGTCGACGAAGGATTGGACGCGAAGCTGCGAGCAGATGCCGCACATTTCGGGGGTTATTGAGTGGGTGGAGTAGCTGAAATGGTTGTTGTAAAAAGTGAAAATTGAGAGAGAGAGAGAGAGGAAAGAGAGAGAGAGAGGGAGAGAGTGAGAGAGAGGGAAAACCTAAAAACTACCGTGGCAAAATCGAAGTCATCGGAATATTCCCGGTAGCTGTACAATTCCCTCGACAATGGCAAACCGCCGGCGCATTTGGATCATATCCGTCTGAATAATTTTTACACGCCTTGCCGTCGTCTTACTTTTCAACAACAACTCGGCAATCTCCTTCTGCTTATGAGCAACTGCCATGTGAAGACTGTTCAGCACCGCACACGTAGATCGTCCATTGGAATGTGTACTCACTGTACTGCTCGCGTTTGACCGCCGATGCATGCCGTGCCTACGTTGGGCCAGCTCGCTGAGAGTGTTTGTCGAGCCTGAATTAAGTTTTGTTAGTGTCATCCTTGAGCATTTGAGGCTAGATGAGTTATTTCAAGCCCGGCGTAAATTGCCAATAAGTAGCATGGTCCCATGTCTATCCATCAAACGTAGATCCGCTCTACGGGCTCCGTGCCCCGCATGCATTAGTACTGGGCCCAGGGTGAAAATATTTTTTGCTCGAACACCTTCGCTTCAAGAAATTTAGCACGGAAAATAGGGCTGCGATGTTCTCGGAATCTTAAGAATCAAAATAAAAAGGGCGCTTGAAAACACCTTCCAAAATCCACAAAAACCGAGGGGAAAAATTAACTTTGGTCCGATTTTCGTTATTTGAATTGACAGATCTTTACGCTGGGCTTTTGGCTTCTTATTAATGTAGATTTTACCCCCTATGATGCCAGTAATTCCAAAGCTACACCACCCACCTATGGACGGCGATGTACTCAACGGCTTGGCATTGACGTGCGACGTCAGCAGCTTCTCGACAAGGCTCGCGTCTTCAAAGTGGATCGCCTGAAAATGACTCCAACGTATGGCAAAACCTTATGATGCCGCATGACTCCGCTAATTTCCATAGCTTGATGTGCTCCGCGTGCGAGACCCGGAAATCTGACCCGCTTGCCCTGGGCGACGACACATACATCCAAAGCAGATATTTTGGACTGACAAAAAACAGGAGGTGGGGATCCGCATCACCCTGCTCCCCTCCCGGCTAATTGACGTGGATTCAATTTCGTTTGGTTGAGAGGGAACAGACTTGAGGGCCAAGTCAACGCTTCTCGCAACCCCCCTCCCCTACTCTTCCGGGGTCGCATCAGATAAAGGTTGCCATTCGCTCTATATATAAACGTATTTGGTCCTTCGTTCCGGGGAATTGGGTTCTGGGATCAACTTGCGGGTTTTGGGTAGGGTTCGGGTGGGATAAAAAGTGGTAAGAAGTAGCAAGCATATGGTGGACATAAAATTTAGGGTAATAAAAAAGCGCTAAAGTTTTCCAAAATCTTTAAAAGAAACTATGAAGTTACAGGATCTACCCCTAAAATTTCATAGGTGTCGATTACGAAATTACAATTATAAATTGACAATTACGAACATGCGCGTAACTGTCGCTATCAAGTACGTGACAAGGGTGGTTTTCGAAGCTTTCCGAGCATTTTGAAGTGGCAAAAGCCGGTGGTTAATAGCGCTTAAAGAACGATTCAGTGCCCTTTTTATTCCATTAACCAGCGGGGGAGGAGCCGCTTCGCGACCTCCCCCGCTGGACCCCGTCTAGGCCCTATGAATCGAGCGCCCTTCCACATAAAGTTACCCTGAACAAAGAACAACGCATTTCCCATGCAAACCTCTTTGCATTGACATGCTGCGCAAGCTTAGCTCAGCTCGTTATTCGGCCTGCGGCGCATGCTTGATCGGCCAGATCCTTATCCAGCGGCCCCTGCTTGAGTGGTTTGCTTCGAGAGAAAGCCTGCGGCGCAAGTTCGAGCGGTTACCTCCTTCTTTGCCTGCGGCGCTGCTCATGGTTGGCTTTTTCGTTAGCCTGCGGCGCTGCTTGAGCGGCTGGCTTCGTTCTGAGCCTGCGGCGCTAGCTTGAGCGGCTAGCTTCGTTCTAAAGCCTGCGGCGCCAGCTTGAGCGGCTAGCTTCGTTCTAAAGCCTGCGGCGCTAGCTTGAGCGGCTAGCTTAGTTCTAAAGTCTACGGCGCTAGCTTGGCGGCTAGCTTGTTCTAAAGCCTGCGGCGCCAGCTTGAGCGCTAGCTTCGTTCTAAGCCTACGGCGCTAGCTTGCGAGGTTAGCTTCATACTTAGCCTGCGGCGCAAGCTTGAGCCTCCTTATCCCGCGGCGCAATTTTGAAGGGCTAGCTTTGACCTTGGACACGCGGCGCCAGCTTGCCCGGCTAACTTCCTTCCGAAGCTTGCGACGCTAGTTTCAGGGGCCGGCCTGAACCTTTAGCCTGCGGCGCTAGTTTGAGCGGCTTGCGTCATTCCAAACTCTGCGGCGCTAGCTTGAGCAATTAGCTTGATTCCTTGGCCTGCGGCGCATGCTTGAGCGGGTAGCCTCATTCTATAGGCTGCGGCTTGAGTGACTAACTTCATAATAACCTCCCTAAACGGAAATCCACTCCGAAACGCACTTTCCGAGCAAAAAGCAAAACAGCTACGATATCCCGGATCGAACCTCCGATGGTTAGATTAGCACGGCGAAGCGCTAATCACTACACCATGCAATGCTTGGCAGCACGCGCCAACCACCCCTTTTATGTCTCAAGGGGGTTGCCCGCGGGACAGGGGAGGAAGGCATCGAGGGCAGATCCAAGAGACGACCAACTCGCGAGTCAACTGGCAAGAATGAGGAATCTGTATTTTTTCATCTTATGCAAATTAGCCCTCCCGGAGCCCCAAAAATCAAGAAAACCGGCTTTAACTTTGTAAACTTGTATTTTATCGGGTTCTGAAACGCCATCGGAAGAGGGGGGTCGATTCCCCCGGGTGACGGAGAATTATGGCATTTTGGACACGGGAAGGCCCTCAAATCGGGCCCCGAAAGTGACATCCACACACACACACACACACAGAGATACACTCCAAAATTATAGAAGGTAGGATCTTAGCCTACCTCCAACAACATTTCCGACATATTTTGGGTAACACTCGGCTTCCGCTCTTCTCGAATCAGATTTCTTTGAGCTGCAGTAAAGGTGAAGCTTCTGAAGTGGCAATAATTAAAATCATAAAAAGTACAATACGATACGAAAAAAAGTTTTCAACAATATGCATCTGTATCCAACCTGCCGGTATCAGTCGGCGTCCCGACCAACGAAGAGCATTCGCTGCTTTCGCCGGTATACCTCCGGCCCGACAGCCCTGGAAATAATAGAAATTTGAAGAAGCACCCGTTTTTACAATCGATTCCCCGGGTTTTATGGTTTTGTCATGGTACACTTACGCAGTCACTTTTTTTGACTCACAAAGCGGCAATCCAAGGGTTGGGGCGCGAAAATACGGGATCATGGATTAGGGGAGAGCAGCCTGCGGGCGGTACTGCGGATTTCCGCTGAGTTTTCTGTTAGCCCGAACTAGCGCGAGGGTCTTTGGTACGTTGGACATTAGGTAGTCGTTACGAGGGCCTACGAAAAGCCAAATGTGCCATTTTATTGCAGCTCGTTTCCAGGTTGTTTCGGGTCGAGTTATTAGGTTCCACAAATTGCCCCCCCATTGGAAACCGGACTCTGGAAAGGTGGTATCTACGACAATTTTACCGGGTTGATTTTTAGTATATAGTTATTCTGGTAAGATTTTCAGGCCAGTATAAAATTTAAGAAATCCATTTAATTATTCATCAATGCCATTTAATCATAATCAAAAAATCATTAATGCCATTTAATTTTTAACAAATCCTTTGGGAATTTGTTTCAATCATCAGTCGATACTATTAATGCGTAGTAACTATAAATATATGGATATAAATAGATTCATAAGTAGTTTCCGAGGCTTAAGGTATGCTTACGGGACTTATCCAGAGCATCAAGTTGTCCAAGAATCAAACTAGAAAAATTTAAATTAAAAATAAATTATAGTTGGATTGAAGTAAGTATATAGCGGGCATAATCGGATCAGTCTCTGCCACCCGGCCGATTCGGTGGCCAGCAAAAATTGGTGCTTCCAGGTTATCGGGGGTCGGTTATTTTAGCGGGGGTCGGTTGGCATCTTCTTTTTGTTTAGCCTATACCTGCTTAGGGATAAATGGTAGTTTATCTTAATACTGTTTTTAGTAGCTTCCGGTAATCAAAAATTATAAAAATTTTTTGCCTATAGTCACGTCTAGGGTTATAGCGCGTTTTGCCATTTTCATATACGTTAGACCGAAAAAGAAATTTTTTTCTACAGGTTTTATGACGTTTTTCTTAATGTCTCCTCCCCCGCTAACAGTCCAGAACCATTTCAAACGGCGCGCAAGTCTATAAAAACGGCCAGCTTTTAATTAGCCAAGCCGCGCGATATTATAAAAAAAAGTTCGCGACCGACCCCCGCTAAAATAACCGACCCCCGATAACCTGGAAGCACCCAAAAATTTTGTGCTGCCAACCAGGAGCCTCCAGAAGCAAAAAATACTGATATACCTACCATTCTCTTTAACAGCTATCATATCCCTCCACCGAAATTAAAGAAACCAGCAAGTCAGCAATAAATCCATAAGATCGACTTGATTGACTGGTCTTTGAGCGGTTAGCGTACCACCTGGCGGCAAAATGAGGAAATAGGCGGGGTTGTGCTACGTGGGGGTGTGGGTGGTTGTATTGTGTCTGACCGGGTGGGTCCTCCCGGGCTCGATCACTCAATCCACCCAATCTTTAGAGGCTGAGAAGAGGGCCAATGAGGCGAGTAAGCAGCTGATCGTTTTATGGCCCGGCAGAGAGGGCCCACCACACCCACAACAGCCACAAAACCTGTGTTTTCATTCCGGTAGCAGAGCGCTTTTCGAGCCGTTCACCGCAAGTGGTGTACGAGGGTAAATTTGGGGCTTGTTGACCAAAAAGTGTATTGGCTTATTTTTTCTACTATTGTTACCAGGATTTAAAAACTTTCCAGGCTGTGAGTCATGCCTACCAGCTGTTAATAAATTTTAAATAACGCAAATATAAAAATTTGGCCGTTTTGTTTCATTTATTGATGGACTTCTTTAAGTTATATTGAAGGAAGCTGTGTCGAACCGAGCGTACCTTCAATTGGCCAAAACGCTAACCGATTACGCTATGAAAAACGAAAGGAGAGCGTGTCCAGGCGCCGGCTCTATGTTAATTTGGCTTAGGCTTAGGCTTTGGCGTCGACTTAAGAAAGCCCTTTATTAAAACCCGGCAAAAAAAACTCCGGAAGCTTGCCGCTCCGGCCAACTGATATTCCGATGATGAGCCCCAAACGCGGGCCACTGTAAACAGGATTAAGAGGTGCAGCGCTGTCAGAAGCTGCCAGAAACCGGGGTTGATGGTAAGGCCACCGAAACCAAACCAAGAAAATCGAGGATCTACGTCAAAATTCACTAAGCTACCTTAAAAACCCTGAAAAGTAACCAAAATTTAAAGCTACTTCAACGGGGTAAACTAGAGTCAAAGGTATCGATTGCCAATGAACTCCATCGGCAGGAGCCTGGTTAGGTTGATAAATTTTAGCATGGTTTGTTGCTGTCTGGCTGCCGCGGTGAGGCGTGAAATTTTATGTCTCCCACCCGCCGACACGTCGGTTATCAGGGAGCACCGGGCAATATAACCGGATGCTACCCATTCTCTTGGGCCTAAAGTTTAAAAATACAACCCACTTGAGTGTTTTGGTTGCGGAATTGGTAAGAAAGTTGCGTCTGGGGGCTCGAGCCGTAGGAAAAGCTTTGGGGGCTCAGGGCGGTGGGAATCGCGGGGGCTCAACGAGGTTCCAAAGCCGGGAACGTCCTTTTCGGGAAAAAGTACGGGAGGGCTTTTGGGGGAATCTTATAGCTCGGGATTGGCAAAGAACAGCTGGATCATCATCAAAAATTGTATTTTTCGTGAAATGCCGTTTTTCTTCTTCAGGCTGACCTAACCTAACGCGAAAAAATGGCTTGATTCTTTAATAATTTTTGAATGATTCCAATAAAATAGACGCAAGGCTCGTCTCCAAGTTGGATTACCAAGGGATTACTATTTTTAGATGCCTCTTACGCCAGGATATCGCATTCTCACTGAAAATTCAGAATTTTGGGCCTGTGGAAACGCCTAAAAACAGTCACCCGCTTATTAAAATTAGCATAAATGCCTTAAATTTAAATATAACGCCTTCTACAATCCCTTACTCTTTGCCTTGATACTGTATCTATTTGAATTCCTGGTGCTCGATTTTCGGGACCAATCCATCGTAGCCACGCCAAAAAATAAGTGAAGCCCTGCTATCTGGCCATCGATTCAGAATATAGCGCCGTTAGCCGCGGCCGAATTGCGAATTTCCAGGAGATTCGTGAATTCCCAAATTGGCAGGGCAACGAGTAGAAGCGGAAGAGTGGCGGTGGTGGATGTGCAAGAAGGCTGAGGAGGGATAACTCGAAATGGATGGGGTGGAGAAGATACTCTAATTCGTCGCCGTCTCACCCATCTATCTATCTATGCCCCTTCAGATGTCAAGGCGACGTCGTCTCTCTCTCTCTACCTGTCTCTCCCCTTCTCCAGCCTATGCCCTCAGGGCACATAAAAAATTAAGCAGGCGCATACTAATCCTATTTGGACGTCGCCTCTTCTGATGGAGGGAGGGGGAGAAGGAGCTTGGAGGAAGAACAAGGAGAAGCCTTTATATGTCGCAACAACATCATAGGGCAAAGAATAATGGGTTGCATCACGATTTGGTAGGTAAAAAGGCTGTGTTTTAGCGTCAAGCCCAACCTTGTGCCGCGGAACCCCGGTAAAATCGGGATACACTGTATTGTACGGATTTCCGGGCGTATTTTTGAATTTTTTTTTAACCGGCTTTGGCTATTTCGGGGTGTACAAGAAAGCTCCAATAAAGACAATCCGGAAGCCAGCCAGCTATTACCAGCCCAGCAAAAAAACTCCCAAAATAACCCAAATCCAACCCCGCATCATACCAGACTCGGTCTTAAATGATGAAATTAAATTCAGCTGCCTCGGTTAGTCGAAATTTTCTGGGAGTGGTGAAGGAACAAATTTCGATGCGAATTTTTGCGTATTGGGTGGTTCCCGGCCGATTGTAATGCTAATAGATGCCTGGTGGAAAAGCGGAATTTCGTGACGGGAGGGAATAACAAGCTTTCAGAGCGAAACAAGCCTGCTCTTTGAATTGAAGCTAGGTTTTAAAGGAAAACTGACTTTTGTCCGTGTGGATTTATATAATACTTTACCATCAAATTGTAATTTGCCAAATTGCGAGTAAATTTGTTAGTTAGATTTAGTTAGAACCCTGAACTAAAATGGTGAATATTATTCAAAGCAATGGTTATTTATTCATTTCAATTTTTGAAAACCGTCCGTACTTATGCTTATAAATTGCCGTTATGAAGCAACCTAAGACCAACCTATAAATTCTCAAAACTTCTAATTTAATTTCTAACAATTTCCAGCAGTTAAAACTCTGCGACTTTCACTTACAATTCACAAACAGCAGATCCGATGCGGACCCACGGCCCGTATTCCGACATTTTGCAGCATCCATATCTGTGCAGCCAAGTTTGGGCGTATGTGTTTCAAATATTTAGAGATTCCTGCCGGGATCGCTGCCGGAACATGGGTTCCAGAAAAATGGCGCCACACACGCGGCAATCCGTTGCTTGCACCGGGCCCTAGGCCATGCATTTCAGATTTTCACGCGAGGCCCGTATTTTTTTAGGGCGCGCCATCAGGAAATGGGGAAGAGGACAAAATAATATACTTTGAAAACTGAGGAATTCAGAAGAATAGAAGAATTTTTATAAATAGTCTTGAAATTCGCATAACACCAGGAAAAAATTGGAGGTATTCCAAGAAAAAAAGCTAATCGTAAATTTTGGGAAAATTTAACGAGAATGTCGCGGCGTAATTTTATGATATGAACAGTGGCAGAGGAACAAAATAGCATAATTTAGAACTTTTACATCCTTTATAGCCGCTTTTAGCTTTTGTCGACATTCGTAATGCTTGATTATAGGCTCGTTAAATGCCAACTTTAATTATAGCCTAGAAACGCGCCCAAAATCTCTAGAAATCCTAAAAAATTAACATTTTCGGGCCAAAACACTAAAATTCAGGATGTTTTGAAAGACATAGACATAGAATAAAGGCCCAAATTCTCATTGGAAACCTTGGAAATTTGCCAAAATCAATAAATCCGGGACGTGCTGGATGTGGGGGAATAGATTCTAGCAAGTCTTCCCTTGCCCCTTGCCAAGGTGAGAATCCACAAAGCCGATTCGAATTAGGGATTACCGGGTTTGTCGCGACAAATCTTGTGCGAGTAGAGGCCCGAATTTTAAAAATTGCATCCCGTTTGCCCACATTTTTAGACTTAATTTTAGGCTAACAAGTTGTAAGTTCGTGGAGGTGGCAGAAAATTGGTGGTTGGGATGGGACCAAACAAAAAACTCTTATTGAGCCGGGCATGCGTAAAAAAACTTGATTCATTACAAGCATTCTATGAAATAGTGCCTTTAGCCTTAAATTACAAACAACAAACCCGACTGGCCGCTCTGCTGACGTTGCAGACGCTGTCGAAGGCGTTTTGCCGTCGAAACGGCTGTTTCATGATGGGATAACTCGGAGGAGTAGCCGAAAGTGTAGCGTAGACTTGCCCTAAGGAAGGTTAAAATGGAAATTTTTTCAAACCTTTCATTGTCGACGCTCGATTCCCGACTCTGGCTGGCCGCCGACTTTTTGGCGGCCAGGACGGCGGCCGCCGAGTTGGCGCGAAAGGAGGCCAGCTTCTTAATGTGATTAAAAAGCAAGAAAACGATAGGACCAAGCGTTAAAGAAAAGAGAAAATTTTAGAATCAATCAATCCATCTTTATGATATATATAAGCCATATAAGCGGATATAAGATAACTAGAAAAGAAATGTAACACTATCAACAAAAAAATTACAGAAAATTAAAGCAGAAAAATTTTAGATCCCGTTCATTTTCATTCAGCTTCTTCCAAATGCACTATATTTGTCGGCTCATCGAGCCAATTTAGCGGCAGCCCCCCGGTTGGTAGGTGTGGGCACCGGAATCAGATTCCGGCTCACCGGAAATTTCCCCGTCGTCACCAATTTCTCGTTGTTCGGCCAGCTTGCGAGATTGAGCTGCTTAACCAAAAACGGTACGGATTTTGCCCATTTTTTAGGTATAGCTTTAAAAATACCGCCAAAATGGGTGGTGCTGGTCTTTTGAAATAACCCCATCCCTGAAAAACCCGAGGATCTGGGGGAGAACAGGGCTTTCTTACCCTAGAACGTCTTGCGGATGATCCGGAGGAGCCGGCCTTTTAGGCAAAAAGCTAAAATCCGGGGGGAAGGACAGAGCGTGAATTGTTATTTCAATTTCTGTGAGTTGGTCGGGGTGTTTTGGACGATGGCCGTTCAAGGGTGTAGTCGGCGGTCTATGAAAATGATGAAAAATTGTGGAATGATGAAAATAAAAAACGGTGCTGGCATCTGAGGTAATGTCGTGTGTCTGTATTTTGTTGTTGTCAGGAAAGGGCAAAAATCGAGCCCACTGTGTCACGCCCCGTTTAAAAATTGACTCGCTGGAGAAAAAGAGGTAGGTAGAGGGCGAGGGAGAGAGAGAAAGAGAGAGAAGAAAAGAGAGAAAAGCGAGAAAGATAGTCAGTCGCTAATTGCGATATTTCACAATTCCAATCAATATAATCAAGATTCTGAGGGTTTCCTACCGACGGCCCGTGCGGCAATTCACTATAGATACACACGGTGATGCGCGATGAAAAGAAAATAAAAGAAAGAGAGACGGGGGATGTCCTGAGGCAATGGATGGGCAGATAATCCGTCGTGTGTGTGTGGCGGAAGAATAGCCGGACGGACATCTTCTTCTCTTCTATCTTTCTATCTATCCATACGGCCTCCCCACAGAAGAAACCCCTCGGAATACACCAAAAAAATTCGGGCAGTCGCCGAAAGAAGACGTGGAAGAAGGGGGAGATATCTAGAGGGGAAGCGGATTAGCCCAACCCAATTGCAGGTCCTCTCGCCCATTGGGGTCTTCTTCTACTTATCCGATTTATCTCATAGATTCATTTAGCTCGAGGTGGGTGAGAGGGCGGCTAATGAGCGGAAAATCGGCGGTAGATCCTGGAGATTGGCTTTGTTTGCTGGAATTTGGACTTAATGGTGAAAGCTGCTCACGGGTTGGAAAATTTCCATCATAAGGGTAAGCTGTATACACTAGTTTTAAGTAACTTTTTGGCATGTATAATATTTGATGGACTAATGCACTACTAGTCTAACAATTCTAGTCTTTCAAAGCAAAATAAAGATTAAATTTTCTATGAAAACGCAACGGCAAAGCTCCAAATACGCCGCATACGAGGATTCCGTAAAATTCCACTGAACGCCTCCAGAAGCCTTGGCAAACAGCCCTGAAGGCTCCAAAAAACTGCCCTTTTGCGGATATTTGCGGATGCCACGTGAAGCCGTGCTCTTCTAGCGCAATTTTCATTAGTGTGCTAAAAAGGACTTTCCCTAGCGCATGTTCTAGGCTTTGACGATATTAGCCCAAAATTAAGCTTAGAAGTTTTGGGACATCCCAAAAAGCTGACCCAGTAGAGCATGAAACATAGCTCCCTTCCACCCTCAAGTAATCTAAAGGTTTTCCATCAGACGTCTCCGATTTCCGGCGCCCATTATTCACTGTTGCAGATGTTGAACATTCCGGCTATGGAAAAGGAGCTCCCTTGTCAATAATTCATCCAATCCCGTCCCTCGGATTGATTTCTCAATGTACGTTTTCCGTCTCTCTCTCCCCATGTTTTTACATCAAAAATTTATCCATGGCATGGAGGTATCGGGGGGGGTGTAGAAAGAAAATAGGAAAGTAGACAATCAAGGGCCGGAAAGCAAAGGAAATCTACCGAGCAATAGGGGGAGGGAGAATCACTACCATGAATCGGTCGTATCGAAAAATTCGGAGAAATTAGCATAAAATATTTGTTAAGTAAATATACACGTCTCTGAGAGTGTCGTAATGAATCGCGGCGTAGATTCGGGATTGTTTTTTTTGAAAAGTTTGTTTTTAGTGAAATTTTCTGAAACTACTTTCATTTTTGATTTTTGCGGCCTTAATTCGCCAAAAATCATAAAAATCTGGTAGTTTTAGCAAATTCTAAATTCAATTTATTTTTGAGCAACAAAAAGCGCTTGTACGACATTTTTTAGGTATGGGTTTTGTTAAGGCCAATTGCGGATGGCTTATGCAAAAGCTGAGAAATTGAAAGGAATTTTTAGAACAATGCAAATCACAGGAAATTGCAAAAAAAACTCACAAATAGAACAGTTTGAGGCGCCTAAAAGGTGGAAAATTAAAATAAACATTGGCAACAGCGAGAAGCTAAAAAACTGCCCAAAAGCCCAGACACACACAGCACACAGGATCCCGTATTCGGTTAGGTCGGAGAAGCCGGAAAAGACTAGCTCTATGCAAATGAAGTGAAGAGGAAAGGAGGAGACATAGTATCGTCGTGTTGTTGTCTCTTTAGTAGTCCGTTTTTGACAGCAAGCCGTTCGCGCTGGCCGCCTGATTCTCGGTACGGTACTTTCGTTTCTTATCTGAAAAATTCATTAGTTTTTATAATATCCCTAATAAGTAGTTGGAGTGTTGCTTTTGCTTTTTCTAAGCTTAATAACTTTAAAAATACAAAAATTGATGGTTATTCGGCCAAATTCATTTTTATGTATTTTTCTGAGGTTTTTAGACAATGCTTCCACCTTGATGTAGTTACAAAATTGAGATACTAGGGCAAGACAAAACTAAGAAAGTTTTTATATACTTGCTAGTTCGTTATTAGGAATTTCTGGACTGAATAAACCCATTGTCGGTTCTTTTCTGGATGCGAAAGCTGATTTTAAGGAGCGCGGAAGGTTGCTTACAATTTTGTTACCTTTTAGATATGTAGTTTAGTGAAAGTTAACTCACTGCTACAACCTCTGCAGATCAGCACAGCCCCGATGAGGATCACCAGCGTCAAGATCAACGCGATCAGCATGATGATGATCAAATGATTTGTCCAGGCAGCGTTTGCCTAAATTTCGTAAGTTTGAGAAGAGGCACTAAGGTATACCTGCACATTACTTTCAGTTGTTTTCCCGATAGGCCTTCTCGTCGTGGTGGTTGTGGCTTCAGTAACCGGATCAATCTGAAAGTTGGTAATAGTTGGTAATTGAGGTATAGAACAGAACAGTTTTGAGGGGGATTAACTTACCCTCGGCCGCTGCGTGATAATCGTCGACTGGCTTTTCTTGACTTGCTGGGTGGTGGTCGTTACTGGGGCTTTGGTGGATGGTGTCTTGGATACGGTAGGTGGCGTGGCGTACGGACGGTCTGGAGGTAGACCGGAGCCTTGGACCTAAAAAGGCAGGTTCATCTCTGGGTTAAGTCGGCTCGTTTTTCTAACAATTAGTGCCTGGTTACGACTTGATTTTTCCAAGGGACCGATATAATCGGCTGATTCGCCCCAACTCGACCAACCCCTAAAAATACACATCGTGTTGGTAGATGCTCAGCGTAGCGGATGGCCCCTTCCATTCGATCCCAATTAACGGAATTAGGGTCATGGGCCACGGCGTGGGCAACAATGGGCCTTTCCTTCAGGGTGTTAGGCCCACATCTGGCTGGTTTTTCAGCCGGGATAAGTGGGATGCGCGTCTGCGGATGGGTGGCAGCAAGTTAATAGGGCTGACGGCCTGCGCTCATTTCTTCTAAGCTCATTCTTCTTAAAAGCCTTTTGCTATTTTTCTCCGCGTGAAATCTCCGCGAGTTTTTCGAGTTGGGTAGAATTGACAGGAGAATCTGCTTCTAAGAAAATAGGACTTCGGAAAAATGGTATTTAGAAAATGAACGTAACTCGTCTGTGGCCAGTTTGGTACAGCTTTTTCGTGCTTCGCTACCAATCAAATCAATCAATATTCCCCCAGCTCGTTTCCCTTTTTCTTCTGCTTCTTCTGATAGCCCATGGGGTCAACGAGTAACCGGATGCTCCACCCGCCCACCCTCCGAGCCCGGTGTGCCTGATCAGCACATTTTATGTGTGCCCCTCGACGGGCACTATCCAAACATGGCCCCAGGGCATAGACCCGAGGGCCCAAGTGAGAAGAGGGAGTATAGGGCCAATATGTTGCTCCCCCAGCCCTGTTCCTTCTCACATTTCGAGCCATTCGCGCGGAGGGGAATATGGCTGTCATAACACTCGATAGATTGGGAGAAGAGGGGCAGGTGTCATCCTAGTCTCTCGGTATCTCTAACTCTCCCTGTCTCCCGTGCTCTCACAATAATAACTGCCACCTGCACACACCCCGGGAGCACCATAGGCAAATTGCACAATGAGATGCGTGCATGGGTAATGAGCTTTTGGTAGCAGGGTTTTTTGGCGTTTGACCTAGTGAAGAATAATGAGTTTTTAATAGGTTAGGAGGTGTGATAGAGTACGGGAGAACGATCTAATGAAAAAGAAAGAGAGCGTGAGCTCGAGATGTCCATGAAATTAAAGCGAGAGAGAGAAAGAGAGAGAGAGAGAGAGCGAGAGAGTGAGAGAGAGAGGGAGATAGACAGAAAGACAGGGAAAGAGAGTTTTTTTTGTTTTGCTCAGCAGATGTTGAACAAAAACTATTTTTTTAGGAAAACACGCGGAAAATTAAGCATCGCGACGCTATATAACAACGACAAACCCTTAGCAATTGCCCTTTTAAGGTAGCCCACCGGATACCTCCAACCCCCGTAATTATCGTACTACTCCTCGGCACCGTTACAGCACCCCAATTTCCCGTCGCCGGCCTCACCTAAGGCTCAGCCCCGCTTCACTAGCTAGCAAGCCTATTCATTAGACTAATTGGCCGGCTTTTCGCCCCCCCCCCCCCTTTCCGGCTAGTCGATTCTCTATCTCCATTCGACCGTGAGTAAGAATGTAATCAGGTGGCTCGGCTTGGGGGGATGGTCGGTGTGTCCTTTCCGTTCCTTTAGGGGCAGAAGCCAAACATGGTTGACCCCGGGGTGGGGTGGGTGGTGGCCCTTGAGTCGAGCCGAGGAGCCACTATCCTAGCGGTAGCCGTATTTGTACGGAAGGGGAAGAACATAAGGCAGATATGGAAAAGAAAAGGAAGCCGACTTCTTGGAGATGATGGCGCAGATGCAGGGATTGAAGCGGATCAACTTAGAGAGCTTATAAAACTTATTAGCAACGTCGTATTAGAACCCAGACGTCTAAAAACCTTACTATAAACCCCTTAATTCCTCCAAAATCTACGTCACGCCCAATTTCCACCGCAAATTTCACACGTCTCACCCCTTCTAAAGCCGCTATGGTGGTCCAGCCGATCCACACACCTATCCGGCTTATTTTATGGGGCAAAACGATAAGGGTTTATAGACGCCGGCCCATGAATTATTTGAAGAAAGTGGTTATGGATGAGAAAAAGGTTTAAAACGATAGAAGAAAGCGGAAACTAGACCCACATAATCTTCATCATCTTCTGAGTGGCCGTTCCCACTGCCGAAACCCTGGCCATTGCCGATGCTCACCGATTCTTCTTCGTCCACTGAAAATCACGAGTTGTAATGCTTTTATTGCACGTGATTTTGGTTATAAAAGTACTATAATATTTTTTTATTACTTACTCGACTGGGCCACCAGCCCCGTACTGAAAAGCAACAGCCCAAAAATGGCCGCTCGGAGGATCATCTTGAGAAAAAGACCCGCTTTCTGATGTGGCGTCTGGAAAATAGAAAGATTGAGAAGGCACAACGTGAATCAGCCGGATCCAGATCGTGGAAAACTGAAAACAACAAATGCTGGCATGGCGGGAATTGGGTCAGACGCCGTTGGGGGTGACGGACGTGTTTTTTGAGGCTACATAATTTCGGAAGGAAAATTAGTCGAAAACTAAATTTGGTGGCACAGAAATAGAGCGAAAGATAGATAGATAGAGAGAGAGAGAGAGAAAGAGAGAGAGAGAGAGAGAGAGAGAGAGAGAGAGGAGAGGGAGAGAGACATTTCCAACTTAGATGAGGTTAAGCAAATTACGATAGGTACTCCGGCATAAAGATTACGCTCAAAATTGGACCCGCGCCAAATTCGGTAATAGCCCTCTACGTGGTGATATTTGGGTCGATGATAGAGTGGTATGCGCTAGAATGCTAAAGGGGTGAAGAAGAGGGTTGATAAGGGACTGTGTTCCCCGAATCTTCTCTCTATTCTCTCTTCATTCCTCCCCAACACCCTCCCAAATAGAGCTGTACTATTTGCCGAGCAGATGCAGGACGAGGGGAGATTGCATAAAAACGTGTCGAAAATGCCCGGAGGGATGGTGCCGCGGGGGCCCAAGAAGTGAGGGAGCGAAGTGATTGGGGGCGGAGATTAGATCGCTGGATAGAAACATTAAAGCGAAATGGTGGTGGCCAAGGGGATGGCACTTAGAGAGAGGTGTGAAGTCAGATGGGATCTGTCTGGGGTGGGAAACTATAAAAATTTAAGTTTTTGAAAGAAAAAAACAAGAAACAAGCCTAAAAATCAAGCCTATGAAATCGGCGCCAAAATTGCGCCTAAAATAACCGGAATATGGAAAGTCATCTCAGAAGTAAGATTTGGCTTTCGTCAAAAGTCGTTTGTCCAAATTTTTCAAGCGCGTTTTGGCGCGTAGCGTAGCCCTCGAGATCAAGTTGATGGAAGAGGTCGATGCTGACACCTTGATTTCACCGTAAATGCAAATATATTGCCAGTAAAATATGTCAATTTGGCAAAAATCCACCACAGGCCAAAGATTCCCTAGAAATTAAAATATTTTTCGTCGATTTTTTATGTTGGATCTAGGTCCAAAAATCCGCTGTATTATTCTGCATCTAAAAAAATACCAAAGAACTGGATTGCATTATACCGATGAGCCGCAGAATGTGTGGAAGAATGTACGCGCCAAATCAGAGGCAGACGCGGTTTTGGCCGCCGTGGCGCGGTGGCTACAGGTGATTCACCGCCCAGGGGGAAGGGCTCCGCGGGGCTTCGGCTGTGTGTAAAGAGGAATGGGAGGGAATGGAAGACATCGGAGGAGCAGGAGGGAAATCACGGTAAATGGAATGTTGACTAAAATGGGAACGGCAGGGAAAATTTGCGATGGCTGGATCGAGGGAGGGGGACGGGTGTTGTGGTGAGGGCATGCATGAAAAATTGGCATTTGGCCGGGAGCGGTTACTCTGCGCGCTGTTCCGATCTGCTAGTCACTAATGGGGACGTAGGGGGAGGGCGACAAGTTGTTCCAATAGAGCTGGGTAATTAGGGTGAAAAGGTAAACCTGAAAATTGCGGAAATCTGGTTAAGAACAAAAAAAATTCCAAAACTTCGAATTGCCGGATTGAAACGGAATTTGATTGCCTATCTCTAAGAACTGGAAAAAAATTTAAGTCTGGACGAAAAAGCGAAGAGAAGACAAAATCTCGACTACCGTATCGAAACCGCACAAATTCGGCATCCATTCCTATAAATCTACAGTTCAGCTTCCATAATCCGTTGCGTCCGGACATGAGCAAAGCACCCCCTAATTCCCTATTTGCGGACACACCAAGACCAAGATGATAGAGAGGAACAGCAATGAACGAAACAGAATCAGGTGCATAATGATGATAATCCTTTCAAAACGGACAAAAATCGTTGCAGAAGCCAAAGCCAAAGGGGCTCTCTGGAAAGTCGAACCGGGTATTCGTGTCGTTCCCAGTGGTCTGGATGGTGCTGATCGGGGAGGGAAGGGCGAAATGGTGGGAACCATCAACATTCAGCAACACGACGCTTTCGGAAAGGGGCGGTCAGATTAAAGGGGCCGGGAAGGATGAAAGTGATGACTAATCTGTTGTTGTAGAGTTTGGGAATGGCTTCTCTTCTCAAATGAAATAGCTATGTTTGGATAGCCATACCCCTTATATCCAAATTTTAATTGGTATAATATCTGAAATCATGAGTATAAGATCGCAAAAAATTGGAGCCAACGTGGGTTTATTCCCGACAAAAACTACTGCACAGCCCCGCCAAGCAACTTCCAAATGCAATACCCCCGGTCTACCCCGTTCGAATATCACTCAGAAATACGGGAGAAAAGGGTCCGCTTGGGGCTGTTCTGCTGCCTACTCTGCATACCGGGGCAGAGAAGGGACATCGACGGAACGTGTGAAAAACGGCCGGGGCAAGGGTGACCAGGCATAAAAAGCAGCCAGCGACCGTAGAGGGGTATGACCACAAAAAGGGCACATTCGAAACCCGGGAGGGGCTACCGTTTGCCGTAAATGCCAGGGGGTGATTGGCGCCAATTTCTAGGAGTACGAAATAAGGACAAGGGTACGGTAGGTTAAATGCTATGGACTGTAGTCTCCGCACGGATTTTTGAAGCTGATTGAGACGTTTCCGGACCGAGGAAAAGTTCTAGTTCAAAATAGCAGGTTTCTGGTCGGTGAATATATGAATAGCAACCGTTCTTTCGGAAGTCAACTGTAGGTAGTATCGAGACGGAATTTTCCCTGCCGAAAAAGCCTAAAAATCGAGAAACTGTGAGCATTTTCAAAAAAAAATCTACAGCGCAACGAGGGTCAGGAATCAACGCTAGTTAACTTACAAGTATTATTATACCTTTCACGTACCTTAGGGCTGGCTTGCACATCCCTTTAATTCGAAATTATTGCCCTCAAACCCCAACTGGAAACCCGGATATTTGATCGTAGCCAAACCTCAGGTCACACAGCCAAAACAAGCCCTAAAAGCCATCAATAACGGCCCAAAATTGGGTAAACCTGGGAGGGAAGGAGAAGAAGAGGAAGAGGGACAGCCAGCGAAGAGTATTTGTGGCCAAGGTAGAGCCCGCGCGGGGGGCAGCAGGCCCTAAACCTTTAGCGCAAACAGTCAGCCGGTCAGCCACTCTCTCGCTCTCTTGGCTTGGGCCCGAGGGCACAGAAATAGTAGGGGGAGGGGGGGGACTACGAGAGCATCTAGTAGAGAGACAGAGAGTGAGGTAGAGAGAGAAAGAGGGGTCAACCAACCAGAACCCACTAGGAGGCGCCAAAAAATGACGGGTCGAATGATTTGGGGCCAATGGGAGGCCCTGGAGGGTGTCAATTGGTGGGTGGTGTACCTGGATGGGTGGAGGAGGAGGAGGACAAATTACAGACGTGTAAGAAGGGTTTTGCTAGCTAGCCTTGACAGAATTTACCTAGATAATTCGCACAAAATCCCGACAAGATCGCCCAGTTTAGAAACGAGAAAGGAAGGAGAGAGAGCGAGAGAGAGAGAGAGAGGAAGAGAGAGGGAGAGAGAGCTAGGAGAGAGAGAGAGAGACCGGAAGAGAACGAAAAATAGAGAGAGAAAGCTCGGAAATCGTTCAGAGAAACCGTATTTGTTTCCGCATTAATGAGCGGTCGAGATATAACGGACTATCGTACCCTCCATAAAATTGACCGGAAACATACATTACAGAAAAAGGCCACTGACCAGGTTATAACTGAAAGAGTACCCGCTGTCCCAGGGCCAAAAGCCCATTTCTCAGTTTCGCCCCGCCGCTCGCTGGCCTCAAGAAAAATGGGTGTAAACCTCAAAACAAGACGTGTGTCCATCCGGGGTAAAGGAGCGGAGCCGGGTGGACACTTGTCAACCCGAGGAGAAGCTTTGGAGGAACGAGATACTTGAGATCTATGAGAAGGGGAATACATTTCGAGGGTGGAGAGAAGCGATGGCGATTGGTGGGGGATACTCAATCATAAACGAGTGGCACAAGCCGGGTGTGTGGATAGTTGTCAGATGGCAACATGGGGCGTGGATGTGGGAACCGCAAGGCACTAGTGCGGTTAAAAATAGAGCAACAACTTTGAAATTTAAAAAGCCTTGGTGGGCTCGAGAAAAATTTATTGTCGATATTCATCAAAATGATACAAAAGCCTCAAAAATAGCTAAAATAGCCTGGAACCGGTTCAGGAAAAAACAAATCATCTAGATCCAGGTATTCGGCAGCTGCTCCCATAGTCCCTATTGCATAATGCCGTGGATGACATCGGAAAAGAGCACCGCCCCCTGTCTATTGGATCATCCCGGACTACAGAACAATAGCCGTCAAAGAGGATGGCCTCGATAAAAGTCCCAAACGCTCTCTTCCATCCCCCAGAAGACTATCAAAGAAAAAGCAGAGCGCATAAAATAGCCATAAAAATTGACCACGTCTTTGAAGTGTATAAAAGATAGAGAATTGCGTAATACGGGAGGTAAGGGTCCAAATCACGGATATATCGCCAGCATCCGGCCATAAATCTGATAAACCCTAGACCGATGAGCGGGATCAGCGTCTAATCGGCGGTGGATAACGATAGTACACACGCACGAAAACGACATCTGCATTCGGGGACACAGGTTGAGCACGGGTTTCGGCCTTGAAAGATCCTGGGTGGCGATAAGGAGGAACGGACGGCCCGCTACACGGCTGTACTATAGGCGGTCAGTCGGTTCACAGGGAAAGGAAAGCGGTAAGGGCAAAGGGTTTGGCTGTGTTTTGAAACCGTGAAAGGCGTCTGGCTTTTACAGGGTGTCCCAAAATTATCCGGACAAATTGCAAAGCGGTTTTTTCCTATTTTTTCCCTGTTTTTGCAGACCATAATTTAATTTCTATGAATCGTTGAAGTGTATTTAATAAGCTTAAAAAGAAAACTGCGCGTGAATCCGTCATATCTCTTCGGAATAAATTGGAGAAGTTCGAACCAAATTTCTCTCTCCTTGCAAACGCTGAAAACGCGCATGCTTTTCGATCCCGTAAGAAACTTCAGCATGACCGGACGAACGAAGAAACCACAAGAAAAGTTCGGAAATGACCAGTCAACACTTTAGCCGGCCCAAGAACGCTAGGTTTACACCAGAAAAAAAACAGTCAGCAAAAAAGTTGAAATCGAGGTGCGCACCGCCCCGGTTGCCTTAAAGGTTTGGAGGAACCCTAAAACGCGATATGATTATTGTCAAAGGCCAGAGGCATAAACTTTTGGCGGTAACGATGATGCACAAGCTATTTAAATTAAGCTAACTTTGATTTTTGAGGAGCTTGAGCACGAGCAAGCATCGAAACACCTTGCCGAGTAATGGGTTGGAAATCGGTAATAAACGGAAAAAATGACCATTAACATGTCGGAATCTTGACGGAGTTAGGTCCGTTTTGCCAGAAAACGTCATTTCTTGCCCTCAAAAACTTCTGAACACATTTTGAAAGTTTACCGCAATTTTTATGTTATTTAATAGGCGAAAAATTTTAACATGCTCTTCGCTCGATTGTGAAGCTATTTTGCGTTCTCCAAGAATTTCTTTTTGCGCGGTGCATCGAAAATGCCTCAAAAAATATTATGAAATACAATGCGCAGGCCGAAAACAGCGGAAAAATTGAAAAAGTCAGTTTTCAGTTTTGTCCGGATAATTTTGGGACACCCTGTAGTGTTATAATCGGCTTCATAGGAACTTTTAAAAACGGAAGATCTATAGAAAAATAGTGAAAAAAACAGAGCTCATGATAGCTGACCTGAAAAATTGCCGAACTCGAGAAGATCACCGGAAATCAAATTTCAACACAATTTCTAGACATAGTTGAGAGATTCCGCTATCTGACCGGAACAAACAGACATTGCGTTATTCAGCACTGAGCTATGAGTTGGCTGAACACCAGAGGAAAGTGAGATTGATCCCCGTACGAGGCCGGGTAAAACTGGCTTTGATTGGGGGGAACGGGAAAGATTGGACTGTCTCGAAGGGGAATTGCGAGTTTTTCTGGATCACCTGCCTGTGGGATCAGTGATTGGTTTTGGGGGAGAAAGCATAGGTTGATATCTAACGTAGGCGTAAGGTATCTAAAAATTATCGAATGGAAATCTGAGAAATATTATTTATTTTAATTAGAAATATATTTCTTATGAAATATATTTCTGAAAGTCAGCTTGGAATCTTGGATTTCTACAAATTGCCACCCTCAGTTGACCTTCCCGAAAAAGCCAACCCCAAATCAATAGAGCCGAAGTGGTAGCCACCGGCGGGGGAGATCGCTTCGACCCGCGGGGTGGATGACACCTAACCCACAATTACCCACAGCGAGGGCTGGATAGGACAGACCGATACTCTTGACGAACATAGAAAAGAGGAGGGGCCACACTTTCTCTGCTATCAGCTGGCCAAGGTCAGCAGGGCGAACGGCTGGGTCTTAGGGGCAAAAAATGGGTTGAGGTGGTTGAAAGGTGAGGAGTAGAAAGTAAAGTAAAGTGAGTAAAAAGTGTAGATACGTTAAAGGTTTTAGAAGGTGGCTATCATCATCGCAAGCTGAGACCTAGAAGCTCATAATTTGGTGGCTGCGGCGGAAGTAAACAATCAGGAGTCACGGCGGCTGAGAGTCAAGGGTGGGTTCGGATCCAATTATGGTGCGTTCAGTGGGTGGGTCGATGAGATGGATTCGAGCTGGAGGATAGCAAAATATCTTAAATGTAGTTCAAAATAAAAATGAAATATACACATTTACATATTCAGATCAATTATACACCAATGAAATGCCTTAAGAGTATAACCGGTAATCTCTGCCTCAAAAGCTCTAAGCATTACCGCTTTCTTAAACCATTAAAACCGAAGCTTAGTAACAAAAGTCCGTATCTTTTATTGTATTTCTAAGGATGTTTTAGCGACCTTCTAAGCCCGTTGAAAGCCAAAGTAATTCATCTCGGCGAATTCATCAGCCATCCCCCCCAACCCGTCCCCCAAAAGAACCCGCAAGAAAGACAAATGGCATCCAGCAATCAACCACCACCAGGGGAACTGGGCAAAAAAACGGAAAAAAGAACCCCGTGCGAATCAGCGGGTCACCGGTCAAAATACCGAAAAAGCCCCGTCCCCTGCTGCCTCGCAATGTCGCCACGGGTCGTACCGATTTTCGAGGCGAGCCGGCGGGGAAAAACGAGCCGTGAAAAACTGACAACGGCTTATCGGGACCGCGAATCAGTCCTCTGTGGCTTTTCACAGGGAGGGGAAGGGGAAATCGGCTTTTCCTTGGATTTTTGCAAAGTGAGGTGAATTTGAAACCGGAAGTCGTGGGGTGGCAATATTTTCGGGGCCTTGGGTACGGCGGGGAAAACAAAATTTGTTTGGACGTGATTGGAAATTTTATTTTTGAATCTAGCTCCATTTCGGGAGGAAAATGGAGTTTTTCGGAAGGTATCGTCTATATTTGTGCATTAATACGAAAAACACACGTTGAGTAAAGCTAGAAAAATTGTGCAAAACTGTGCAAATTGCGATATTTAAACCTGAATTTAAAACTGTCGCATTAATTTTTAAACAAAATCACAAAACTAACAAAAGTGTAAGTCAAGATCTTAACAAAACCGCTGGTATTTCCGGCCCGAAAATATCTATTTTCCAGGTCCAGTTACAAGCAGGTGAAGTAGGCAAGGAGCCTCCCGGCAATTACCCCACTCGCTCCAAATCGGCCATTCCACGGTTTTTTTGCGTGGATTTGATGGACTTTACACATCAGCAGCGCCATCCAGCCCCCTTGTCCAGGCCACTATGTCAAATGGCGGGCCGGAACAAAAGGAATTCGATGGATGCGGGCCATGAGGAGACCGATCGGCCCCACAGGGCCCCGGGAAAACACCTCAAAAAGTGGTTGATAGATCGGCTGGATGGGAGGGACGGCATGGTTTTGGTTGCTTTAGTAGTCAGCATCGAACGTTACGTTAAAGCTCAGTTTTTTTCCGACGGAATACAACCTAAAACAGCACGAAAACTATGCAAAAATCCATTTTTGAATAGAGGAAAAAATTAGTCTAAAACCAACAGACAGCCCATAGTCATTTTCTAACCAGCCGGAAGGTGCAAATCCGGGTAAACGACCCTTCTCCACAGCAGGGATTTGCATAAAGGCTGCCCGGCCGGGGCCACCCATAATTGGGGGAATACCCCTAATCCTCGTATAGGGCAGTGAGGGGGAGTGAGGGCCAGAAGGAGGGGCTCACTTTGGAGGAGAAGGAGGAGGAGGAGGGCCACTAAAGGGATCTGGAAGGGAAGGCCCATTAGCCCCAGCCCTACTCCACGCTACTGCCACCACCACAAGGCCGCTAGAATTCGCTTGTCTCGTGGCCCAAGAAGTTTTGTCTGATTGCCCTCTGGCCCCCCAAGTTGAAGCCAATAGTCCATTAGGGGGTAGTTACAAAGAATGGGTGGGCTTGGTTGAGTAGCTTTCCCTAAAAAGGGTTGGCATTTAGGGTTCGTTGAGGAGGGAAAGTTCGTTTGAAAGCCCTGGGGAGATTAATTTAAAGATTGGAACGACTCACGGATACTGTGGATAAAGCGAGACTTAAGGCTGTACAAATACTACCTTCAGCCACGCAAAAATTCCCCCAAAAACAACCTGGGTTGTGGCGGTCGGCCATTTCCCCCTTTCCAACTACCCCTTCACTACGGAAATAAATTGGATTTGTGGCGCCCTGTGTGTGTGGGCCAGGCTAGATCCATTTGTGGAAAAAGAGCGCTCTAGGGGAGTATGAAGGCTGGAGGCTGGTCCCGTTTGCTCCGCTCCTCCGTCTTTTGCAGAACATTTTCCGGAGCATTTCCTGTGCCCTCGGCGGGGCTCAGTTTCGGGGGCCATGTTCCCCGCTCGGGTCCGTCTCGGCGAATTCGATTCCGAGCGCGGACAATGGTGGCTGCGGGAGGAGTGAAAGATGAAATTTAGGAAGGCGACTTGGGGAAGAGACTGGGGTCGGAATTTTGTAACGATAACGTCACAAAATTACCGATGTGCCGACTTTAAGGATGGAAAACGCGCGTGCTGGTCGCCAAGAATCAAAGAAAACAAAATAAGGAAGGGAGAGAGAGAGGCAGAGAGAGAGAGAGCGAAAGATTGGTTAGAAAAGATTTAATAAGCCAAATCCAAAAAAGTTACAATCCTTCTACTCCAACCGTAACGACGACCCAAGTAATTTCATCAAACATCACTCAAAGTAGCCCTATTGGCCACTAGCAGCCTCCTCACTCGAAAACGGAATTGATCCCACCGGATCGGTACCTCCAGAGAAAACACATATGGCTACTCCCATCGCTGTAGAGCAACCCCGAGAAAGCGAAGAAAAGTGGTGCGATGGCACATTCCACGTAATGACGGTTGGGTACACAATGTGGAGGGCCACGGACAAACAGATAATTTGCCTCCCCGCAACCCCCTGGTTCGAGACTAGCGCCCATGTGAAGCTTGAGGAGACCTTGGAACCCCTCGATTTGAACACGGAATTCCCATTGAACCCTTTGTACGGGGTGGCGTGTACACGGCTTGAGGCGCCTTGAGAGCGCAGGCACACACATATGGTAGACGCTATTATTTGTGGTGCTAATGAATAAACATTGGTCGGGCGGTTGGATCCGCTTCATGTAGGAACCTATAGCAGCCGGATGCTGCTTTTGGTCCTGGAAAGCTACCTGAATCGGGCGTGTTTGGCGAAAATCTGGTATCGGAATAGTAGGTCGGGGAAGCTCACTAGCTCTTTTTGCCACCTGTTCATAAAATATACTGCAGTTTTGTTGTGTTTTTAGTGCTTTTTTATTGCTAGGAAGCTGTAAAAAGTATTTAAGATGTCTTTGGTCATTCTCCTAGATCATACCTAAAAATCAAAAATTTTTCCAATTTGTTGCGTCATTTTTACAATTAAATATTGCTATAAAATATATTAAGCATTCATGATCACTAATTCATCCCGGCCAAATACTATATTTATTCCGGAGCAGAACGATTCCTTATTGATGACAAAATTAGGATTGAAGGTGCCTAAAATCTACATAGCAGGAACGTAACGGTCTTAACCCATACCATCCGCCTCTTCTGGAAGGAGAATATTGCCTTTAACCTGCTCAACGAGCTCTTCGTCCCAACAATAATCGATAAACAATTAAGAATCGAGTGAAAACAAGCGGTTAATGGGCAGAGACCACCAACTGAAGAACTTGGTGTTGGGGATATTAACTAAAATCCATACGAGCATAAACAACATCTGATTCCGAGAGCTTATAAACCCAAAGAAAATTTACGGCAAATGTAAATGTCACGACTAGAAGCGCGGATGCGGACTTAACATAACCTTTTTCCATCGAAGGCCAACTAAACCTGAAACAGGAAGATTTTCCCAAATGTCTTGATCATATTCTGCGTCTTGGCCGAACTAGAAAGCTGATGTTGCCAAAAGCAATCTTTGATAACGGAAGCAACAAGTGTGACGTAAAGTATAGCCGTCAAAACCGCAAAAAATGTGATGACGATAAAGAGCGAAACCATTGTCGCATTTGGCCACACATAAAATGCCTTTTCGACATGGCAAAGGCTCGGTTCGATTGGGCAAATCTTAAAGTATGCTACGCTCGAAAACTTCGACTTTCCAAAAACACAAACCGCGAACGCCTCGGCCAAAAATCGATTCTCAAAATAGAGACTCGAGAACATAAAATATATCATGATAGCCAGAATGGAAAATAGGAACACCAAGTAGCCACGCGCAACTCGGTAGAAGAACGTGGCATACTTTCCTCTAGTAATTTTTTGCTTAGACACTCCGGTATATAGGAATGAACACACGATGTAGGACATCAGAAGAAAGTAAATTACCTGCAAAAATTTTAGCTAGTTTTTCCGCCTTACCAAGGACAGCACCCGGAAATTCACCGAAAAATCGCCCGCTAAAAATCTTAACCCAATGGTGGGGAGAGGCCAATAATTTTGATGCTTGAAACGAGCGTATCGGTCGCTTCGCAAGCGCACTAAAACATGGGTAAATGAGTTTTCTTGAGCTTTACCAAGAGGTTCATTTGCACAACCTTATAGTAGGTTGTCGCGGCCGGATGTGTCGCGGTCAAATAGACGGCAACGATGAAAAATGCCGTGGTCAGCGTCCACGAAATATTATATGCAATGCATATCAGCCGGATTTGAGCCTCATCAGGATTGAACATTTATTCAGAGAACTTATTGTTAGGAAACCGGCGCCAAATGCCTATGGTAGAAAAAGCGGTCGGGAATCAGCAGGTGAATTTATGAAACTTAATTTTTCGCACCTGTGGCTGGATGAAAACAATGGCCGCTTGTAGTTAAGAGTTCAATGATGTCTTACAGAATTGTATACGCCAGATTCGGGTCTTTCAGGATTTTTTTGAAAAGTAGTGCAGCCCGGGAAATGAAGGACAGCCAGCGGTCACACGCGTGAAAAACAACTGACCACTCTTGGAGTCTAAGAATGGCCATCGCGTGCGGACTCCGGGGCCTCATCTGCACTCGTTCGTAAAAAGTTAGTGGACACGCGCCATTTAGAATGGGCCCTAGTGCAACGGGGCCCTAGTTCGTGCCTAGTACGTCTAGTACAAGTGTGGTCTATACGGTGGCCAAGCGTGCAAGCGCTTAGAACCTTTTTTAAGGTTTTATGTTGGCCCCAGTTAATTCGCTTTATGGTTTTCAGAAATTTCTGGCCTAAATGAAAAGGCATCCAGGTGGGATAACCACCTGGCGGCTTTATTAAACATTGAGGATTAACGTCGGTTACCGATTTACAACTACACCGAGGGAGACTTCTCACTACATGCTCTACTTCGTTATTTAGGGAGAGAAGAAGGATCCGACGGACCGATGGCTCTAACTTTTTGCAGCTGCGCCCTCACGTGTCGCCAATTTCCAGGAAACATTGGTATTATAATGGACAGACTGTTGGTAGTTGAATGCATGCAAGCCGTAAATGGGCACATCCCACCCACTAAATTCCCATTTAATGACGTTGCACACATCCGCTTACCGAAATATATCGCTTCATTCTGGATGAGCCCCGACACCCATAGCAGGTTTACAGCGAAAGGCATGAAAAATACACAAACAAAGGCCGCTGTCTAAAAGAACATATTCTAGAGAAGCATCGAGCGATTACCTGCAGCAAGAAAATCAAATCATAGACCCGAAGGATTTTCATAGTTTTGGTCGAGATGTTTTTGGGGACGCGTGCACGAAGCGCGTGGATAGCCCAAGCGTAGCCGAGTGCAATGGCTATCAACACTACCCCAAATCCATAGATCAAACAATATATATGAAACGGGAAACGTAGTGCAATCACTCCCACCTGGTTGCACAGTACGGGTTCCAGACGACAGATCTGAAAATATGATATGATTTTCGGAATATCTTGTTTGGAAAATCGTATTTTCGAAAATCATGGCTCCGAAAAAAACTTTTGAAAAGCCTTGTTTTCGAAAAGCCATAGCTTCATAAAGAATATTTTTTTTGGGAAACCAGTTTCTGAAAAGTGGCAGACACACCCAAAAACGACTGAAAATGGGCAAAAAATCGTCATCCCATTTTTTCTAGGGGAACGATAAAATGAATCTTCGCAAATGGGGAACTTGGTGAAAAAAGATCGTCCAGAAAACTCGATACCTCTGCCGGGTCCAGAACCATCCCACCGATGGCATAAAGGTCCCAGAGACTCGCCGATAGATAAAAACCACAAAAAACAGCGACACCGGGCAGGATGCAACGTCTGTAGCCAACGAGTGAATGACGTTGACTAATGTCGGACTTGGTGATGCCGGAATGGAGCAGTAGTACAGCAGAGCAAACGACGCACATTCCGTAGACGTTCTAGAGGTCTCAATATAGGAAATTATTGACCCTAAGGTACCAGTCACTTTACGTCTTTTTCCTTAAGCAGACTTACGATAATCAATGTGTAAATGTATAGGTGAACCTCTAGCTTCAGAAATCGCACCGCTATCAACGGCGCCGGAATTATCATCTTTGCCAGTGTAGCCGCTGTATCGGCAGTTTGGCACGCCAACTACCAGAAAAAAATTATTGTTTGCGCTCTAACTGACTATTATATTGATCAGCAAAATCTTGTAGCGTTTGTTAGCATCAGGGTGATTGATTATCAGTAATCCAGCCAGGGCGAATAAACAAGTACCAATACACCACAAAATATCGTAGGCCAGACATATTTTATCGATGGTATCAGCATCGGGGTTGAACATTTCATCCAGAGTGGCTTGGACTTCCGGAAAGCGAAAGAATTCCTTTGCAGCTGCTGGCCTCTGCGCGGGAGGGCGCCCTACGGAAAAGCCGGATCGATCTGGCATATCCTATCCGGGTGCGTTCACGGAATTCAGGCGCGTTCCCACACACGGCCAATCAAACAGGCCAAAAACGGCAATGTGCCGGGAGGGGCAAAAGCGTCGATAGGAGCGGAACGTAGCGGGCGCCAAAAAGTTTAAACTCTTATAACTTTTTCAAACCGACTTAATATTGAAAACCCAATATCAATTATTGCAGAGTAGGATTTTACGGTTCGAATGATACCAAAGACAGCAAGTTAGCCCTCCGAAATCCCACTTTTCACAAAGTCGCCAACCAAAACCGCCTTCGTTTCGATACTTTTTGAATTCAGTTTTCGTAGTGCTTGGTAGCATTGGAATCGCCTTTTCTCATTCTACAAAGTTGGAAATCGCTCTTTTTAAAATTCCATTTAGTTTTAAAGTTATAGGGCTACAAAGTTTTGGCCCCATACATTTTCTTGACGAATGGAGCGTCGCGTCGCTTAGGCCCTTATTGCCGCAAATTCTGGGCGTGCACATTAGGTCCCGATTTAGACACAAGCAGCCAACGCGTCGAATGGATTGAAAAACGCAGGGTATTTTATAACTTCGTTATGTCAGCTTCTTGATCCGGGGCTGAACGTTACAAGTGTGTCAATGGTATTTTCGCTTCCACTTCTGTATCGAAGCTGATTTATTACTCGCAACATTTCTGGGCAATCACGACAGCCCGTATCGAGTGATGTTTTCGGTTGATTTGCATCCTAGTGGACGAAGAAACTTGGCCGGATACAGCGGCGATCCGTTCCGCGTCAGACACACGCTTCCCTTGCATCTGCCGCCGTAACCGCTTCCACGTACTCGGGAATATAGGAACGATAATCGATAAGCTATTTGAGGAAGAATGCAAGCAAGCTGTTAATGGACATAGCCCCGCGACTGAAAAAAACGCTTAAGATATCATCCAAGTCACCAACCAATAAAGATGAACTGATTTTCGCCCACTCCAAAGAATAATAAGATATTTGTGCAGAACGGAAGTCCAAATAGCAAGCCGAGACTCAGCAGCTTAATGGGAATGAAACCATAGTAAGAAAAAAATACCTGGAAATGGAATACTCTCTCAAATACATCCATCATTTGTCGCGTTTTCGTCGACAGCGGAATGTTGTTGGCTTCTTTCACGAAGGCACGAAGAACCCATAGATATCCGAAGAATATGGAAATGATGCAGAAGGCCAAGCCGCATATGAGTGCGTACATATACCCCGGTATTATAATGAGAAATGTCGGTGGTTGATTGCATAGCATCGGATCGGCTTCGCAGATCTGATAAGGAAAATATTTTCGCGCTTCCGATGACACGCGACACTAATCCACGTGGAGTAACTGTTACGGGTACCCACGCATTGACTACGATTCCTACCTTGCTAGCATCGGCGAGTACATAACCAGCCAAATATAAGTGCCAGATGCACGCGCTGAGATAAATTAAAATCAGCAGAACGCCAAATGGAAGCAGGTTGACTGCCATTCGATTCCGCATCTCGTGATTATGCCGTTGGGTAAGTCGCACTTTCGCAAAGCCAGCGTATAGAAATGAGAAGAAAACGTAAAGGATGCCAATGGTATATGTTTGCTAAAGGCAATAATTTTGGAGTCAATATGAGCTTACGGCAATAGTGCAGCACTGGAATGTGGTAACATTGATTTGCAGGAGGCGGAGAGCTAGTTTCGGCGCCAGGATTACCACCTTGCAAATGGTTGCTATCGTATCCGTGAATTGACAGGCAAACTGAAAATTGTCGTTAAATACAAATAGCTATGTCTAGAAATATGAAAACTAGTTTTATTAATTATTGTTTAATAAAGCCTTACCATTAAGTTAATTTGCACGATTTTATAGTGCCTGCTGGCCAGCGGGTGACTGTTAATCATATAAACGGCTACGCAGAAAAATACAGTCCCCAAACCCCATGCAGCATTATAGGCATGCATTATGATAAAAACCGTAGGATCATCAGGATTAAACATTGTACGGGTTACTATGGTGCGAGTAAGCGATACTGAAGTCCAAAAATCCCTGGGTGGAATCAATCTCCCGGTTCACCTGCCCCGTGGCTCTTGTTTTCTGTAAGTCAAAAAAGGTGACCCAAACATTTGTCTCACGTTCTACGGTTTTGCAAGAATTGTCTATGCTCTAAATAAGGCAAAAATCTGCTAAATGCCTTCTGATATCACATTTTTAAGCGGTATGTGAAGATACGCCCTCTTTTGCCTCCACGCTCCGATTTTTTAGGATATACTTTATGCACATAGAAATATTACGGGAAGAAGCACTGAAAAAGACACTCCTGAAAATGCGGTTGAGTTGGGAACGAGTGATAGTATAAACAAAATCAAAACAAAACATGGCGGACCCGGATCGGAGAAAAATCTGAAAAAGGCAATGGTCGGATGAGAAGGGGGAGGGGGTGGTAACTGAAAACGGCAGATTTGCAGAGAATTACGGCTACAGTTTGAGCAGTATCACATAGAAAGTGAGGAGTCGGGGCGAGAGAAGGAGAACGCAAAATTTAAGAAAAATGAATTTTCCAGCTCAAACGTCACGTTTTAAGGTGTCGGCAAGCCTCGGCAGACTTGTGAATTTTGGTCTGGGGCGGATTTCAGGGAGTTTAGGGGCAAAAACTAGCATTTGGCATGGATAGGAGGAGAAGGTTTTACAGAAATTTCTACACAAAATACTGGCAATGTTAAGTATGAGCTGGGGGTGTGTTCGTGGTAGTCTGTCGTGGGGCAGGGGTTCGTTTTTCCATTCTCTATCGTCCGTATGTCATATAGCCATAGTACTGGTTGTTGTACTGTTGTTGGTAGTAGCCAGGGTAGTGCTGTCCGTATCCGTAGGTGTTGTAGCTAAAAACGGTTTATATTGACTTCATCGCAAGGAAATATAGAGCTACTACGGTATTACATATCCTCCTTTTTCCCTTCCCCCCCCCTTCTTCCCCCCTCCTCCCCCCCCCCTTTTCCCCTTCCCTTCTTTTCTTTTTTTCCCCCCTTTTTTTAACCTTTTTTTTATTCTTTTTTTTTTTTTTTTTTTTTCCCCCCTTTTTTTAAATCCCCCCTATTTTTTTTAATTTTTTTTTTTTTTTTTTTTTTTTTTCTTTTTTTTTTTTTTTTTTTTTTTTTTTTTTTTTTTTTTTTTTTTTTTTTTTTTTTTTTTTTTTTTTTTTTTTTTTTTTTTTTTTTTTTTTTTTTTTTTTTTTTTTTTTTTTTTTCCCTTTTTTTTCTTTTCCTTTTTTTTTTTTTTTTTTTTTTTTTTTTTTTTTTTTTTTTTTTTTTTTTTTCCCCCCTTTTTTTATTTTTTTTTTTTTTTTTTTTTTTTTTTTTTTTTTTCCCCTTTTTTTCCCCCTTTTTTTTTTTTTTTTTTTTTTTTTTTTTTTTTTTTTTTTTTCCCTTTTTTTTTTTTCCTTTTTTTTTTTTTTTTTTTTTTTTTTTTTTTTTTTTTTTTTTTTTCCCCCCCTCCTTTTTTTATTTTTTATAAAAAATTAAAAAAACCCTTTAAATAAAAAAATATAAAATTTTATACCCCCCCTTATTTTTTTTCCCACAAACCCCCCCCCTCCTTTTTTTTTTTTTTTATTTCCCCCCCCCCCCCCCCCCCCCTTTTTTTTTAAAAAATTTTTTTTTTTTTTTTTTTTTTTTTTTTTTTTTTTTTTTTTTTTTTTTTTTTTTTTTTTTTTTTCCCCCCCCCCCCCCCCCCACCACAAAAAAAAACCCTCCCCCTTCCTTTTTTTTTTAAAATTGCTAAAGGACCTCCGCTAGGTTGCTTAGTAGTATATTTAATACAAGCGCAAAAAGCTTACTTGTAAGACGGAACAATGGTGCCGGTCTTCATATCAGGATAGTAGCTCGAAAGGGCATATCCGCCGTGCTTGGCCTCGAAAGCCTTGTCATCTTCTCGCTGGAAGAATTCATTTTAGACCCTCGCTAATTTTGCGATACCTTCAGCGCGTGGGCCGACAGGAACATGAAAATGGTGGCAATGCTGAGGAAAGCTGCCCCAGTCCATGCCAACACCAGCGTCCATCCGTAGCTGATCCGAGTCGTTTGCTTTAGGATCTCAAAAAAAATTATAATTTTTGAAGAAATGCAGCAACTTTAAGGGCCTAACGACGTCCAAGGTTTATATATAATCTAAGACGTCACCCACCGGTTCCCAAGCCTTGTAGAACGGAGCCATATCAAGCTGATTGCGTTCCATGTAATCGACGTAATGCCAGATACCAAGTCCGATGAAGAAGAAAAGCACTAAAAATCCAATTTCTTTTCACCGATTTAACGAAAACAAGGGTTTTTCGTAATAACCTACTGGAGAATAGCATAACCACAGCGGTGGTTGTGACGTATCGCTGGCTACGGCCCCAGCATGCCGTCACGCCGATAGCGAACGAGATGAAGAGGAGCAGAAGCCCGACGGCGAAGGAGACCACCAAGCCGCGCATCAGCCACAGACGGATATTTTGGAGCTAAAAAAAATTATAAACTACCTCGTTAAAGATTAGTAAGTGCTAGAATTCGTTCGCTTCGAGTGCCGTACCTGCGTGAAGTGCATCGACTCGGAGTCCTGGGGGAAGTAGTCATTGTAGGTGATGCAGTTGACGCCGAGTTTGTTGTAGCTGCCGATACCTAGATGGTCGTGCTTGAGACCGTATCTGCACTATAGATTTGTATTCAAATGTTTGCTGCATTTTCGGCTATGACCGCATATTCACGCAGTAATCAAAACATCTCTGCTAGGTTTTTCAGATTTTTACTAACTACAGATTCCTTTTTATTCGCACCGCAGCCCACCCTAAATCGATAGATGCAAGTTTCCGCCGCTGTGGTCGAGCCCCCTATTTAGTATATCAGTCGAGATCATCGCCCCGGGGAGTCGCCGTCAGATCGAGATTTTATCTCATCTGCCCCCCCCCCCCACGGAATTATGCCAAGTGAAAGCCAGAATGGAATGCGAATTTGATGGAATAATGGGGGATGAAACCAGTGGCTAATCACTTGATACGAACCATTTGGAAGGGTGTCGCCGAAGCAGATGTTGAACAGGCCGTAGTTTCTGGAGTAGAAGAGTTTGTTGCTGACGAAGGCATCTTTCAGTTTCATATTTAGGTCTTGATCATGGGTGAACGCGTTGACGATGTCTCGGCGGTTGACCTGAAAGAAAAAGGTTGCTTTTAAGGTCTTAAATAGTCTCTGTCTCTTTTTAAACTATTTTAAAAAGCCTTTTAAGGTGAAAATCCATAGAACGTTGGACTTGACTTAACGACAAAAACGGACGATCCCCAGGCACAATTCGATTTTTACATGAATCTCGAAACCTTTGTTACCCTCCGAACAATCTTTTCTTCAGCCCGCATAAAATATCCCCTCCGCCCCTCCGCTGCCCGATCCCATAAAAACGGTCTACCATCTAGTAGGCACCCACGGTGGGGGGCTGGGTGGGTGTGACAAATTGTTTTGGTTGACCTTCGGGGTGTGTCCCTCGCCCTCCTCTACCTTCAGGCTCTCCTGCAATGCCAAAAGATCTCTCATCGATCCCCGGCCGGCCTCAATTATGACCCTAGCGGCCACATGAAAGGAGCGGGAAGACGGGTGGACCCTGTAACACGATCCCCCTTCTTAATTTTTTTTTTTTTTCTTTTTTTTTTTTTTTTTTTATCTTTTCCCCTTTTTTTTTTTTTTTCCATTTTTTTTTTTTTTTTTTTTTTTATTTTTCTCCTCTTTTTTCCCTCTCCCCCCCCCCTTTTTTTTTTTTTTTTTTTTTTTTTTTTTTTTTTTTTTTTTTTTTTTTTTTTTTTTTTTTTTTTTTTTTTTTTACCCAACCCACCTGGGGGTCAACCGGTTATCGCGGGATCGCGCTAGCAAGGTGGTTTTGATGTCAAGAGGAAGTGATCGCGGTAAGGTATAGAGTTTCCTATAGAAAACTGGGAGGAGTAGGATGAGGTACTTTCCCCGCATGGCGTTTTCGCCCCGAGCCGACTTGCCGGAACGGTCTTTGGTACCTACTTACGGCCTGTTAATAAGCAGCGATACCTCACTACGATTTGGTAATACGTACCGATACTCGATACGGACTGTTAATAAACCGCGATACCTCGACACGATGAATGATGAATGAAGAGCTACAAATTTGCGTTACGAACTGGTTAGGCGTATGATACAGCAATACGATCTGTTAAAACCTGCGATACCTTACCAGCAAGTATCTTTTAACCGCTGAGCCATTAGAAAGCTACTAAGTCCATGGTATATCCCCTTTTTCAGACAGTCGACCCTTATACCCCTCGCCGCCTCGGTTTTTGGTGTGTACACACTCGACTTGGGTTCGATGGAGCGCGGGTCCTTGAATGTCCATCCAAGTGCCCATTAAAAACACTTGGGCTCATCCCCTTTCGGGAAATCTTGAGGAAAACGGATCGAAAAGTCATATAAAAATTCTAGAATTAGGATTAGAATTTATTTAATTTATATAGTAGAAATCGAAAAAATCACGCGCAAACGGAATCTTCAGGAGCACTTCTAAAAAATCGTCTGGTGCTCTTTCACCAAATCGTAAAGAATATTTGCGAGCTTCCCTCGTCAGGTAGCGACAAAAACCCTTAAACGATATGCAAATTTTTGGGGCCAATCTTGCTCGCCATTCCACTCGTTCCACCTTGTTTCCCATCCCAGCCGGAACCCATGGAATTGGAGTTGACGGTGAGCGCTATGAGGAGGCAGAGCGAGAAACTGGTTCGCCACAATTTTGTGTGTATCCCACGATTGTGCCGTGGCCTGGTGTTGGCCTTGAGGGTGTGTATTGACATATTTGTTGACTTATGCACGACGAGGGGGCTATTGCGCAATGCACGGGCGATTAGCCTCGAAAAATGTGGCCATGTCATGGAGGAGGGTGAGATGGTGATGTTCCTAGTGGCCTTGCGTAATATGATACGGTTAATGGGGGGATGGGCGGAACTTTATAAACCGGCTTTTTGATCATAAATTTCTGAGGAAAAATTTTTAGCTGAAAAATAGCTTCGGAGAAAATTCTCGTTTTACTAGACCTTTAAATCCAATTGTTTTAGCTACATTAACTCCAATTTCAGGTCGAACCACGCACAGGTGCATCGCTTTTAAGCGCCAGGAATTTGTGTGGTGACCCGGCATAATGAGGGTCCCCCACCCTGGTGATCCCGAGACAACACGCGGACCGTACCGGAGGAGCGTTCCGTACACCCCCGCATACACACAACGGCTCGATCCTATTTGCATTTGGCCGGGAGGAGGGGAGGGGAGAGAGCGAGACATCTGATGGATGGATCACGGCACGCGACCATTCCGCAAACGCCCTATGTGCAATCGGATACCGGATCCGAGAATGCATAAATTTGGTGGAGAAATGGGGGTGATAAGAACGGAATTGTGAGGGGTGGACGGGTTCAGGAAATTTGCACAAAAATTAAAGTGGTTTCCTTCGCCCAAAAAAAGCTAAAAACGCGCCAACAACTCTCTCTTTTCGCTTTCTCTCTCTCTCTCTCTCTCTCTCTCTCTCTCGCTCTCTTTTAAAGTCTCCAAGAGCTCAAAACCGCTGAAATCCGAGTTAAATTCTCTTTAAAAAAACGTTTCAGACCTACTCTCACCCCTTCAAAAACGCAAACCTAACCACCCGCCACGTCCCAATTCCCCCAAAGCGCCACTTTCACCTCCCGGATGAGGTACAAGCCCCCCAACCCCATTCCCGATGTGTCCAGTAGCTGGTAGTAGCAGCAACTACCAGTCTGAGTCTCGGTATGGTAAGGAGACTCTCCTCTCCGGGCATACAAGCCTCACCTACATATTGGCGGTGTCAAGTACCCCATAGAGGAGGAGGGGGCTGAAGGGCTTGTGTGGCTAGGCACTTCCTCCATTTATGGGCTGCTATGGTAAGGTCAACAATGGGATGGAGAGAAATCAAGGGGAGATGATGGCGGAGTATCGATCGAGGGGTCATTAAGGGTATCGGTAGCTTATTGCCGGAAAAAAGATAAAATGTTGAACCGGAAGTGGAAATTATGCTTCGTTAACTTTCGTTAGGCAAGAGTAGCAGATATTCTTTTGGAACTTTGAGAAGAATACCGATCGTCAAAAATTGAAATTAGGATTCGAACTTCCGGCACTACCGTTCCGAAAAGCCGTTCTCAAGCTCACGGCGTAGAACCGCTTGATTGGCCACGTTTCGGCTCTGTAGTCACCATTCAATCGCAGCCCTGTAGCGGCTTCTTCTTCTTCTCCTTCTTCTTTGGCTCCTTCTTCCTCAGCTAGTGAACACCACTTTCCCCCCATAACAGCCACTTACACGAAGCCTGCAGCAGAAGAAGAAGCCATTCACCCCCCCGGATTGAATGGGCAGCAGATTGGGCTAGTTATGCCCTTCCCCCTGGTAGTGTCGTTTAGATGGTTTGGCAAGGTGGTGTTAGAAAGATACAGTGCAGAGATTACAGTCATGGTATTTTTTTCGGCCTTTTCCAATAGTCTGCCCCGTTCTTTTTAAAAATCGTCGCCAGGCATGTCTATCAGACGGGACGCTGGCGTTGGGGTATGCTAGAGAGATCTGGTCGAGACTTGAGGGTGTCCACCCTCCTGCCCACTCATCGATCCCTGGGCCCTGGCCAACGGCTTGAGGGTGCCGATCTGACGAATCAGGGGCTGGTGACTAGGGGGAATCTGCACTTTTGGGTGCAAATGATGGAGGCAGCCTAGAAGAGTTCGCTTCGGAAGGAAGCGAATACTTTGCGTTTGGGCTTATTTATGGGAAAGAAGCCATACGGTGGTTCGAGAAAAATATGCGAAGTAAACAGGGTGTCGGAAAAAAATCGACCCCCTTCTAGCGGGCCGCAGTATGTCCGATTGTGATGATTTAGATATCTATCGAAAGCTGTCGAAAAGGCGAGAAAACAAGCACTTTTCGTTTTTTAATATAGCCATTTTTAATCCACTTAATTTAGGACCAAAATCCATAAAACCGCAAATTTTATGCAAAATCAACATGTTAATTGATTGCTAAAGCAAACAGGACGACGCGGATTGTACTCTTTTTTTGAGTAATTGTTAAATATCGAGCGCTCGCTAAAAAATTTTGTAAAACGACAAGCACCTATTTTCTCGCAGTTTCAAGGGCTTTCGAATGGTGTAAAAATTATCCCGACCCGACCTTTCGCCGGACCGCTAGAGGGGGTCTATTTTTTTTAGGGACACCCTGTAGAAGCGTAAAATCACACTTAGCATTACGTTACGATGTAACGGGTAACTCTCATGATTTAGCGTCTTTGTATACGTAAAACACCGGGGCAAAAAGGGGAAAAACATAGCCATTTCTTGCTGTCGCGCTCCCTTTAGCCTTCCTCAAATTGCCGTAGCCCATCCAACTCCCCCGACTGCCATCGCAAAAACCCGAGCGCGCCTCACAACCTTTCAGACCAATCGTAAAAACTGTCGCCGAGGCGCTGGACAGACTTTCCCATACTCGCTGACGGTCGAAAGAACCCGAAATGGCCCTGGGAAGTCCCCCTTATACGGGCGCGGGGGTTGGGTGGGTCGGTGAGTTGCGCGGCAGCGCTAATCGCGCCCGCGGGGGAGATGATTATTCAGGTGGGAAGTGGAAGACGTAGATAGGAAAGAGCGGGAAATAGCGAATGATCGACGAAAATGGAGGAAAAGCTACTTTAGTAAGGAACCCTAAATGTCTAAAAATTCCGCGACTCCACTTTGCAATAAAAGCACTAGAGAAAAATGTGCACGGGCGCCCCAAAGCGATTAGAAGCGTTTTTGCCAATTTTGCGATCCCCGAATTGCCGTTCAAAAAAGCAGACAAGTGCCACTTTTTCGTCCGTCCCTCTTCTTTTTTGCCACGGCAAGTTTTGGGAGCGCCTGACGAGCGCGGGTAAACTTGGCTCCCTCCCTTCCCTCCATTGCCCAGATCCATATCTCGGCCAATTCCCCGAGATTCCCATGCACGGTTTGCGCGTATTTGGAGCAATTTATCAGGCCAAGCGCGCGCGTGGGGGGCGAGACGACCCTGTGCTCTTTTTCGGGGGGATAGCCGACCCCCCTGGGGGTGCCAAGGTCAAAAATGGCTCGTAGAGGTTTGGGGAGGAGGATGAGAAGGAGGAAGGGGAGCTGGATTAGGCGGAGCAACACAATACAAAAGGAAAGGGATTGGGAATGAGAGAAAAATTATTGTAATGAATAGTTGATAGCTCGAGAGCAGACAAAAACATCAAAAAAATTACTGACCTGGTATTCGACCCAATTGTCGAAGGAGAGGCCGACAATCATCAAAACGACGCCGAGGAGGGAGAATATTGTCGTAAACGACAACATCATTGGAGAGGACAGCATTGCGGCTGCCTGAAAAATATTAGGTTTTTAAAGGTGCGAAGACTCTGTGAAAACAGGAAAATTCAGTTCGATTTGCAAATGAGTTTGCGTTTTAGATATCATGGAAACCTAATACAGAGTAGAGAAAGAGCGTAAGAGAGAGAGAGAGAGAGAGAGAGAGAGAGAGAGAGAGAGAGAGAGAGAGAGAGAGAGAGAGAGTATGAGAGACCTTGATATATACAAAAAAGGTATATCAATATTAAAAATCCGATAACATCCGGGAAAATGCCGAACAACCGTTGTAAAAAAGAGGATTTTGCATAGTCCGTAGCGCTGAATCAGCAAATCGTTCGGCAAATACGAGATTTCCAACCGTAAACAACGGACGGATGTAAGATTTAATTAGCAAAATTATCGATTTTTTTGCCGATTTCCGGATCAACAAAAACGAACGCCCTCCTCCAAACAGTGGTAAACATGGGCAAGGGCTAGGTGGATGCAAATCGAAAATCCTTCGGAGAGACGAGAGGGGTCTGTGGAGGCGGTGCACAGGGGCTGCGCGTACCCCACCATCCGATTCCTCGATGAGACTCCGCCCCATTCCTATGGACGGACAATCGGGAGGAATGGGAAGGAGGAAGAAGGAATGACGAGAAGGCGAGGCCACTAAAGGTCTCGCTAGGGGGAAAAAGAGGAAGCAAGAGATCCCGGATACATGGATCAGCGGAGATACCGGTATTCCGGAAAATCGGGACCCGGGAGCGGGATCTACGGAATCGGTTACCGGGCTATTCAGGCGGCGGTAACTGGTTTTGTGTCGCCTAGAACCTAGGATATACTGAATTCTTTTTTTGGGGTTCTCCATGTTATTTAAGCAGAAGAAATTTACATAGATTGTTTTGATTAATCTCGGTTTCTCTCTTTTCTCCTACCTCGCTTTTACTAGGCCCTTATGGCGGTCACTGTCCGCCACCACCGTTCAGAAGTTTCAAAAAATACAGTACCCCAAAATGTCAATATTTATGAACACAAAAACCCCTTCCGGAACAGGGAAGCTGAGGAAATAGATATGTTTGTGGCGCGAGACGGTAGTTCTTCAGCGAGTCGTCGAGGGAGAGAGCGAGAGAGAGAGAGAGAGAGAGAGGGAGAGCGACAGACAGACATAAAGGCCGAGCGGTGCTTATTGACAGGCCAGTATGAGGATGAATAGATGGTTGACAAGGGGGTGGGTGCCCAGAAAAGGAGACCCACGGATGGGCCCCTACCCAGGGTCACAAAAAGCGGGACGGTGGTCCACCCATTCATCCAAAGACCACCACCACACCCACATGACGGAGAGGTCTCGAGGTCAAACGGTCACACAACACGGCGTACGGCCTAGAGGGGAAGTATTCAAACTAGCCGAGGTCCAAAGCCGAGATCGCAAAACGGGACCGATACTGTTTAAAGGAGCGTGCAAGGCAGGATTCTTGGATTTTGTCACTCCAGATTTTCTGCCTTCTGTGTGCCGAGATTTTGCGACGCGCACGTGACAAGCCATACATGTACGCCTAGCTTTTCGAAACAGAGGATTCAAAAGCGGACCGCGAAGTAGAGGTAGAGGTCAAAAGATCCGGTTTAAAGGGTTTCAAGGCAATGTTTTGGATTTTCTAGGCTCTGGATCGCTTATTTCAGTGGTACTTAAAGACGGGGTAAGCACGTTTTTTCATTGCGTAATGAGGTACCACCCCAAGAAATCTGTTGCATTACGGACGCGGTACGTAAAGTCTACTTACCACTTCTACGGATAAATCTTCATGGAAGCGAAGTCCATTAAAATCTGACCAGACGATTTAGGAATTACTGTAGTGTGGCATATCAACCAGACCCTACAATTCCAGTAAAGAAAACCCGAAAACGTAGTGTATTTTCAGAAAAGAAAAACTAGTCAGGCAGTGCTGTAGTTTTTTATGAAAAGAAAGTTCAAGTCAAGTACAACCCCTCAAACACCCAAAAAAGCTCCGTATTGCCAGCTGACCAGCTTGCACCTGCTGGGCGGCCCGTGAATCAGGGTGCACCGGGCGATTTCACATCCATGCCAGTCGACGTGGACCCTCGACACCAAGGGCCCTTTTTTGGCCTCGAAGGACCGGGTGGACGAAGAAGAACAAGAAGAACTGGTCACTGGAGGGGCGGAGAAGCACAAACATGCATCCAACGGAGAGGACAGGGCAACCACCACCCCCTTTCACACGCACCACCATGCACCCCCACCTAAAAAGGGGTGCTGCGACGACACCCATAGCCCGATTGGGAGGAGCCCGTTTTTTGGGAGGATGGTGATGGTGATGGCGTCGGCGTGTCGGAGGAGTATGGTAGAGTGCTGTAATCTTGGAGTATAGGTGTTCAAGCGACAGCGACACTAGAGAGTTGTTAGAGGGAGGGAGCGAGAGAGAGAGAGAGAGGCCTAGAGTTGCGCGTCAGGAACGGAAAGAAGCTGTGAGGAAACCACAAAAATCCTGTGGTGGATGTCCCGTTATCTACTACTACTTCGCCACGGGTTAACGACAGTTGAAATGCCACCAAATCGAGAATGTCGACACGACAAGATGCCGACAGCCAAAAAATCTTCTAAGGTTGTTTCCAGACATTTTCCGTTTTCCAACCATCTTCTGTCGAATTTTTACATACTAAGACTTTGACACCCGGATTTTTGGCTACCGTAATCTTTTATTTAGCTGTTACTTCCTGATTTTGCAAGCCTTAAGTATTTTCCCTGATTTTGATGTCGAAACAGCTACCAAATATTGGCCACACTCACTTGACCCTCTCCAATTTCCCGCCCACCTTTGAAACCGCCTCGCTACCCGTCTAGCCGACAGCCACCCCCCAAATTTATGATCCACTGATAGCATTTCTCATCTCACTGCCTCACCCATTACGAATGCATCTTTAATTCGGAGCCCCTCCGCTCGAGCGGACGGTAGCAAGAAGAAGAGGCACAGGGGGTCCTTGACCTTTCTCGCGGCGGTAGAGGAGGGGATAAGGCATCTCGACGCCATATAGCCATCTCTGAAGGCGGGAGGAGACCCCAAAATTGGACTATGCACGGCGGGATTCTTGCAATACACGGCTCGTTGGATTAGCAATACCTCGAGGGCTCTTCAAAAAAAAGGGCCAAAATATCATGCATTTTGCTGGCGATAGTGGGTATCCGAACAAGCGCACGCAATATACAAAAGTACTAACAAAAACAAGAAAGCCCTTGAAAATGTGAGCCAGCTATTTTTTTGGCGTACTTTCGTTCATCTGTCACGGTTGTTTTTCAGACGCCACTCTCAATATAGCGTCAAAAAAATATATGGAGGATTGTTGATTTCAGCTCAAAATAATTTCATACCCTGCGCCCCAAAAACCCGCTTCGCGAGCCTTGGGAGATGCGAAATTTGACCTCCCGACAACCGGGGGTCCATCTTCCCATCCCCCCTCCTCGACCACACTGGCGAATGCAAGCGGCAAGGATAAGGAAATTCTTCACATTATGCCTCGCGGAGCCCAGAAAGTCGTAAAAATCGTAAAAATCAGAAACGCCTGCGGACCGCTAGGTAGGGGTTTTTTCGGACACCCTGTATGGCAAACATTGATGGCGCCAAGCCAAAGTCAGGTTCCCCGCTAACGGCCCAACACCAAAGCCACTTATGCGGCTTCCCCGATGGGCTGCCGTCGATGCTGCCGAAGAAGGCGATGGCGTGGAGTAGGGGTTCGTTCGGACTCATCACGCTGTTTTGCGTCAATAGTCCGAAAAATTGACGGTAAAATTAGAAGGAACTTCGGGTGGATCCCTCAAGACCCTTTAAAGTGGATTCCGACGGCATATCATCGGTTACGCCGAAAGAATGGGTCTGCGCCTCTCCTCCGGGCGCGCCCTTGGCTACTTGCCATGTTGGTGAGGGGGATCGACACATGCCGTCGGCAGCCCTTTAAGACAAAACAATTAGGGCATCGCAGCCGATCTCCAACGCCGGAATTTGCCTTCGTGAAACACACGAAATTCCGCACCGGAGGATATTTTGGCTAACCCTTGTGATTACGCATGTTAACCGTCGTGGGGGCGCGCTTGTGTGCCTGTTTACGATTGCCACCTCGCTTTTTAGCTGCGCCCCGTGTCGAAATCAAATTGCCCCACAGTATCATCACTGGAACCACGCATTGCCACCAACGCCCATAATAAGAAAATGTGTGAAAAGAAAATGACCCTCCAACCCCCTCAATCACCACATTAATGAAAACGTGGAAAACTAGAATGTTAACCCCATTCCGGCAGGCTATTTTTGCGTAATCGGTCCTACTGACGCGATTTTCGTGGCGTCACTGTTCGCTGACAGGTTTTTGCAGGGTGTAACCGTTTATTCTCCCCAAGGAATTTTATTTCTTTTTCGTCTCTGTATTCTCCGGTTAAGCAATAAACATCAAATATGCAGTAAAAAAAATTGAAACAACGGATTACGTGATGAATATTATTCGATTTCGGCATTTGGAATTTAAATTATCATAGTTATTCTGTAACTATGAAAATACCGAGCTTTTTGATAGATAATCCTAGCACATCTCAACACCAACCGGTTATCCCAGTAAAAATAAAAATCAACCTGCATGCCGCCAGTGTCGTGGCGAATCTCACAGGCTTCTCACAAGTCGATGTCGGATATAAAAATGCGTATTTGACCCAGTATTATCAATCCGTGCTAAATCGCTTTTCCGCTAGAACATCCTTACCTTCCATGTCAAAATAGTTTTTTAATATTTCTAGAATTTTTGTCACTTGTATAACCTCGTAACCATCACCAACGGGCAATAGGTTACGCGCTGAAAATGCGGCTGTGGCGGTTGCATGCTAAAGGGCACCACCGAGCCTCTCTGCCATTCTCTTGCAAAATCCTCGGGGCAGAGTCATGTGTTTGACCCGGACATACTTTTGCTTTTCTAGGTTATCTTATGCATTTTCTAAATGCTTTAAAACATATATCAGATGCAAAATTCCAGATGGGGAACACTATCCAAAAGATCGAGGAGCTGCTGAAGCCGGACGGGATCTCACAACCGATTACACTCGGTTGGGAGGAGTTTGCCGGGTATATTTGCGAGATGAATAGAAAGTAGGTTTTTAGGCAGCTTAGTTTAATATTAATAAAACAAGTAATGTAGTTTAAAGGTAAAAAACTATCCGATGACGTTTCAGATGTCGAAATCAAGTCAAAGATGGGGAATACATATTTTTTGCTTTGAAAAAAGATACGATGGATACGCCAAATTGGAAATCTACAGTCAGAATTTGTTGTTTAAAGGTCAGTAATTTTAATGAGTGCTTAAAATAATTTTTATTGGTTATTTGTAGAAGAAAAGCTAAAAATCCCCTTTTAGATGGACGAAAAATCAAACAACGTAAAATCCTATCGTCTTTTCAACCTCACCGAATTTTTGAACGTCTACCGATCGTATCTAGTGCTTCTGAAGCCCGCCATTGGAGCCGAACCTCCAGTTGCTGAGGATTTAATGACGCACAGCATCATGATCCTGGGAGAGACGTAGGCTTCAAAATCCGAAAAAATCATCGTTATCTAGCGCCATTGCTGATGGAACTTGTGCCATTTGTATGGAACGGCCAAACGAGACCCTACTACCCTGTTTGCACTCATTTTGTACTGTTTGTATCACGGAATGGTTCGAGTATCGGCCGCGGTAAGTTATATAGTAAAGACCCCGGGTGGTAGTTGTGATCCTTTGGGATTAAGGGCAATAAATTGTGTTGCTCTGTTCGAATTGGCTCTTAAGGCGCTTAGAGGTAGCCCATTATGCCTTAAAAGTGCTTGGTAGATGCCAAATTTTGTAGGTTCGAACCTTATGATTGTCAAGTCCCTTTGAAAACCATTTTTCAGATTCAAATGCCCACTCTGCAAAGAATCCATCCGAGACCCACTCGCCGACAGTTGGGAGGTTGCCGACGCCCCCACCGATGCACAAATCCAAGAATATTTCTTGGGGATTGTTGACACTGCCAATCACTAACAAATCGCCAAATTTGCTTTCCAGTTTTTGCTCTGCATATACGCATCATACCGCATGCATCCACTACCCTCACATAGTCCAAAGAAACGGGTCACTTTGTGCGGATACCACTTTTTCGGCTCTTGTCAAAATTTGCTTGATTAGTCAATGTTTTTGAGATTCAAAGCGTTGTACTGCCTTAATTTTCATTGTACTCATTCCATGTTCTGGATAAATGGTCAAAAATAAAGATTTGATAACACTTGAATACCATAACCACTCGATAACAATCTCCCTCTTTCCCTCTCTCTCTCTCACTCTCTCTCTCTCTCTTTCTCGCTCTCTCTCCCTCTCTCATGCCCCTCTCGCCATAAAAATCTCAACATCCCGAGTTTTCATTGCTTCTAAAACCCACCATCGAGCGTGGGCAGCAGTTGCCATTCCCCCAAAATTCCCGCTCATAAATCTCCAAGATGTTGTAGCCAGCGAAACATGCAAATGAGAGGTTGTTATAAGACCTCATCTTCTACAGTAACTATCCATACAGAAGCGATGGGATTTCTCCTGCTCGGTGGCCTATTCCTTGGTGCCGTCTTTGCGCAAGACGCCTCGCAATTGCCGGACCCTTTTGCCGGTGTCGCCGCCCAATTCCCGAATGCTGATCCGAACCCGCCCTTTATGGCGTTATTGGCCCCGCCTCCGCCGGTAAATTGAAAACAACTGTATAACAATGGGTTGAAAACATCTTTTTCTAGCTAGACGCGTCCAGGGAAGTAAAACACCAACGAAAGTCTTTAGATGATCGTGCAACAAAGCATCCAAATCCATATTGGTGGCAAGAATTCTGGAAAAGACGATGATGGCGGAAAAGACAATGATAATGACAACCACACCCATAACAATGGTAGCAATCACCATGGCGGTATTTGCTAGGGTCAGCCAAAGAGCTGCCTTTAGGTCTCCCATCCAGCGCTCGCAGGAAGTTGCCGATGGTTCTCTTCAAGCAAAACTACCCGGACAAAGATCTCAGGTATATGTTTCAGTTTAAGAAGAGTAAAAATCTCGCTTCCCAGCGCCTTTAGAATGGCTCTAGGTAGTAAAATTACCCGATTTCTAGATGGCGCAACTCCTACCGTACCACCGACGAGCTCGGCGTGCGCAGGGGGGATATGGACAAAGTCATCCAAGTGGACACTAAGTAAAAATCATGCTCTAGGTGTTACCGTTTCTCTTTTTTTAGCCTGTGCGTCTCGAAGTCGGCCAACCCGAGAAACGGATGCTCCCTGAAATCTCTGACGGTTGATTCCAAGGGTTAGATATTAATATTTGGGTATAGCATGAGAGCGATCACCGGAAACTTGAGGACACAAGTTATTTTAGGCCTTCGCTTCTACGATGGAAAGACGATGGTTGGATACATTGCCACCAACCCGGGACAATGCGGAGCAAACAGGCGTGTTTGGGTATATCCATTTTCCGATTAATTCCTATACCAATAATTTTCAGGAGTTCAAGAACTTGGATCGTGGAGGTATGTCTTTCTTATTACAGGACGCGGAATTATCGATAGTATCCTAACTTTGAGATTACGTCTACGCGTGCGAGGGCAAGGGCTGCTACGAGCTGAACAAGGAGTATCACTTCAAAAAGACCGGAAACTCGGTGTGGATGTGGAGCTGCTAATTTTGACGAATAAAGAGTTGCTCTCTGTTAAATTGATTCGGAAAATAAAAACTGTACCCTGCCAAGAAAAAGTAATAAAAAAACTCTCAACATAAAAACCCTTATGAGCGGCCTACGCGACATTCCCACATCCCCGCCAAATAAAAATGTTGCTTTTCAAGTCGTAAATTTGGTAGTTTGCGCGCACACCTGCAAAGTTTATATATTTGGTAGGAAAAATGGAAGGAGCGAAAGATCAAGAAACTGAATTAATAGAATGCAGCTCTTTTAATGCGCATCTCTAGTTCTATCTCTACCGTCCGAAAATCAATCTTGCGCACCTCGAAACAACCGCATAAGTCCAAAAACCAAAATGAAATCGCACCTGTCAATCCCAGACAAAAAAAATTAAAATTCCTATTTTACACACGTTAAATATTATTTTTAAGGTAAATTTTTTTAATTTTTCTTTGGCCCTACCCCGCTAAACTTTCCTCGTCAACCGCAGATTTTTGATTCGACAGGTGAAACCGCTCAATTTCCACATCCCGGCTGACCGGTTCCCAAATTCAAAAGTTTTTGAAGGGGCAGCTGATGGTGGCTGGCGGCCCTTGGGGGCACAAAGAGACCCCCATGTCCCCCTCTTTTCCAGCCCTTATCGCATCTGTATACACTTTTTGGGCGCCAGAACCAGGCTGTACAGTTCGTCCGCTACCTCAGGGGTTTTGGCGCTCGACAGTTGGCTGGCGCGACTTTGATGTTGTTAATTCACTATACGAAATAGTGTATGAAAATATTCCATTGGTTTAGGACATGAAAAATGGCCGATTGGCTCCGAAAAAGTCGCGCCGGAGGAGGGCACGGTTTGTTTATGTCCCGTTTTAAAGGTATTGGGAAGCCAATTTATCGTATTTTGGAGCCGGCCGAAAAAATATTTTCTAGGTTGTGCCACTACATTTAAAATCTGTAATTTTGCCTTATTTTTGTGTTCTTCGCCATCAAAAGCGAGATAAACCATATTTTTAAGATTACAAAAGTCTTCTAATATAACGAAATTTTGGTGTTTTTTTCGACTGCTAACACCTTTAAAACCCCTAATTGCCTCCTGCCTGTGCTTCCGGGTTTTAGGCTGATTTGTTCGAGCGCTACAAATTTTACCCTCTGTTTCAATGTCCCTAACACACCTTTCCACCCTCATATTCCTTCACTCATTTCCAGAAAACTCTCTCCCATCAAGAAACCAATGGGTGCCACGATCCACAAGTTTTTCCACCACTCCGAGAAGGTCAGCAGCGGCTGCAGTGCCATCAGCCGGAAGAGGGCACAGGTGAGGCCACCACTTTTTGCGTATTCCAAGATTGCCCTTGGGGAGAGGTGGTCGGGGGCCCCTAATCGTATGAAATCTAGCAAATTTGGGGTTGGGTGGGGTTCTAGGTATTGGGAGTAAGGTATCGGCAGGCGCGAAATTTTGCATTAATTTGCTGCACCATTGCAACGTCCTTCAATGATATCGATTTCCCTGCCAGGGTATCAATTCATACTACCCCTGGTAATTAATGGGCGGCTGCAAATTCTCGAAACGGCCCCAGAGGAGAGGATATGGCTGGTGTTTGGAGGGTTGGCGGGAAGGGGAAGATTGGCGCGAACGGGGGAGGGAGCAGGAGGTACCAACTGACCTCAATGTGACCCCCCAGGCGGTATTCCAACCCATATCCCCCAATACACTAACAGACATTTATTACCAATAGAAGAATCTGTTCATCAATCATTTTCTATCACCGCTGTTTTTCTAGCCCCAACGGCCCGCTTCGGTAACCCGTCCGCCGAGGAAACAGCTGAAGATGACGACGGCGAGGATTGAGGAGTAAGTTATGCATGGACATTTTTTGTATCCTTTGGCCATAAATTCGTTATAATTCGCTATATCTAACTGTCATAATATTCTTTCAGGGCTTACTTATCAGTACCTTGAAAAAAATGAACCGGCAACCAACTTTAAAATCAAAATAAACTCCAGAACCACAAGCTCGGCCGGCCCTGGAACACCGGCTAACGCTTCTTTCGAGGTTTACGAGAGCCCTGAAACCCCGGAAAACCACCATTCCGATTCCTCGGATAGCGGTGAAGAGGACTGTTATGGTATGTATCATACGAAAAATTTATAGGATTTTAGGATTATAGTGGAAAACCTTAGATGTTATGTAATAAATTTAATTGCTTCTATTTTAGTCGAGGGCCCAAATGAGGACAACTCATTACGCTCGATCGCCGAAAGTTTGGACGAAGATTTTGGGCTGGAGCCCGTACCACCTCAGCTTACAGACGAGTCGACAACCGGTCTCGGAAGTCCGGTAAAGGTATGGACAATTTAAGATTTCAGGGTTGCGGTAGCGTACTTTGCCGGCACTCTACAAAAACCTCCTCAAGACCCGCAATAATTCGCCCCATTTCCCATTCACGGTCCGTAAATTTCGAGAGGTTGATACGGTAGCTTGTTGGGGGACGGCTAATGCCATTGGGGGCGCGTCCCATTTCCAGGTCCCCATCCACCCGCCAAATTGCTGACCTTCGAAAAGTTCAAAAAACGCCCTCATTCCGGCCACCGGTCTGGTAATTTAAGATTTCTTCGTTGGGAATTTTTGGTAACATCGGCTCTAAATCGATCAATCCCATAAATTAAAAAATATTGTCTTTTTCATAGCGGAACTAGCACGTATTTTACCTAATTTTCCATTAAAATAATATAAATATATTTATCAATATTGCCCTTTCCCGTTGCAAAAATACATCCATTTCAGATGTGGAACCTGATGGTGAACACCGATAAAAAGAGCATGTCTTCCTCTGGATATCTGGACAATCATACAGATATTACAGGAAGTACTAGGGCTATACTTATCGATTGGATCATGGAGGTACACATCCTCTTTTAGATTTTATAGAAATAAATCCAGGTCTGCGAGTCCGAGAAGCAACATCGCGAGACATTCCACTTGGCGGTGGATTACGTCGATCGATTCTTATCGAACACCACCGGCTGGCCGGTGGAGCATCTACAGTTGATCGGCATGACGGCTGTTTTTATAGCTAGTAAATTTGAGGTAAGCATAGTGAATGACTTGCTGTAAAGTGTTTTTACTCAAGTTGGAGTTTCGATTCGGGACCAAGTGCATCTTGTGCAGAATTTTTTGCTGATACCGAATCCGTTTTCCAAATTTGCTGCGGACTTTTATTTAAAAAGTCATTTTGGGTGCAAATTAAGCTTGAAAAAGCCAAAAATTCGGATCCTGGCCCACTATTCCCTCCTAGGTTCTGGATTGCCCAGGGGCCCTGAAGTACTCTCTCACAGTCACCCTCCCGGTTGGCACCATGGTGCATTGGCAAAGTACTCGCTTACCAAGCGCAGGGCGGCGCCCCGGATCCCCGCCCTGCACCTTTCTTTTGCTTTTTGCCTAAGAAAATTTAATTTTGTATAAAAAGCTTGTTTTGACTTTTAAGATGCTTGTCTAGCCAATTTCTAGCCAACTTTGAAGTTGAAATCGATCAGGAAAACCGAAAACGATAACGGTTCCTTGATTTTCGTGAAAAACACTACCACAATTGCTGTATAACTTTCAAAATAAAAGTTCGCAGCAAATTTGGAAAGCGGATTCGGGATCAGCAAAAAATTCTGCACAAGATGCACTTGGTCCCGAATCGAAACTCCAACTTGAGTAAAAACACTTTACAGTTAAACAAAGATGACGGAAATGTTTATTCTGAGCTTCAGGAAATCTACCCACCAAAGCTTGACGCCTTCATCTACTATACTGATGGGGCTTGCCGATGTGTCGAAGTGCAGGAAATGGAATTATTTATGTTAGAGGTAACTTGCAAAACAGTTTTCATATAATTTAATTTTTTTCAGAAATTAGATTGGATACTCTCCCCAGTCACTCCAGTCCATTGGCTCTCCTTCTTCATGCAATTGCTTGGCAGGAAGGAGATAAAACCAGACTCCGAAGAAGGCCCCTCAGACAAGCGCTGCGTTGTCCCGAATCTGATGATAGAGGACTTTGTGCATATGGCAAAGGCATGACAAAAATTGGACTATTGTTAAATTATTGCTTAGATTCTCGATTTGTGCCGAACCGACGTGAGGTCTCTCGACTTCAGCTACCGCGAATTAGCGGCAGCCGTTCTTTTCAACTGCCTTGAACCACAGAGACTGATCACACAAGTTACTGGTGAGTCAAGACCCAGCTCGAAAACAAAGTGACAGCGGATTATGTTGCAGCTTTTATCGCAAAAAAAGTCAAAAGCCACACCTTTCGTGGTCTTAAAGTTGACTCACGGATATTTGATGCTGAACTTTAGTTAACCAAAACCTATATAGCGCTTTAAGCAATGACATAATCACCAAATTCCCTGAAGGAAAATGAAATACTAAAGTCGAGTCCGACTCGGTAAAAAGCTTCAAATACTAGGCATAAACCCGACGACTATTACGCGTGCTATCGGATGGGTGGAGCCATTTGTTCGGTATGCCGATCGAAAGCGACCATTGGGTATGTGGGTTTTATAGCTATCAATTTCAGTATATGAAGCTGCATTAAAAATAGTATTTAATTAGACCCTGCTAATAGAATCACCCCTCCTAGGTGATCCTATTCCGCAACGCTCCAATGTGCGTGTTGACGACATGCACAACATCCAAGGCCACGGGTATTACAATCGGATCGAGACGGCTTTGGTTTGTAAATTTTTTCTCTAACGTTCATTAAATAATTAATTCTAGGCCGAAATCGAAGAAGAACGTAAAAAATTGGCCCTCGAATCCCGTCCCATTTTACGGCCAGCAAAACGAGCTATTCTGCGTTCTCGCTTGAGTTTTTAGGCGATGTGCAAACCCATCTTCTTCACACGGGTTCCTTTTAAAAGATCGGCTTTCTTTTGTGTGCATTATGTAATTCTTTGCAATGTGATAATCATCGACAGTCTTTCATGGTACATATCAGGCCAGACTAGGTGTATAAATTTTTCCTTTTAACCCGAGCATTTCGGGTTACAATCACAACGAAAAAAGTGCCCGGGAATTCCTGTAAAAAACGGTGCATGTTTTTGATACGTACTTTGTCCTTGGCTTCTTCTAAGATCAGCGCCAAGGTATGTTTGTAAATACAGCACTTGGCACTCCTCGGGATTAGCTTTGATAACACGACCATACCCGCAGAGCAGAGCATCCCGGCTGTACCAGAAAGGGCGAAAATAATTCCTGATGGTCGGACTATGCCTTATTACCGTGTTTTTACAAATTGCAACTTGTGCGCTCGACCAAAAAGTATTCAAGTTGACGCCCGAAAATCCGTCATATGCGCTGCATGGGACGGCACTTAAAATTAAGGGGGTAACTTCTATGGGTATTTGTTTTTACTCTTTAGAACATTACGATTGTTGGCTACAAGGAATGCAGCTTTTTGGTGACATATTCGGTGAGGGGATGTATGAATGAGACTGGTGGAGAGGTAAAAATTTTGAACGGATAACGTATCAGAAACAAAGTTGCGTTTCTCTTCCACGGAGCAATTCGTTGTTTAGAAAGGCGTTGGAGAAGACCCAGCACCAGTTTTGTGCCAAGATCCGCTACCATTTACATTTAATGGCGAGCAGCTGGGTGTTGACGGATGCACACGAATAATGTACAGGGTGTCCAAAAAAATCGGCCCCCCCCCGTCCAGCGGGCCACAGTCATGTCCGATTGTGATGATTTAGGTATCAATCGAAAGCTCTCGGAAAGGCGAGAACAAGCACTTTTCGTTTTTCAATAAGTTTTCAATAATTTTATTCGCTAAGTTTCGGTTCTTTAGGACACCCATCTTTAGGACAAAAATCCATGAAAACTACAGATTTTATGTAAAATCAGCATATTAGGTTAAACTCATCAACCCTGCCGGACCAATAACTTACACTCATAACGGCCGACGAGCGGAAACAAATCCCCTCCTTTATATATGCGTGGAAAAGGAATTAAGCGCACGTTATATGCCAAAGGAATTTCGGAGGCAGACATTTAGTACTAAATATGATACCCTCCAAAATCGACCTCCATAGGCCCGTTTCGAAGACATTACCATCGTGTTCAGGATGGCGGTTCCCATCGTCGTTTTTGGGTTCGACTGGCCCAGTCGGGCCACTTCTGGCCAGGGCGTGGCGCTGGGGGGCATCGGCCCCCATAACCGTTCGACCCCTACGAACCTCCTCCCGACTGGGTCTATCACCCAGAAAGACTGGCTTTGGGTATCGCCATGCTGAACACGATGTTTTGCGGCGATATCTTGTTTGGGTTTTACTATTTCGCTACTAAACGTTTTTCGCGTTGCCCTGCTCTCGGTTCTCGCATTGTCTAGGGCATCCGTTTGGCCCTCGGGCCTTCCCTCCTGGTTCCTCTTTCCCTGTACTCCCCTCCGTTTCCTAGGGGGTGGATTTACACATATTTTGTCGAAAATAGAGATTTTGACTCTGTGTGCTCGTATCTCCGCCATTCGCCCTATGACGTATCACATGCCCCTCTCCTCCTTCTTGAGTACGACTGACACCTGACGGAAGTTGCATGCAAGTGGCCAATTTTTGGATTGCTTGTTCAAGCAAACAGGACGGCGCTGATTTTACTCTTTTTAAGAAACCGTTGAATATCGGGCGCAGATTAAAATGTTTTGTAAAACGAAAAGCGCTTGTTTTCCCGCCTTTCCGAGAGCTTTCGAATGGTGTAAAAATCATCCCGATCCGACCTTTCTCCGGACCGCTAGAGGGGGTCAATTTTTTTGGGACACCCTGTATATCACCTGACTTCCAAAAGATAATTATTTTGTAGGCCAGTCAACAAGAAATACCTTGATTACATATTTCTCTGTGATTACACGCGCTGGGCTAATCGAGCTGAAGTCTCTTTCATCAAAAAGAGCACCACGGACTTTGCCATTTCGTTTCGTATCCTCGAATGGGTGAAAGGTATGGATAGTTCCTTACCACTGATTGAACCCTAGACACGCTAACCCACATATTGATACCCCAAAAAAGCACCGATGACTATATGAAAATAATACTAATGATGACCCCGCCGAGAAGCAAAATAACGATCGTCGGATTGGCGGGAAAGTAAGCTTAGTGCCTTATGCCGACCAAATTGACCCCTTTTTTCCAGAAAAATCTCCAAATCTTCTTATCCCGATTTGTTAATTGGCGCGAAAGTTGATGCCAACCAAACGGTTTCTCGAGATTCTGGCCCAATCATTCAAATTTACGCGGGTTCTGATCCCGGCATGAGCAGTGCAAATCTATTAGCCGAGCGACCGTAAGAATCCCCACCGGAAATAATAACCTTTTTACGGCAGAATTTTCGTTCATACCCAATTTTTCTCGTCGGTCCTGACGATCGTAAATTGGGAGGAGGCCTTGGAGATGGAACTATCGATTTGTTTTAACACCGAACACGGTATTGCAAATACACCGCAATCTCAGGGGCCGCAGTTACGACATGTAATTCCGGGGCTCTTTTCGAGCAATAGCCCCGTTTTCGGTCCAAATTCCCCCATTTTTCGTTGCGGCCCAAACCATTGCTTCGGTTGCCGTGAATACGTCCGAGTGGCCTTCATGAAAAACGGATTTAGATTCATCGTCGATAGGGGTCGAAACGTCGGCTGCCATCCTCTTCAGCAGCCTCCAATACCCGTGGATTTTTGCAGAGAATGAAGACGTCACGTTTGAATCCCATCAGATTACCACAAGTATGACAAATTAAAAATTTTCATGGGTTGTTAAGAAAGCGGTGTTTCTAAAGTGTCTTTATTTCAGGTGCGCTGGATCATGTACACTTTTTCAACTCGACCGTTCGTTTGACGACGATTCAGGGAGGAGCGGTTCAACTGCATCTTAACAGCCCCGACGGTGACGAATATTTTACGTAAGTTTTCTAACAAAGAAGTACAAGGAAAAGTCCAGGCATTTGGTTGCCCTTTTTACCTTTCTCCCGCTCTTTCATTCTCTTTATCTCGCTCTCTCGCTCTCTCGCTCTCTCGCTTTTCTTCCCTTGCTATCTCGCTCTCTCTTCCGCGACATCAGGTAGTAAGTATTGCTGGCACCAGGATCCTAGGCGTTACAGACTTGATTATGACAATCTTGGCTCCGAGTTTACCCTCCTTGCCAACCGTTTCGAGGTAACCTTAAGCTCTACTCTCCCTTACCCATCACAGGCCATTTTCAACCCAAACCTAACAACCGACGCGCCTCGGGGCTATACCCTCGAAATTTTCACCAACTTCGTGGAGCGCTACGCGGACAACTGTACTCGTTTCTACGAGCTGACCCCAGGCGCACCGTATGCTGCCGTCAACGAGATTTCGTTTGAGGACTTGCGAGTTTAATAGGACGTTGTGAGGAATCCCTTATAGAGAAACCCCGAATATTTGCGTGGGTACCGCCGGTTTTCCGGATGCGCAGAGGATTCGAATCACATTTTGTGTTGCTGGCACCAAGACGGGTTTTGATGCGAATGGGCCAAGCTCAAGGAACTTTGCCGAATGCCCGGAACAGTGAGAAGACAGAAGGGATTTTTGAAACTCTTAGGACACCTATCACCTGGCTAAATCAGTCGTGTTGTCAACAGACAATTGCCATAAAAAACGGCGAATTTTATGCGATACACGACCAGACGCAGACAAGCTGGCTATTGCTACTACTGCAGATGGAAAGTGTGATACCGGGTAGATTTTAGTTAATTTTAAAAAATGGAGTTTCTCTTCAACCGCGAAGCGGTTTTTAATGGTTTCTGTTAGAACAGAGCAGAAATATGTGTTGTTCAATTCAGCCAACAGTAAAATTCTAGGAGACTACATAATAACGCCGATATCCGGCGTGGAACTATACCACCGCACCTTCACCGTCCCGCTAAATACCGAAAACGCCACGCAACTGGTGTTGATGTGTCGATATAATTTGGACTTCTGGATGCAGTTATTCTATTTTCAATGGGTAATTTGCGCTATTGACAAAGATATCACTCCTTTTCAGACGCATGGCCCAGGCACCTGCGAATATCGCCTGTATAGCGGAGCCGTTGTAAAGGATGAGCCTGAAAAAGCCCTCATCACTTTTAGGCCAGTTCTAGGCTCAAAAAATTAATTTTTGAAGCATTGAAAATTCGCATCACTTTCCCCAGTTTTAGGGACAGCGATACGTTCTACCCGCAACTCCTTACTGGGGATACCTTTTCAATTTTCGTCCCACCCGGCTGCACCCCGACACTTGTCGTGCGCGAAATCAGTACGTCAATGTACTTTTCCGCCTGAGTACTGTAGCTGGGGCACCGTTGCAAGTCCCAAAAACCCGCATTTTTCAGATTTGGACAATAGAACCTACGAGCAGTGTCGCGGAGACGTTTTTAACATCGGTTTTGGGTACGGGGACCCGATGCATCTTCAATATTGGTGGACGGTTAACTACGAATGGACATGGCATTGTTGTAAGTCTAACTGCGAATAACTTTTTCCGCCTTTTGCTGGATGAATAAAGGCCCATACATTTTCAGTTACTACCGTAAATTTACAATTTGAACTCGTGGATTTGATTACTGGCGAGCTGTCCATAAACGTCCGAGACGAGAATAATCGAACGGTTGATGGCGGAAGGTAAAGAACTTTATAAAATTGGAGCCTTGTATGTTCAAAAGACATTTTTAAAGTTGCAAAAGCATCATAGGAAAAGAATTATAGCTTCCAAAAGGCATAATTCGTAGCTTTCTGTAAATTCCGAAAAATCCTGTATTTTCTAACAATGTCTAAAGTTATAACATTGAATAGCATCACTTCCACAAGGCCATAATTGCCAAAAGCGCTTCTTCAAAAGCTGTTATTTTAGGCATTTGTTCATTTTGACATCCAAAAGCGGATCTCCAAATTATAAATTGCACAAGCACACTTCGAAATAATGCCTTTTCGTGACCATTTCAGTCTTGACTTCCGCCCTGGCCCCTCAACATCTCCCCGAAATATAAGTTACGCCGGTGTCACTGCAATTACGGTCGGCGCCTTCAGTCTAAATTAGCGTAAAGCCAAAATTTTCAGGTAAAATGGACAAATGGGGTGCCAAGTCCGCCGGGGGCCCCTACCGGTTTCCTATCACTTATCCACCTCGACCTACTGCTTCCAAATACCGTCCCACCAGCCACCACCAGCCCTTCGAAAAGTTGTCCGGGTTATTTTGTGCCCAGCCACTTTTTGGCTGCGTGGATTACCATCTCATTATTCCGGTCATAAATTATATAAACTTGAAAATTTGCAGGTTCGAAAGTTTCAGACTAGGTAAAAAAATCAAGGGTAAAAATCGAAAAATGTGAACCCTGAAAAGTCACATTTTAAGAAAACAAGTTCCGTTTCCTGGTCATTTCCCTATGTTTTCCTGAAATTTTTTGAAGATCTACACCAACGCTTTTGTTGTAAATGTAATGACGCAGGCGTGTGACGGCTTATTTTTTGATAACGAGACCGGGGGGGAGAGGGTCGGCCAAACGGGAACCTATCTTCTTCTTCTCCCCCTCAAAAAAAGCGACCCCGGAAGTCAGTCGATGAAAAGCGGCTTTATTCGATTATCAGCAATTCCTTCATGCTACTTGGGATTATTTTATTGCTTCTTGTGACATTGGTGCAAATCGGATTTTGTGGTGTCGGTCAGAAGGTGTTTGAGTTGACGCAGGAGAATCCTTCTTACGCGTTTCATGGAACGGCGCTCAAGATTAAGGGGGTATAATCAACACCTTTTGGCTCATAATTGCGTTATTTAGAACATTACCATTGTTGGTTGTAAAAAATGTCACTTACTGGTCACTTATTCGGTCAGAGGATGTAAGGATGAACTGGGCAAAAAGGTATATTAAAAAGTGAGATAGAGAGAGAGAGAGAGAGAGAGAGAGAGAGAGAGGAATGAGAGAGAGAGGAGAGAGAGAGAACTAGAGAGAGCAAGGCTGAAAATGCCACATCTATCTTTCAGAAATACCCGAAGGAAAAGCCGAAACGCGTCGTCTGTCACGATAAATTACCATTCACCTTCAATTACCAAGATCTCGGCGTAAAGGGGTGCAAAAAAATGATGTATACCATGCTTTTACGGCCCTCCTTAAGCCACCTTTAGGCCGGTCGACAAGAAATTCCTCGATTTCATTTTCCTGTGTAGTTACGTTGTAAAAGCCGATCAGGCTCTCGTCGGGTTCCGCAAAAAGAGTACAACAGATTTTGCGATTGCGGTACGGGTGCGAGAATGGGTTGATGGTACTGTAAAACCATTTATCATTTGATAACGGTAATTTCAGATACGTTATTTTATGGTTTATTACCTGCCAAAAGTACCGATGACTATATGAAGTATTTTATTATGTTGTTACCTCCAAGAAGCATTCTTACGGTAGTTGGAGTAACGGAAAAGTATGTTTTTATTGGCTGAATTTTAGTCGTCGTTTATTTTAGAAAACTTTCAAAATCCACTTATCCGGATTTGATAGCTAATGCAAAATTCTACAGGAATCAAGCCGTTTTCCAAGATTTGGCGTATTTAATTGAAGTGTTTGCCGGATCGGATCCGGGCAATAACACTCAAAATTGTCTATTGGAACGACCGTACGTTTTAAATCGGAAAACAACTTACATGGCTTGCTTTTCAAAACGCAAACTTTTAGGATCCTCACGTCAAACCAATTTTTTTCCAATGTAATTACCTTTACAAATCGCTACGATCACCTAAACCTTGAATTTTCCGGGTACTTTAATACGGAACATGGTATGACTTTATACCGAAAATTAAACTATATAAATCACTCCAGATGCCCCTGGGATAACGATTCAAACCCCGTCCTCCATCTTCTTCAGCAGCATCCAGTATCCCTGGATTTTCGCCGAAAATGCCGACGTCAAATTTGATTCCCGGCAAACCACGACGAGTAGTTTAATTTGGAAGTTTAATCGGCAAAAATCGAACGCGGAAACACGGTGTCACTTTTTGCATCAACAGTTTTTCGCAAATCCGGTTGCTGACAAAAAACCGGCCGGCGTAGGGATTAGGTTTTTTTCGAAGTCCTGATAACGGGTTGATTCTCTGGCCACAAGCACGGAAAGTATCGAGAGCCGAAAAAAATATTCTCCAGAAGCCCCTTCCCAATATCAAAAAAAACAAGGAAGTAAATCAGGAATACAGTACTTATAGCGCTCCTCGACCCGGTGCACTTTTTCAACTCGACGGTACGGTTGACGGGGATCGAGGGTGGTTCATTGGCGCTGCACACCGTTGCTCCGGATGGAACGGAAAAGTTTGGGTACGTTGGCAAAAACTACAGCACCCAAAAATTAAAATCATGTTAAAATTAAATCAATTGCTACCCATTGTTTGTAGACTTAACTTCGATAATGTTGGCGCCGATTTTACGATTTTAGCCAGCCGATTTGAGGTAAACTATCCCTAATTTTTAAACAATTAGCTTTTTAGGCAATTTTCACGCCAAATCTGACGGTTGATGCACCACGCGGCTATACCCTCGAAATTATTAACAATTTTGTGGAGCGATACACAGACAGTTGCAGTTATTACTACGAACTAACCAAGGAGGCGCCGTACGCTGCCGTGAATATGTATTCCCTTGCGAACGTGTGGGTTAAATTTCTGAAGTTTTTAAGGCACGATTAATCCTTCAGATTATAGCCTTATATCTAAGCTTGAAATTTAGTGAGACACCAAACGTGTGCGTGGGAACATCTGGATTCCTTGACACGCAGGCCGTAAGAATCACATTTTGTGTCCGAGATCAGAACGCGGGTGTGTATTTGAATCGACGCCTATTCCGAATGACGGAGTGCCCGAATCAGTAAGAATTCGAAACTGCATTTTTAAACTATAATAACTACAGATCCAACCTGACCAATCTTAATCAGAGATGCTGTGAAATGACAGTAGACCTGGCGAATAGAGAATTCTATACTATACAAGATTCCGCGCAAGACAACTTTCTTTTGTTGCTGTTACAACTAGAGACTGCCATTCCAGGTTATACCCCTAAAAATGATGGAAAAGGTGTTTTAGAAGTCTTTGATATCATCCCGCTTTCGGCGGTCAACGCGTTCGACAATCAGTACCTTGTTGCGGCAAATGATGAAAATACCACGCAGCTGATCGTCATTTTGCCTTGGAATGTGGAATTTTGGACGGAGCTGGTGTATTTGCAATGGGTAAGCTTATTGCATTTGAGTGGTTTAATAACGGCGTGCAGGCGCACGGTACGATTAACTGCGAATATCGTTTGTATAGTGGAGCTGTTGTAGAAGATGATCCCGAAAAAGTGTTGATGACTTTTAGGTATGAATTTTTAAGGATCGTATTACTTCAATTTATACAGATTATGTTAGTAAAAGTATGCTTTAGAGACGCGGAGACTTTCTACCCGCAACTCCTCACCGGTGATACCTTTTCGATTTTTATCCCGCCCGGATGTAGCCCAACCTTGGTCTTCCGGCAAATCAGTACGTAAGACTTCAAGTTACGGATTTTTAAGCATCAGAATCAGATCAGAATAGTATCGCCAGGTTACGCTTTTCCAGGCTTGGTCAACCCGGTTTTGCAACAATGCCGTGGAGAAGCGCTAAATATTGGGTTTGGCTATGGTGACCCGATGCATCACGCCTATGACGATCGATTTTCGAGCTACGAATGGACTTGGCATTGCTGTGAGTGATTAAATTCATATCAATTAAAACCACTCATTTAGTCGCCCCGGTTGATGTACAGTTTCAAGTGGTTGACCTAATAGCTGGTGAACTCTCCATCGAAGTGCAAGACATCAATAATCAAACAGTTGATAATGGAAAGTAAGCTTTAACCGTTTCTAGAGATGCTACTGTATATTTTGTTTAGCGTCGTCTTCCACCCAGCAGATTGGCAAACGCAACAAAACACGAGTTATCAAGGAGTGACGAAAATTACGGTAAAAAACCGTAACGTTGTTAGTTTCGAAAATTCTTAGGTAAGATGGAACAATCCGGATCAGAGTCCGCAGGGAGCTGCCACTGGTTTTCTGTCCAGAATTCATTTCGCCCTCCAAACGCCAAATACACTGATATTTGAACCAACCACTACATCACTTGAAAATTGTACAAAATCTCTTCAGTCTTTTTTCCCTTTTCTTTTCTTAATCATGCTTGTATGGTGCGTAAAATTATGAATTTGTTTATACATATTGGCATGATAAAGCGAAAAGTACATTAGGACCGATTGGTGCTTGGGATTTACTGTAAAAGGAGTATCTTGCCCGGTGAGCGTGGTAAGCACGTGTTGACGTGATCCCAGCCAGTACTGGCCGTAAATTGAATTTCGGCTGAATGGCATAGGCACCCAAAATCTCAGAAAAAAAAGCTGGCTTCATGGTGCAATGAAATTGTGGTTGGTGGTCAAACACGAGGGTGGAAAATAAACCGTAATGTATCGCATAGTCAAATAGTTTTATTGCGGCGATTTAACATTGGCGGAAGCAGTGCTAACCTGGAGTTGTCCACTGGCCGTAGCTGCGATGCTTGATGGTTCCTAAAAACAAAATATGGCGATTTTCTAAATTGCACTCGGGTTACCGTATATTTTGCATGTCGCCACTGCAGCACCCTGATGATCGCTTTTCTATACGGACCGACAAAGTACAGCGAAAGGAATGGTGACAATACCGGGACCAGGCCGACTATCTAAAACTTTTGCGTATTCTGTAGCGTTTGAGCTTATTTTTTCGCCCAAACGAAATTATCAAAATACACGCTAAACTTGCATTACGCTCAAATTCATAGAGACAGGGTTCGCCGCCAATTTTTTTTTGGATCGAATCCCGCATTTTCCCACCTGAAAGACCAAATATTCCAAGAGCGGATGGTGTACAATTTGCAGCTGCTCCACAGAATAGCAAAATACGGCCACAGAATACACAAGGGGAAGGCCGGCTTGTAAAACAAGAGCCTAAAAATCGGCTAGTGATTTTCGGGGCCGAAATATTGTATCAACCTTTACAAGCGTTCGGTGGAATTTCTTTGTCTTGCTGCTCATAACACCCTCCTCGAGCGCTTTGAGAATTTTGCTACGGAAAATGGTAATCGTGATGTAGACTGGAACGCAGGGTATTGTTAACCAGAGAATTGTGAATAGGATGAAGAAGTTTAGAACGGAGATGTGGCCAGATACGGTAACGGTTTCGTCTAGAGTATGGTATATCCATTAGCTAATAAAGATTTACCAGTCAGGTTGTAGCTCGGAAATTTTTCTATCATCAGCTGACGCACCATGGGTTCTGGATCGTCAGCGAATGAGAAGGATACCTTAAAGAATACTTTGAAAGTAAGTCTATTCCTTACCGCTTGAAAAAGTGAGGGTGAATATGCAAACAAGCAAATGAGAATTGAAACGAGGACACTTGGTGATTGCTTAAATTTTGACGAATTAAAAAACTATTGCCATCAACTGACCTTTTTCAGGATATACCACCGATACCAAAAAGAGGGTACTAAGGAGACGAGACTGTGAGCATAGCAATGTAACATGAAAGAATAGCCAATATAACAGGCTTTATAACCCCAGTGCTGGCAGAAACCGTAAGAAATATACGTCAGTGACTTTCCATCGGGGATGATTCTGAAACAGTATTCATCAAATTTGTAGGCACCTAAGCTTTGAAACGTGTTTATTAAGTTTGTAGATACCTAAGCTGTTGAAAACTGGGGTTTTTTTAAAGTTTCCAGGCACATAAGCTGTTGAAATCTTGGGCATTAATTCTTAGATACTTAAAAATTAAATATTGTATTGTAAGGTCAATAAATAACTTTAAGGTAACTATTTATTTTTTTTTCTTTTATAAATAAATAAGGGAAAAACTTTTTTTTTTGGATAAAAAAAATAAAAAAAAAAAAAAATTAAAAAAATTTTTTTTTATTTTTTTATTTTTATTTTTTAAATTTTTTTTTAATTTTTTTTGGGGGGGGGGGGGGGGGGGGGGTTTGTTTTTTTTTTTTTTTTTTTTTTTTTTAATTTTTTTTTTTTTTTTTTTTTTTTTTTTTTTTTTTTTTTTTTTTTTTTTTTTTTTTTTTTTTTTTTTTTTTTTTTTTTTTTTTTTTTTTAATTTTTTTTTGGGTTTTTTTTTTTTATTTTTTTTTTTCAAGGTATAACTTCAAATAAAATCCAAATCCGAAAATTCAAAAACCCACCTCTGCATCACAAATATTGCCAAAAAACAAGCCGTAAAGTCGGTGAGCGCAAAATTCGCAATAAAAACTGCATATTTTCTCAAATTCGGCGGAGTTTTAGTGAATATCAATGTCAACAGTATTCCATTAACCGTCAATCCAATAATATTGAAGAACCAGTGACAAAATTCGTTCAAAAAATCGACGTGCATAGCCGGAGGTTTCCCGGAAAACTACTGGGGGTCGCGGTGCGGGGGGAAATTCTAGGTTGCCCGGTGCGGTGGCGCGATTCCATTAGTGGGGCGCGATAATTGAGAATGTGCTGTGTGGTCCGGCGATTCACGGAAAAAGTCTAATTATAAGCGGAAAATGGGTGGAGGGTGTGTGTATGTGTTGCGAAGAAGTATTTATTACGCTAATGGGGTGTCGTTTTGGACATGGCGATTTTGTGGGCAGTTTCTAGTAGAAGTCAACAAGGGTGCTTTGGGTGATTCTATAGTTAGAACCAGGGTTGAAAAGCCGCTTCGCGACTTTTCAACCCTGACCCCTAACCCGCAATATTCTTCACCTGCATACGTCCGAATCCCGATAGAAAATGAAAATGACACCTCTACCTGATTATATGGCTACCCCACTTCCGGTGCATGCTAATTGTTTACTAACAAGGGGTGCCGAAATTTTTACAAAACTGAGATTTTATGTTGAAAACAATTAATTTTGTAAAATCTGAGAGCGTGCATCTCAGGCCATTACGCACCTAATGACTATCATACACTCTTAAAAGCCTTCCCCTATCGAGATATTCCCCGGACATGGTGACCGAAGTCGCATGCAAAGTAGCACACACCACTACTTTTTATATTGTTATGTACAGAATCAGTTCCATTATTAAATCAGCACGTCCGATACTAAACAATCTTTTATTATCTACCATAATAGTTTTGCTGTGGTGTCCGTCACGTCCCGAATTCAACTAAAAGGGGAAAGGAGCTAGAGCGTAGCTCTCTTCGGAATCGGATAAACCGTGGTCAGAAACCCCCAAACGGATAAAAAAATTACAAAAAAATATTTTCTTTAAATTATTAAAATTAACTTTGGAAGTTTTTCCTTAGTAAAAGGGGTTGGGGACGGAGGTATTCATGATTTTGGACATAGTGAGCCAGGTCGCGCGTGTTTCAGGCTGAAAATTTGCACCGGAGCTATTTAATTTCTTTTTTTTGCTCACACGTATCCGGTCGGTCGTTATTTTCGGTTTTTTAAAGGGATTTCGGCTAGGGGAAGTATCTAATGCCATCAGGAAGGGATCGAAGTAGCTTTTTAAGGGGATTTTGTCTAGGGGAGGTATCTGAAGCGGTGAGCGTCGTTAGTCATGGAGGTAGGGAAGGATGTAGTGGTGTAGGACACAAAGGATAGCCCGCAGGTCAGATGGTTGCAGTCGCGAAGCGACCGGAACTTTTAAAAGATCAGAATCGTCAAAATTTATGTCGTAGAAGTGGGGTAGGGCTGAATCTCTTGCTTCTCTGCCGTCGCCCCGACACTGGAGTGACCCTAAATCCCATTTAAGCGATAAAGCAACTTTGCCCATCCAATTATCTAGCTCAGTACAAAAAGACGTCCAACGCCCTCTTTGCTTTCAATAAGGGCTTCTCACTCCTCATTTTCCAAGCTTTTCAAGGGAATTGATATCAACTAATTTATTCCGTTAATGGCTGTGATTGTCAAAGAATATTTTCCTATCGTAATCAATAACCAGGGTTGAAAAGCCGCTTCGCGACTTTTCAACCCTGGCCCCGTCTGACCCCATTTTATCCTTCACTTTGCATAATTGTCCTAAATTCAGATGACAAAAATGAAAAACAACCTCTTCTGTGCCTTTATATAGTCGAATCACCACTTCCGGTCTATGCTAATTATTTCCTAACAAAGAAACTTTCACAAAAACTTAAATTTAATGTAAAAAATGGCTGATTTTGTAAAATTTGATATGTGTGCAGTCATCTCAAGACCATTGCGCACCTAATGACGTATCAAACATACCCGTAACTTCCTCCCCTATAGAGATATCCTCCGGACAGACAGACGGAAGTGGATGCAAAGTGGCACACACACACACAAACACTATTTTTTATATATATTTTTTTATATATAGTAGGATATAATATCAAATGGCTGCAGCGGTGCTGGCGGGGAGTTGCTGACTCGTCGCAGTCGCCCCAACGCTCGAAACATCCTAAAATAATGTTTTTCCACAGGAAGTTCTCGAACTTACCTTAAAATATTTGCTCTGTGTGTTCTTGAGGCCTCGGCCGATCGCTTTGCGGTAGGGAGCGACAAAATACAGTGACAGAAAGGGAGACAATACCGGGACGAGGCCGACTATCTAAATGTTTAGGTAATGTTTCGTCTGACATGAAAGATCCTGCTTATTTATTCGCATCATTACCTGAAAAGCTAGATACTCCAACACTGGGTGGTGCATAATTTGCAGCTGCTCCACCGAATAGCAGAATACGGCCACAGAATACACGAGAGGCAGCCCGGCCTGAAGCACCAGGGCCTAAAAGATCAAGGTTCGGTATATGGCTCATTAATGACGAGATGAGATGTGGCTATTTTCATCGACCCTTACCTTGACAAGAGTCCGATGGACCTCCTTGGTCTTGCTGCTCATCACCGCCGCTTCTAACGTCTTCAGAATTTTGCTCCGAAAGATGGTGATCGTGATGTAAACAGGAGCGCATGGTATTGTCAGCCATAAGATTGTGAACAGGATGAAAAAGTTGAGAATTGAGACATGGCCCGAGACGGTGATGCTGTGATCTAAAAGCGAGACGTTTTCGATAGCAGGTGGCACCTTGCCTGTCAAGTTGTAGCTCGGAAATTTTTGGATCATCAGCTGGCGCACTAATGGCTCGGGATCATCGGCGAAAGAGAAAGATACCTTAAAAGAGATCTTTATCGTTTTATGTTACTTAAAAGCTTAAAGAAGTCGTTGCCAATCCCACCGCTTGGAAGAATGAAGGCGAATATGCGAATAGACAGACGCCAATCGAAACGAGAACCCCTGGTGAGGGCTAAAATTTTTGTGATTTTGAAGCAGAGAATCAACTTACTTTTTTCAAGATATACCACCTATACCAAAATGATGGTACGAGAGACACGAGACTGTGCGCATAGCAATGCAGCATGAAAGAGTAGCCAATATAACAGGCTTTATAGCCCCAGTGCTGGCAGAAACCGTACGAAATGTAGGTTAGTGACTTTCCATCCGGGATGATTCTGAAATAGTGTTTATTAAGCTTGTAGGTATCTCGAGTTCTTGAAAATGTGTTAACTACGTTTCTAGATACTTAAGGCATAAGCCTGGTTATTAGATTTCGAGATACCCATGGTTTTGGAATGCCTTTAGACTAGAGACACATAGGCCTTTAGTTGCCTCAGCTTTTTATTTTGTTAGTAGTTTTTCCCTTAACATCAAGTTTCTAGATATCCGAAGGTTATAAACACCAACCTCTGCATAACAAATATAGCCAAAAAGCAAGCAGTAAAATCCGTAAATGCAAAATTTGCGATAAAAACGGCATATGTCCTCAAAGCAGGCGGGGTTTTGAAGAATATAAGCGATAGCAACAAGGTGTTAACTGATAGCCCGATGGCGTTGAAGAACCAATGACAAAACTCGTTGATAAACTCGACGCGCATTTGTAAAGCTGGGGGTTTATGTGCAAAGTGTGTAGGTCGGAAGTTCAAGGTGGCTGGTCGCACAGGTGCAATGCGATTAGGTGGCAGAATGGAAGCCGTGCGGCCGATATTTATCCATTAGCTTTTGCTGAAAAAATTGTATAGAGTGATTGCAGAATCAGCTGTATGGTCTTAATTGGGCGTGTTGGACTTTTGCCCTAACGCGTGTTTTTTTTTTGGTGATGTTGCCTACGGTATGAATTTTTGAATGAATTTTTATGATTTTTTTTGGAACAAGAAATTTTTGGCTAGCTTTTATATATGCATAAACTAAAGATGTATGCGGAAGTTTAGGAAAAACACACAATTTCCCTTTTCCTAGTAAATCAAGGCCTAAGCTCTCATTTAAATGCGTAATCGTTTATAATTATGCTATTATGAAGCGGTGAAGGCGTTGTGCGCCCGGCCCCAAAAAGTAGCATAATTCCGAGACAATACCTTTCGGCTAAACTCCAGATTCCCGCCAGCTCGACTCCCATATGCCCTATTAATGCGCGGAGTATCTCAAAATGTTCGCCGTGGTTTAAAACCTAACGGAAAGTTGTTTGGTTTCGCCGAAAATCGCCAGAAAATTCTTTATATAATTTTTTCGCAAAACTTTATACAAGCCCAAGCTTAAAATTTTCGACGTCGATTTTCGTCTTTTTTCGTGATTTTTTCGCCCCAAATTAAACGTTTTCGTATTCTCCAGGTCAAGAGCTACATTTTGGTACCCTTACCAGCCGTGTATGACAAACGAGAGCCGAGATACCAATTTCGACTTTGGATCAGGAAAAATTAACACAGGCGACCCAAACTTATAATTCTTATAAAAAAATTTATAGCAATTTTTGAGGGAACCAAACAACTTTCCGTTAGGTTTGAGACCACGGCGAACATTTTGAGATGCTCGGCGCACTAATAGGACTTATGGGGGCCGAGCTGGCTGGGGGGGGTTATCTGGAGTCTTACCCACCTTTCAATTAAACGGGGCCAGTAGACACTAAGGCGAAAGCAGTCCTGATATTTGTCATCAGCGACTTGGAACAATCCGCACACTTTGCGTGCCAAAAATCCAATTAACTGCAGGACGGCTGGTACTGGCCAAAAAATCATTCCCGTCGGGGCCCGACGTTGCCGATTAAATCGCGGAAACGGGGGATTTGTTTGGTAAATGTATTTGTGGTTTACGTGCCACATCTGGGACCGGATGGATAAAGCGATGCTTGAAAAGAAATCGCTTAAATATGTAAATCCGAAGAGTTAATTTTTGGAATAGTCAAGAGCCATAAGAAAATGCTTACCAACAAAGCGCAGAATGTTTGGCATCATCAATTTTATTCATGTTGTATTCATTTTTTATTCAGGTAAATTCGTATATTTATTCATGGAAATCAATATTCCGGACACGGGGTGTTGCTGCTGATGCTGTTGTGATTCCCCAGTGGGGCACCACAGCCGCCGGTAGGCCCCGTGATTATTTTTACTTTAATGGGATCAAACTTACCAGAACTTTGACGTTTGATCGGCTTAGAATCGCAAGAGCACATGTCATAAAGTCCGTAAAAGTGAAATTGGTGAACCGAGTAAGTTTTCAATACTTTCGAGTTCCATTAAAAAAGAAATGAATAGCGATCGAATTCACTAATGAATCGAAAACATTAAATGTTCAGTGGAATATCTCGTTGACAACATTGACGTCGATTTTCACGCTTATATTTGACAAAAGTAAATCTTTCGGGTGTACGGTAAAAATCAGGCCAGACAACGTGGAGAAACACTTTTAATGGGCACTTTTGGGGCGCCGCCGGGCGGAAGTACGACCAACATTGTCCAATTCCCTAGAGGGCTAAAAGCAGCTGCCCTGAAAGTAAAAATTTATAGTTTTTGTTTTGACCGTAATCCGATCGGAAAGCCGAAGCTGGGTACAATGAACCTCACCGCACTTCGCGCGTGAAATTGTTGTTTTCGTGAAAGATATTTTGTTAATTTCAAGATTCACTTCCAAGACCGATTCGAGTCCGATTCGGGCAATGAGCATCTCAACGCGGCTTTTCTCTATTTGTTTTTTGATTTATTAGCGCAAAATAAGCGGTGGTTGTCTGTTGTCCGCTGTGCACTCAATGTAAAATAACAGCTACACACTTATTGGTTCAGCAAAGATAATTTTAAATTATTTTATACTAATCAAAATACAGGATGACGGCGAGCCGATCCTACGTCGGTGGTCAAGCCAAAACTTGGACGAATCTGGGAGGTCTTCACGGGCGACGTTCGGCCATCAACGTTCTAAAAATTATCGGGCATCAACGCTATTACATTTTTTAAGTCGCAGACGGCAACAAAAATTTGTTGGGGTATAGTTTAATGCATCATTTAATTAGGTAAAAAATTTATTTTTTTTGCTTTATGTCTGTTCTCTAGAAGCCTACCTGTTTCGTCGCATAAGGTAATGGGCGTTTCCAAACGGTTCGTATACACCAGTTACGGTAGGGGAGTACGAAGTAGAGGGATACATAGGGCGAAAGTGTTGGGACCAAACTTATCAACTAAAATGAAAAATGCATGTCAGAGTGTTCTGATCTACTCAGTATCTATTTTAAGGGTAACCAGGGTTGAAAAGCCGCTTCGCGACTTTTCAACCCTGGCCCCGTCTCGGACCCCATACTATTCTGCCCTTTGCATAATTGTCCTCCATTCAGAAGACAAAAAAAAAATGAATAACAACCCTTTCGGCCTCTTTATATAGGCGACGGCCCACTTCCGGTCTATGCTAATTATTCCTAACAAAGAGTTTTTTACAAAACCTTAAATTTAATAGCGAAAATGGCTAATTTTTAAAAATCTGATATGTGTGCAGTCATCCATAGACCATTACGCACCTAATGACGTATCATACGTAGCCTAATACCCGTCCCTTCTTGAGATATCCTCCGGACAGACAGACGGAAGTGGATGCAAAGTGGCACACACACACACACACGCCCGACCTATTTTTTTATATATAGTAGGAGTTTCCACTCCACTCCAAAACACGCCGTTGGTATATTTTCCAAAATTTATACCAGAAAAAAGTCTGACAGGTGTGAAAACAAGGTTTAATGATTTGGCATCAAACTTGGCCGAGCGGTATGTTATCTTATGCTCGATACATGGCAATCCCTACCTGAAAAACCGTAAACTCCAAGAAAGGGTTGTGAGCAATATTGAATTGACCCACGGTATAACAAAGTAAGGCCACCAAGTCGATTAGAGGTAGTCCGGCTTGGAGGACGAGGCACTAGGGACGACTTCGAAAGAATCTACCAAATTCGTACCTTAACTAATTGCTTATGGATTGCCCTCGTCCTCGCGCTCATTGAAGCTTTCTGTAAAAGTTGATGAATTTTATGTCGTAGTATCGTGACGATAAGATAGACTGGCGTGGGCATCATTGTGATCCAAAGGACAGTAAATAAAGTGGCGAAATTGAAGATATTGACATGGCCGGATAACGTTAAGCCTTAAAGGTATAAGTTGCTGGCAATATCAGTACTTGACCTACAACTAACTACTAAATGAGCACTGAATTACCGGTCAAATTATAGGATGGGTAACGTTCGACCATAAATTCACGGACGACTGCCTCGGGATCATCAGCAAAAGTGAAGGAAATCTGCAAAGATAATAGTTTTTTATTATATGCGGATATTTTTGCGGTCAAAATTCGTTGCTACTGCTTACCCCTTGAAAAAGTGAAGGTATATACAAGGCAATACATACAAAAATAGATTGTCGTGTTCCTGGACAGCCCTAGAAAATCGTTACCTTCTCATAGAAATTAGCTAGGCTAACAACCTTTTCCAAGATCCACCATCGATATCCAAAACTAATTATTAAAGAAGCCAAGCTGTGAGCGTAACAGTGGAGTAGGAAAGCGTAGCCAACATAGCAAGCCCGAGGCCCAAAATGAGTGCAAATACCGTAGGAAATATAAGTAAGGGATTTACCGTTTGGGAGTATCCTGTAAAACAGTAAATTTTAGATAGTTGTTATAGAACAGTTAGGCAAAATAACCCACCGCTGCATCACAAATATCCCCAAAATGCACGTAACAAATTCGGTAATAGCAAAATTGGCCAGATAGACCGCGTATACCCTCAGGTTATGAGGTGTCCGGTATATGATCAGCAATATTAGAATGCCGTTGCCAAACAGGCCAACGAGGTTGATGATCCAGTGAAGGGATGCGTTGATGGCTTCGAAGAGCATTGCTTACAAATGGTAGTTTTTTCGGAACTACCGGCTAGGCCTGAAGACTGGTAAATGAATTTGGCGAGAGAAAAGGCCGTCTGGCACGAACGAGTTCTTTCGGTCAGGAAAGTGGAATGGAGTGAACGGCTCGAGCACCTGCACGATTCGGTGATTAGGTTTTTGGTGTCTATTCGGCGACAAGCGGGTTTGACCAACTATATTAGTAGTATAGGCTTATACGCATAACATAGGCATATATGCGTAAACGTGTAAGTATAATCCATTATTTTTCCAAAATTGAATGCACTAATAGATGCCCTGACCGATACAAACAGCGCAGTATATTCTGGTACCGCCCCGAAAACAAATCAGCACCACCGGCCGTCGAAAGTAATGTGGTGGACGCGCGGAAATTCATTTACTTTTTTCACGTCCCGATCAGCTGCTAACGAACGCAATTGTGGCGCGAATTTTCGATACGAAGAATCCTCCGCACAAACTATTATTTATTCATTTTGTAATTCTTAGAATGGTTTCTGCATGGTTGAACAGCTTATTCGCGATAAATAATCTATATGAAATGAGTTTTGGCTAAGCCCATCATGACCAGGAGGTCCGCTTATATGATGTGAGACCGTTACGAGGGGTGATACACGTTTAAATAGACTTAACTTGTCATGCCATTTCAACATTTTGTCGTTGGTACAGTCTGGCGATTCTGTGTACAATCTGGCCCCGGTGTAGTTCGCATTTCTCAGCGCCTCTACCCTCTACGAGCACTCTCTCACTTTCCCGATGCAGGCTAGTCCGGAATACAAGCAAGCCAAAAAGGGCTATTCCCTAGGTTTCACGCCTTTTTCTTATTTTCAAAGCGATTAAGGAAACCTTACTAACTACATTCCAAGCTTTGGATTTTATTATTTCTTCCTAGGATCTTATCGCGGGCTTTTTTTGGATGTAACGGGCCCGGCAGGATTAGGGCTATATTTCGTCACCTAAACAAACCTCCTTGTTACTGTTGTTCTTTTCTTGAATCTATCTATTCAAGTATTTTCTGAAATATTGGGCTTTAGGTAAAGGGCGCCATGAAGTTTGTCGATCTTCCCATCCCTTTCCACAAACGCCTTCTCGATTTTATTGGCAGCTCAGATCCGAAGACCCGATTCCGCTATGCGCGCGCCAATCGCATGCTGTGGAAAATGACCAAGGATTCAGCGGACAACTTTGTGAATTACACCATTGACATCCGTCGAAATTACTTGAGTATCTGGGTGTGCGGACGCCCTTGCATTCGACTCGAAAGTCGCCGGACTCAAGAATTGCTATTTTCCGGCTCTACCGTGGCAAGGGTTTGCATATCCGACCCAAGCTCAATGCCCGACGGGCTGAAGGCAATCCGATTGAAATTTCTAGTTCCACTATCCGAAAGACGTGTACTCGCTCTGCTGGAGTCGATGAAGCCGCGGGCAGGGAAATACCTAGGGGTCGATATTGCAGCTAACAATCTGACACCGCATTTCATAAAATATGCAAACGCGAACATCCAAGCATGTATATTTCGGGACTTCTTCGATCTAGAACTGGCCCCACAGCTGAAGTGCCCCAATTTCACCATTAGTGTCAAATCATCAAATAGCGAGAAAATTCAGCCAATCATCGACGGTTGGGTGGCCGAATGGAAGGAGGGGCAAAGAGAAATCGAAAATAATGAGATTAGAGTCTATCCTCGGGCCCGTTTGACCCTAGAAGATCAACTCTGAGCGGACGGCCAGCTAATTCGAATGCTTTACAAGGGGAGGGTTGCTGGAGGCGTCGAGCGCTATCTCATTAAACGATGTTGAAACAAAAGTTAAACCGCTTGCGTTTGCGCACGTTTTTTTGCTATGTATGAATTAAGCGGCATCGTGACGTTTTTGGGTGTGGGGGGGGCAAGATTCTGCGGGTTCGAGCTTACAAGGGAACCTCTCAAAGTCTCGGTGGGGCTTCAAAACGGGGCCTAACACATCTTTTGCAGAATTTTCGCTGATTCCGAATCCTTGTTAGGCTTACAATTAGGAACGAAAAATGCGATGCGTGGGGTCAAGAAGCGCAAGCCATAAATAACAAAGCAAGCACGGGCGACAACATAAGATAAAGGCTAGAAGTTCCATTTTTTGATGTCCAGAAATACCTTGCAAACACTTTTAGTTACCTTTGTTTAGTTTGGAATTTTAGTTAACTAAATTTCAAACGAGAAGACCATCCAAAAAGACTTGAAAAAATTCGTAATTTTTGTTGAAAAAATTGTGGGCCATGAAGTTGTTTAGAAACACCGCTCTATTTTTGTTAGAAATTAACCGGAAGTTTTTATTCACATAGCAATCTCGCTCATTTCCCTCCCATCGCCGATTATGATCGTCGGATTGATTTGTGAGGGGCCGATTGGGCCCATTTTTACCACCGAGGTCGGCTCCTAAAAAATATATATATCTAAATAATAAATAATATATATGAATATCGAGGTGGTACCTTACCAATTGTTGTTCCATTCCGATCAATCGTCGATGCATGGCGCTCACGATAAACCTGCGGTATGGGGACACGAAATAAAGCGAGAGATAGGGAGATATTACCGGGACGAGGCCCGCTATCTGAAAAGGTACAACGTTAACTATCTATCGTCAAAAGCGTTAAAGTGTAGCTTTTCATATATAGGGTCTTACCTGAAATACAGAAAACTCCAGGATTGGTGAATGTAATAGCTCAAATTGCTCTACCGCATAGCATAAAACAGCCATGGTATCAAGAAGTGGTAGACAAGCCTGGAGCACAAGAGCCTAAAATTAATCAGACGTATGAGGCAGTAAGTTTGTCATACCTTAACAAGCTGTCGATGCACTTCCTTCGTCTTCGGACTCATCGGCACCTTCGCAAGAATTTTGTGAATTTTCTTACGGAGGATCGTGACGCTAATTGAGACCGGTACACATGTCAGTGTCAACCAGAAAATCGTGAAGAGGGTGGTGAAGTTGAAGATGTCTACATGACCGGAAACGGTCAAACCTTGGGGAAATGTAGGCTCTAAACTACAGAGATTACCCGTTAAATTGTGGTGTTTCGGAAAATTTTGGATCATAAACCTTCTAACAACTGGTTCCGGATCGTCAGCATAAGTGAACGAAATCTGGGAAATTTCTTTTTTTATATTCACGATTACCGCTTGAAACAGCGATGGCAGATACACGATAAAACAGATTCCGATCGATGGATTGATGCCTATTCGGGGCTAAAAACTTAGATCATCGGAGTTTAGCAAATTTCACCTTGGTTAATATATACCAGCGATACCAAAAAGATATGATAAATGACACAAGACTATGAGCATAGCAATGGAGCAGGAAACAATAGCCAATATAGCAAACCCGAGAACCCCAATGGGTGCATGGGCCATACGAGATGTATGTCAACGATTTGCCGTAGGGCAGGATCCTATTAGTAGACAAATGATATATTACGCATAAAGTTCAAAAAAAGTACCGCCATTATTCATAGACGATTACACCCTTGGCAAATATACCTTTGCATGACAAACGCAGCCAAGAAACAAGTAAAAAACTCGGTGATCGCAAAGTTGGCCAAATAAACCGAATAAACCCTCAAATTCTTCGGTGTACGGCAGAATATTAAGTATATAAGCAACCCATTCCCCATCAGCCCGAAAGCATTCACAATCCAGTGCAAAAACTCGTTATACGTCACCAGATCCATAAGATGGTAGTCTAGGTCGGGGTAAGAGTTATCCAGAAATATCCGGCGTAGACATCAGAGCCCGGGCTCAACTATTGCGGGAAGCATTCCGGGAAAGGTGGTGCAAATTATTCCCGGAATGCCTTCTCATCTATTGCGGGAATTCCAGACATGGATTCCCGGAACTCCATTCCGGGAACGGTTCCCGGAATGAGTTCCCGAAGTCGTCTCATTATTCCGGGAAACTTTCGAGTTTCCCGGAATGTAGTTCCGGGAATGGTTTTATATAAGGTTTGGTTCCCCGACAAAATCTCGGGGACAGCATTCCGGGAATCGATGTTCCCATTGCTCAAATTTTCTGAAATTTTCAGGAGTTGTCTAGACACTCGTTATTTGCCAGCCCGCAAAATCTCGTAGTGAACAATCGGTTCTGAGGCCGGTTTTGGAGGTCCAAAATAGCATTAAAAATGCGATACGTTTTCCTGATCTCCGATGCATGCACACTGCGCCGTTGTGCATGAAGTTGACATTAACTTTAGAAAGAATAATTTCTAATTTAGAATTTAGGATTTTAACGCCATCATGATTCCGGGACGCTCCGGGACATTCCGGGAACCATTCGGGGAAACATTCCGGGAATGCGCCTCTCATTCCCGGAATGCGTTTCATCTACATTGCGGGAAACCATTCCGGTAACTACTTTCCCGGAATGTAGATGAGACGGCATTGCGGGGAAAAAGTGGTACTTTCCCGCAATGTTTCCCGGAATGTTCCCGCAATGCGTTCCCGGAATGATTCCCGCAATAGTTGAGCCCGGGCTCTGGTGGGAGATTGGCACCTTACGTTTTTTTCTTCAAAGCACCTGGCGGCTGCGTCTGGAAAATTTCGGTTAAAATGTGATCGGTAAATGAAGCTGGAAATGGGGAATGTGATGCATAGATATTTATATAGTTGCCCTTCTACCGTTATTGGTCTGAGTCTCTCTCACTCTCGCTTTCTCTCACTCTCTCGCTCTCTCTCGCGCAGACCCTCTCTCTATGAACCTCTCTATCGCTCTAACGACACGCAACACGCACCCATTCGTTTAGAGAGCGAGAGAGAGACATAGAGAGCTAGAAAGAGAGGGGAGAGAGAGAGAAGAGAGAGAGAGGGGAGAGAGAGAGGGAGAGGAGAGGGGAGAGAGAGAGAGAGGGGAGAGAGAGGCAGTCAGGCAGAAAGAGTTTTTTACAAGCACATAAAAGCAAGATAATAAAAAAACTAGATTGCTTGTCAGGTTCCTAAAACGTCATAGTTTCGCAAATTTGCAGAAAGACAACCGCCAAAAAAACAAAACCTTTTTGTACGATAACAAGTCCGGTAAAATGCATTAATGGAACGTGTCTTGATCCCCAAATCATTCAAAGAAACGACGGAAAATATATTCGCGGAGCGGCCGGATCCAATTTCCCGAAGTATGGGCCACTGTTATTTTGTCTGACAGCTTCTGGCTACGTAGAAATTGAAGCCGCCGGCTGTTTTCTCAGAATGCGCATACAAAAATCAGGTGCTATGTGTTTTTACGGATTTTCTGCATGTTTGGAAGTTTTTCCACGACAGTTGGGGGAACATCGAAAAGTGTGTCTCTTAATTTAGGCTGAGATAAGATTTAAACCAAATAGGTTTAGATCCGCTGCACAAAACGGAAGCTGTAATGAATATCACCTAACAACCTATTTCCACGCTACAAAAACACTTCGTAATTCAATTTCCGCTTTTTCGGGGCAATTAGTTCGTTTCTGTATATTGAGTGCAGATCCGGGGGATGTTGCCTCAATAGCGTCTGGATGGACTTGAAAAAACAAATTACGTGTTTTAGACTTTTTTGTTGTTCAGTTCCGTTTGTGTACGGTAGAAACCATCATAAATTCCGTTTTCGAAGGCTGGAAAAATTGGATTGCGTTCTAACCAGTACCAAATTTATATAGAGGAAGAAATGACATGTTACAAGATGATTTCTCCTCCAGATTCGAGTTTTTCGGGGTCGGAGGTGGTCAACGATATTGCTGGGCCTGGTTTGGAGCTTTTTGGTGTTGGTGGAAGGATGTGGCTGGCGCTGTCCTAAAGTTACTTGAGTAACGGCATCGATAACGATTTTATCTATGCTAATCAGCCTTCATTTTATCCTTAACGTATCTTACTCTCAATTTTAAAATAACCCATTAAAAATCGCACATAATATTTTGTTTTGCCCGGCTTGCCGATGTGTAGGAATCGCTTGATCGCTCTCCGGTAGGGAGACACGAAATACAGCGAGAGAAAAGGGGCGATCACCGGGACGAGGCCGACAATCTGGAAAACAATAGGGTTGATAGGGTTGTAAGAGGATGGATTACGTGGAAAACAAGGTATTCTAGAAGTGGGTGCTGGACGATTTGGAGTTGTTCCACGGCGTAACACATAACGGCTCCAGAGAAGAGAAGAGGGAGACAAGCTTGCAACCAGAGAGCCTGGAATGACAGGTCTTAAAGGGATAGATAAAGGTATCATAATCGACCCCTTCAGTTATCTCAATAGCTACGTGAAGCACAAAAACAAGCGGGCGCCATTTGGCGCCGCGTGTAGCTGTTAATCTAATTGTAAGTCGATGCGCGGTCGATTAGGTCTTATGTCTATTTTAGCTGTCATGCTAAAATTTTTAGGAATTGCGATACCTTGACAAGTTGCCGGTGAACTTCTTTTGTCTTTGGACTCATTCGGACCACTTCAAGGACATTATGAATTTTATTCCGAAATATCGTGACGACAACGTAGACGGGTGCGCATGTTAGGCACAGCCAAAGAATCGTAAATAACGTCTCGAAATTCACGATTGACAAATGACCCGAGATGGTCGTTCCTGAAATGAAAATGTATAATTTTATGTATCCTTGACAATTTTTGGCCTTTCCAAGTTTCCCCGGATTTTTTTGCCCTCAACAACCCGAACCGCTGTAAGAAATTAGGGGACCTGTCCAATTTTGTGCCGGGAACTTGGTAAGGAGGATTTCACGGATGGCCGGCTCGGGGTCGGTGGAGAACGCGAATGTGATCTGGGAAAAAGAAATGGAAAACAGATACGAGACGTGAATTACGGCCTGGACGAGTGACGGGATGTAGACGAGCAGACAGATTATTACACACCGGCAGATGCTTGGTGTTAACTGGAAAATATTTTTGGCTAAATACGGAGCCGTTTGCGTCGATTAAATGACTTTAGCCGAAAACTAAGGTACTGCTGCGTACTAAATACGGTGTAACACCCACCCTGGTAAGGATATACCACCTATACCAAAATGAGGGTATCAACGAGACGAGTGTGTGTGCATAGCAGTGCAACATGAGACAGTATCCGATGTGGCAGGCTCGGGATCCCCAATAAGTACATGGGCCGTACGCCACGTACGCAAGGAAGCGACCGTCCGGCAGCATCCTGAAAAGACTACAGTTTTGGGGGCTCATTAGTGATAAGAAAAGGCCGAGCGGTTTCCTGATCAGCCCATTTCTCCATCAAAACACGAGCCAAAAATCATTGTTCCATATGGCTAAATGATTTTTATACTTTCTACGCTTTTTCCAGTAGTTTAAGATATCCTTTCACCGCTGAATAATACGTTATTACTTGCTTTTAAAAAGTTACTTACACATTATTAGTTTTTAAAGCTATGATTAATGTCTAGACACTTCCAAAACCCACCGCTGCATAACAAATATCGCCAAAGCGCACGCCGTGACATCCGTAAAAGCGAAATTGGCGAGAAACACGGCATATGTCTTCAGATTTTTTGGTGTTCGTGTAAAGATCAAAATAATCAGCACAATATTAGCAAAGATTCCAATTAAATTAGTCAGCCAGTGGATGAACTCGTTCAGAAACGAACCATCCATTCGCAAGATGTTTTTACGGGGCCGGGAATTTTCGGTCTGGGTACGCTCTGGGGTATTTGATCATTGGCATGCCGCCGCAACATCTTGATGTGGGGGCCTCGGGAATTTTGGGGGATTAATTAGGTTTTAGCGGGAGGTTTCTCGCGCGATGATGGCTACTTTTCATCGTATAATTCGTTTGTGATTAGTTTCAACATTCGCCAGATAAATTATCTAAAAACCTTGTCAAAATACCTTTATACCTTAACCGTGAATTCCAACTTTTTTCCTGTCAACAATTTTAATCTCTAAGCACGACGGCACCCATTACAAAGTGTGAAACATTCCATAGCCAGTTTTCATCGACAGGCCTGATCCGACAAACATGATACGGCATAGTAACACCTCAAAAACAGATAAAACGCAAAATCTGGTTCTTCTTTGGCACTGACAAAATGTTTCTCATCTTAACGGGCCTATTACTTATAACTTTTGCCACTTGGCAATTTTACCGTCGGTCGAAGCTACCGCCTGGCCCATATCCTTGGCTTTTTCTCGGAAATTTACCACATAAACTCTAGTTGTTTCATGTGAAAAAGCTTGATACTATTCAAGCTAATCAATACTGGACAAGAAGCTATGGGAAGGTACTTTCATAATCTCAATTTTTTTTATGCCGGATCTATCTCAAAAATAGCGACTAACAATTATCCGTTTTAGGTCTACACTTTTTGGATTGGTGCGGTTCCCGTGGTCAACATTTGCGACTACGATGTACTCCAGCAAGCCCTTGTGCGCGACGACTTTTTGGATGCGTATCTTCAAGAGCAAGAATTGGTAGCGACTAATAAGAAATCCTGGGGCACTTTCAGGTTTGTAACGACCTCCATTTTCGCCCGTATTTCTAGGCTGAAAACGTAGCTGCGACGACAATTTGATGATATTCCTGAAATTCCAAATGAACAACCGTTTTTTAGTGATTACGCGCTTTACAACGAAAACCCTCTTGAGGTGCTCGCCCGACCCATGGTCATGACATACAACAATTGCCGAAAAGGACAATACCACTTTTGTAAATGCCACGATTACGGTGTGTATTTTCAATTTGAGAAGGTGATTTGATAATTACAGAGGATCGTGCGCCGTGCTCATATTCTGAACCTGAATTTGGCTCGTGAAACAACCATGGAATGCCAATTTTGGAAGTATACAGTGCCTGCGGGTACGATATTTACGCCTAATGCCGCGGTGGTGTTGATGGATCAGGATTTTTCCCCCGAGCGCGTCGAAAACCCAAAATTGGAAGAGTTTGTGATTCCATTCCTTGTTGGTCGTGGTGTCTGTTTTGGAGAACCGTTGGCTAGGAATGAGATCTATCTAGTAGCATTTGATGGTTTATATAAAGCTAAGATTTTTAGTTCCTTGCAAACATCTTCCCAAAAGCTTCATTTCATTTCATTCATTCATTTCCCATCGGCGCGGAACCCCGGATTCGTCTGGATGGATGGATCAACCGTGTCAAGCCGTTCAAGATTCGATTCACCAAATTGCAACAATGAATGTCATCATTTATCGCATATTGGTAAAGATATAAATAAATCATTAAACTAAAATGACAGCTATTTTCATTCTGGCCTTGTGGTTAGGCATCAAAATATCTCCTCCAAGTACGGAATTTGTTCCTTTTGATGCTGCTTTCTGAGTTTTCTATGTCTTTCCGCCATTTCCCTGTATCCGCCAAAATATCACCCTTTTTATTGCCATTTACGTGGTCCCGCCCTACTGAAAAACATGATACGCCGAGGGTAATAGTAACTGAAAAACAGATAAAAGGCAGATCACGTTCCTGCTTGTGGCTGGCGGCATGTTTTTAATCCTCACCTCGCTATTACTCATTACCTTCGCGACTTGGCAATATTTTCGTCGATCAAAGCTACCGCCAGGTATTTGTAGCTCACTAAATATAATATGCTTTTAGGTCCCTATCCATGGCTTTTCCTTGGGAATTTGCCCGAAATACTTTATCTCTTACACGTGAAAAAGCTGGACACGATACAACTTAATCAAGACTTGGTCAGACGATATGGAAAGGTAATGGAATTATAATTAAACTACACCTTCAACAATTCTTTCAGGTATATACAGTCTGGGTATGCGCCGCACCAGTGGTAAATATCGGCGACTACGAGACGATCCTGCAAGTACTCGTTCGCGATGGGGCAATAAATAGCAAACGTTATGAGGCCCCATTTTTCTGCGTCGCCAGAACGGGTAGTTCAAATTCTGCGCTTAAAAATATAACTTGCCAAAAATTTAAGTCGTTTTTAAGACAAAAATGATGGTCACGTGTACGGTACGATGATGGCAAACGGGCAAATATGGGAGGAACACCGGAAGTTTACGCTTCGAGTGTTGAAACAGCTTGGAGTAGGGAGAGGGATTATTGAAGATCGAATCCTTGACGGTACGGTATCGTTTTTAGTATAAAAATTAATAAACACTGCTTAGAACTCGACTATCAAACCGCTGAAATTGACAAAAGGCTTGTGAACAACAACACGGCAACATTGGAATTTAACCGGATTTCGGATCTATTCGTCGGCAACACGATCAATCGCATTCTTTTTGGATACCGTTTCGATGAGGTAACGCATTGCACTGTATACTTTCAAATAACTTTATCAAATCCAGGAAAACTACGCAAAATTCCACGCCGTCAAGGCCCCTCTTGATGACGCCTTTGCGTCAATGACCGGGCTGCACAACTTTATGCCCGACTTTATTAAGTATATTCCGGTCTTGAAAAGGTTGGGGGATTTCTTGAGTCTAACACTTGACGATAATTTAGAATGCACCAACATATTATTCAACCGCAAGAGCGGGTGCTTGAATTTGCGATCGAGGAAGTGAAAAAGAGGTAGGTCATAATGTCTTAAAGGCTGCATTTTGCGTGATTTTAGAGTTGAAAGCATCAAAGAAGGTACTTGGTCAATTGAAGGGGAGCCTCACGACTTTTTGGATGCATATCTGCAAGAGCAGGAATTGGTGGCGACCAATCAGAAGACTTGGGATACTTTTAGGTTCGTGACCAACTTCTAAGATTACCGACTATAAACTCCGAATTTGTAGTGATTTTGCCCTGTACAACGATATTGTCGATATCTGGACGGCTGGCCAAGAAACCACTTCACTCACCCTCAATTGGGCTTTTATTCTATTAACGCGCCATCCTGACGTGATTGAAAAATGTCGAGCGGAGGTCAGATTCCACTAATATACTTTACCAATATTTTTAAGGTACTCGCCCTAACCCATGGCCATCGACACATCAATATGGTAGATAGAGACAAGACACCATATATGAATGCCACAATAACGGTATGAAATGCTAATTCATTAATAGCCAGAGTTTTATTTTTAGGAAATCATGCGTCGTGGACATATTCTAAATCTAAACATGGCCCGCGAAACAACTGTGGATTGTAAATTCGGGGCATACACCGTTTCCGCTGGGACTGTATTCACGCCTAATGCCTCATTGGTATTGATGGATGAGGCTATATTCGAGGATCCAGAAAAAGTATGGGTCTTATTGCATAAGAATTACACAACATTTTTAGTTCTGCCCCGAGCGTTTCGTTGAAAACCCAAAATTGGAAGAGTTTGTGATTCCATTCCTTGTTGGCCGTCGTGTCTGTTTTGGAGAACCGCTCGCTAGGAATGAGATATATCTGGTAATCCCTCTGTTTTCGTATAAATCTATGATTCTCAGTTCCTGACAAACATCATCCAACAATATTCGGTAAGCGAGGATCCGGAATTTCCTATCGACGCGGAGCCGAGGATTCGACTGGATGGCTGGATCAACAGAGTCAAGCCGTTCAAGATTCGATTTACAAAATTGCAATATTGAGCGTTGTTTTTGAAAATAGTTTTAATAAGGGTTTTTGCATGAGGACGCCGATAAGATGCAGCTCACCCGATCCACCAAAATCAACCAACAAATTAATTTGGTGCTAGTACTATCGCAATGGGAGAAGTTACGGTTTTCATAACTGTTTTCCCGGTGCGACTAAACCAAATAACCAAATAGTAATCCCCGTGCATATACATAATCTGTAGGCAAATCTCTCGCGTGAAAACGTTTGCGGTGGTTTTTCGTGATTCCTTGCATGTACAGAGGGGGCCTGTTTATCATGCTCCCTAAAAAAAGGATGAGGAACGCCCTCTAGGAAATGCCCAATCGACGCCTAAATAAGCCAGCAGGTCGACGGTGTCCCTCAGTCTTTTAATATTTCCCCAGCAAAAGTCGACATTTCGGCCTCATTTTGTCTTGAAAAATGAGCAATCGTGCAGTAGCTGTCCTTCGAGGCGAGAAAGGCGTTGAGGGGACGGTTTGGTTGAGACAGGTTTGTTAGAAATTTGTATATTTTTTTCTTTTGATTTTGATTCGCGGTCAATAGCCTGTGGAATTTTACACGCTTTGTGAATAAAACACACCTTTGGTTGCTTTAGAAAGTGTTGATTATGTTCACACCTTTGAACGTCTATAGAAATTTCACAAATCTTGCAAAATCACATTTTATAAAATAACAAATGATACTTATTACAAGCTTTTAAGGACAAAGAAAGCCATGCTGTGAAAATCTGTGGAAAAATCACTGGCCTAGCCCCAGGCAAACACGGAATCCATATCCACGTCTACGGCGACGCGACGAAGGGTTGTGAGTCCGCTGGACCACATTTGAATCCGGATGCAAAGACTCATCGAGGACCAAAGGTATGTCAATTTGATTAAATCTGCCTCAAAACAAAACAAAAAATGCGACTACGGTTACAACATACCCTAAAATCCCGAGTATAGTCCCCCCACTACTTGTATAGTACCGGGTGTGAAGTACGTAGCGTTCGTAATTCCGTATGGCCGTAAAGAGGTGTGTTTCGTTATTCCGGTTTCTCGCAAATAACTCGTTCATGAAAGGTATTTTTGCCATTTTGATTGAAGATTTGCTCACATGTGGACTATTTCAGCATTTTGAGTGCTTTAAGCCGCGGGGGGGGGGCGCCCCCCCCCCCCCCCCCCCCCCCCCCCCCCCCCCCCGGGCCCGCCCGCCCCCCCCCCCCCCCCGCCCCGCCCCCCCCCCCCCCCCCCCGCGGGGGGGGCGCCCCCCCCCCCCCCCCCGCGGGTGGGGGGGGGGGGCGGCCGCCCCCCCCCCCCCCCCCGGGGGGGGGGGGGGGCCCCCCCCCGGCGCGGGAAAAACCTTTGCTTTTCCCAAAAACCTCCCTGAACGTGCCCTTTAATGAAAAAAATTGATGCGGAAAGGCAGTCCTAAGAACCGCTTCGTTTGGCTTACATAGCTTTTGCGGCCAGAGGCCGGGGACGCACGTTATTAGAACGTCCCCTGTATTGCTAC